>JAGDQO010000043.1:1200000-1571447 GCA_018342035.1 Solanum appendiculatum | reverse complement strand
AAATCACTTATTCATTGTTCTTAGGAGCATATGTGTGTAATAGAATAGCACCTATAACGAGCGTAATCACCGAATCGCAATCCATGTTGCATTTGAGCATATTTTAAAAGCTGTAACACTACAAAGCCATACAAAATGTACCTAAAATTCAGTAATCTAGAAGAAAATAGATTCCAAAATTTTCAATTCAATTGGAGAAAGGAATGAAGAAGTTCCATCGGATAAGCCTTTGGGCAGGGAGGGAGGGAAGGAGAGTACCATTGACGGAGAACTTAGGGTTACTGATCTGATCAGAAAGAATAGAACTCTGATCGTCGATTTCCATGGCGGAAGTTTCCTTCTGCTTTGCCATTGTCGAGCTTACGGCGGAGCGTTTTCTATATTCTGATTCACCTTCTTTTTTTTAGCTTAAAAAAATGCTGAACGAGAAGAAGGGTATTTCTGGAATTTACCGTAATTTTACACCTAATTCTCCTCATTGGTCTTCCAAGCAACTGGTTGCCGAGGGGTGACACTAGTTGAGATATGCCTAAACTGAATCGAATATTATGATTATAAAAAAATTATGAAGAGCTAAGAAAAGAGTGAATACGTATAACGTATCTAACATCTGATGCAAAGGGATTATGTTCATTCACTGTCATTTTATTAATAATGTGATGTAGATAGTAAGACATATTGTGAAGAGTGATATTAACTATACATATGTGAATATTATCTTATGAATATTATCTTGTAATTAAGCTATTTTATTGCATTGATGATTGACTCTATGAAATGTATTGCTTGTCTCTGGAGATTTTTCTAAGAACTATACTATAAGACATACAAGTAAAGGGATATAGAGAACTCATTTTAATGATTTTACTTTCTGGTTCTATTATTCAAATGTTGGTGTTTGAAAGTGACATAATTTAACTAATTTTCTAAGTAAACAGTTCTCTACTTGTTCTTTGCCCAAGTCATTGCACTTTCTATTCTTCACGAAGAATAACATATTTAAAAGGATAGAGTGTATGTAGACCTTATTACTATCTTATAGAGGTAGAGAGATTATTTTAGAAAAACCTTCGATTCAAGTACAATAAATTCAAGTACAAAGAAGAAGAAAATAGTATAGAAACATAACAACTATATGGTAAACAACAAAGTAGTAAAAGAAAAAATAAATAAAGTAGTATGATAATCAAAACATAATAAACAACTGACAGACAATGTCACATATCGAAAGTAAAAACTACAATAACATGGTTCACACAAACCAAAGTAGTGCAAAACATATATGTAAGGTGCGATCACCTAAACACATGAATAAGTAAATATCAAATGCCAAATGTCAAAAGTTGTAGACCACATGAATAGATTAGTAATAGGACAATTTATATGGTAGTGACTTCTTTAAAGTAGTCTGAGAAATTATGACAATTGAAAAAGATGCGATCAAGGTATTTTTTAGAAATTTTTAAGAATGGTAAGCTACTCAGACAAATAAATTCCACTTATATTGCTCTTATACCAGAGGTTGACTATCATGAGGTTGCAAGTCAATATAGACCAATCTCCAATTGCTATGTAGTGTACAAGTGCATATCTAAAAGGCTATGTACCAGATTGAAAGATATAGTTGTAAACAACTAGACAACCTGTGTACAATGGAGGTCCATGGTCCATAATGTACTAATATGTCATGACTTGCTAAAACACTATAGGAGGAAGATAACATCTAGATGTCTTATGAAAATCGACTTTAAAAAGCCTATGATATTGTGAGTTGGGAGTTTCTAGAGAAAGCTCTGGGAGGATATTGGTTCCCAAATAGATTCATAAAGTTGTTGATGATATGTGTCACAATTCCTAAGTAGAATATCAAGATAAATAGAGAAAGATATAGGTACTTAGAAAGCCAAAGAGGATTGAGACAGGACGACCCTACATCACCCCTTCTCTTTGTGCTAGTTATGAAATATCTGCATATAAGTCAGCTGCCAAACTTTAAATTTCACCCATGTGTAAAGATGTGAAACTAACACACTTAATCTTTGTTGATGATTTAATGGTATTTTGCAAGGGAGAGGAGCAAATAGTGGTAGAGTAAAAGGAGGAGTGGGCCACTTTAGCTCAACCACTAGATTGGTGGCGAACATGGAGAAGTATAGTATCTTTATTGCTGGGGTAAATGATCAAGTAAAGAATTTATTGCTGACAAGAACAAGTTACACTCTAGGAGAATTCCCAATTAGATATTTGGGACTGTCCTTATCGTCAAAAAAGTGGAGTAAACTAAAGTTTCAACAATTGATTGATAAGATAACCAGTAGGATTGTCACTACTTATGCAAAGTAATTATCCTATGCCGATAGATTACATGTGTTGAATGTTGTGTTATTTTTAATACATAACTTTTGGGGATCAGTATTATCTTGCCACAGAGCATTTTGAAGGAAGTGATAGAGAATGTAGGGAGTATTTATGGGGGAACTCAAATAGCCAAAGGAAATCTTATTTGGTTTCCTGGGATAAAGTGTGTTTTCCCAAGAACAAAGAAGGCTTGAATGTGAAGGAATGTAGAACCTGAAATGTAGCATTAGTGGGGAAGCTTCTTTGGCAATTGACAGTAGATAAGGACACATTATAGGTAAGGTGAGTTCATGGAGTCTATATAAAAAACAAAGTCTATATTTGGGACCACAAAGCTCCACAAGATAGTAGTTGATATTGGAGGAAATTTCACTCTCTAAAGAATAACATGATGAGCGGGTCTAATAGGAGTGTCTATGGCATAATAACAAATGAATTCTATTTCATCACAAGCAGTTATCTCCAATTGAAAGGATTACACAAGAAGATGAAGATTGCGAACTTAATTAGGATATCAATAGCTCAACTGAGGCACAAAGTAATAATGTAGCTAGCTGTGTTTGGGAGATTGCTAACCAATCAGAGAATGATCAAGCTATACATGAGGATGGATGATCCATGTTGCTGTTTGTGTGATACACAGATCATGGAGACAAGCTCTCATTTATTTGTTGAAATGTGCCTGGGTTAGTGCAGTCAAAGAAGAACTGTTGTTGTGAACCAACACTTATTTTCAAGCAGGGGACATGAAGCAAATATTAATGTCCATAAGAAGGAAGCACTGTAAGAGATTTCAAAAAGAAGTAATGACAGCTATATATGGTGTAATTCTATATCTTACTTGGAGGGTTTAGAGCTGGAAGATCTTCCAACATTGAATCATACAAGCCACATATCTAGTTATACAAATCAAAGAGGAAACTATACATAAAATTGAGATTTTAAATAAATTGAAGAGGGAATATAAGAGCAGGGAGGCTATATGTAGAATACTTTGTATTTAATTCAGGGAGTGGTATGTACAAATATTGTAATTACCTTATTCGGTTGGTGGCTCACCATTCAGAACACTCCATTAAGTGATTATGGAGATGATTGCTCTTTAGGTGTATTAATTTTCTTGATAATTGTATTGTTTACATGGTTATCAAAAAAATAAGACAATTGTTAACTACCTGCTAACCATTTACCTTTATCCACGACCTCCATGCATTCATATCTAAGGTCATGTCCTCAGTAAATTAAAGATGCATCATATCTTGTCTAATCACATCTCCCTAATACTTTTTTAGCCTACCTCTATCTCTCCTCGACCCCATTATATTCAATCTCTCACACCTCCTTACTAAGGCATCTGCACATCGCCTCTTCACATGTCCAAATCATCTCAGTCTTTTTTTTCTCATTTTGTCTACCACGGAGGCAACTCTTACTTTATCTCTAATATCCTCATTCCTAATCTTGTTGCTCCTAGTATCCTCACACATCTATCTCGACATCCTCATTTTTGCCACTTACATCTTCTGGAGCTGGGAGTTCATGATTAACCAACAATCCACCCCATACAACAAAGTCGATCTTAGTCATCACTTGGTAAAACTTATTTTAAGTTCTGGTGGTACATTCTTATCACACAAAATGTTATATGTATGCCTCCATTTCATTCATGTTGCACCAATATGATGTGTGACATCATCATCGATCTCCCTATTTCCATGGATCAGAAACACCAAATATTTAAATCTTTCTCTTTTAGGGACAACTTGTGCATCAAGTCTCACTTCCACTCTTGTATCATGTGTCACATCACTAAATTTACACTCCAAATACTCTGTCATGATCTTTCTCAACCTGAACCCTTTAGACTTCAGAATTTGTCGTCACACCTCCAATCTATCGTTATATCCCACGTGAGTCTCTTTGATCAAAACAATGTCATTTACAAATAACATACACCATAACACCCAACCCTGAATATGTACTTAAGAAATATACTATTGCATCAAATGTTTTAAATTAGTTTACCCCAACTTATTGCCTTTTGGCACAAAAACACTTAGATGTCGTTTGGTAATTGGAGAAAATAATACATGTATTAGCCATAATATTATTTAATACCTTATTAGTTAGTATTTTCAACATATGTATAATTAATAGGAAAAATTACGAGAAAATGGCCAAATGACTCCCCAATCTATTACCGATTTTCCAACTACACACTTATACTTTACGGGGGTCCTATTACCCCCCTGGGCTATTTTAAAGTGAAATTATTTCCTCCCTAAAACGTCATTACCAGGCAAGTGTCTTGTGGTGAAATACACGCACTTGACACGTGTATTTCACCATTTAATAATTTTTTTTAAAAAAAACTCTCCTTCTTCCTCCTCCTTTCTTCCTCAATCATTTCTTCAACCCTAACTATAATAAACACCATTTTTGACCTCAATATATTTATATATCTCTAACAACTTATAAGAACGAAAATTCAAGCCAACTTTTCATTCACTCCTAATCTCTAGAGCCGAGAAGATAGCGATCCTAATCAAATCTTTCATTCAACCAATTCAACAATCTTTTCATATTTTTTTTCCAATTTTCTTCATTAAACAATTCTAGATACACATTAAATGGGTCATGAAAATTCGAGATTAGATTTAACCTTTGACGATTCCATGACGGCTCAAAACCACCGCGGATGAGAAGACCAACTTGAGACCAATTTGTAACACCAATTTGAGAAACCTCTCTCTCTCTTCCCCAATCTTTCTCCCTCTAAAATTTTCATGATTAATTTATAATTTGAGTTTTTGATTTTGATTATTCATGGATTTTAGGAGAACATGTGGGATCCTTCTTTAATAAATGTAAAAGAAATTGTTTTGTTTCATTTCCTTCTAATAAGTTTGAAAATATTTTTTAAAAGTACAATTACTTCACTTTGAGTTTGTCACTCTTGAGTCCATGACTTGAAAAAAAATATCAATTAATGGGTATGTTTTTTTTAAAAATGAATTTAATTTGTTAGATATGTTCTAAATAAGTCTATTGAAAAAATATTTATTCATAAAATGGATTAATTGTTGATAATTTGTATACCAAATATCCATTGATAAAGCTTCAATAATGGTAATGGTGAAGAAGGTATAGTTGCTTAAATGAATAAGAAGAAAGAAAGAGAAAGAAAAAAGAAAAAGAGAAAAAAAACGGAAATTAAAAAAAATAGGCAACTCACTCTCTTTGAGAGAGTGAAATACACTCTATATGCCATCTCAGCATTTAAGGGGTTATTTATTCCATTTTAAAGTAGTCCAAGGGGGTAATAAGACTCCCGTGGAGTATAGGTGTGTAGTTGGAAATCCGGCAATAAGTTGGGGGGTCATTTGGCCATTTTCTCAAAAATTACCTATCTACACACCTTTATTTACCATAATTTCTATTATTCCCTACCATTTCAAAATATTGCAAAAATCCCTTATTTTACTTTCAAAACCCCAACCTCTGATAACTTCACACTCCCAAAACTCACGTTTCTCTTCTTTAATTCACTTCATCAATCTCTCCCTATTTTTACTCCCACAATCTTATCAGTTAATTCCTTCCTTACAATTTGAAATTCAAAATCGTTCTTTCTCTAGTCAAATCAATTTCAACTTCTTGAATAGGTAGTTTTCATCTTCTTTGTTTCTCTCCGTTCATCCTTGTTTTTTTTTTTTTGATTTTTCATCATCAATTTACTGATACTTATGGATGATACTTCTTCTTTTAGTATTAGGATTACCCAATTAGTTTCAACTCCTCAAGTTATTGTACGTCGTGTCTTTGATTCTGACGATGAAAATTTTGTTGAAAATAGATATAAGCAAAGAAACGGTCCATTATTCATGAAGAATCTTGAGTTGGAGAAGTCAAAATCGAAGAAGAATGCATCTTCACGCCCATCTTTACCAAAGTTACAAATTCTCAATGTATCATATTTATTTTGTTTCTTAAATTAGCTTTTGTTAGTGGTATGAAATTTCTGATACATCAATATTGCAATAGATTATGTTTTATGCAATGTATCATGTATATATTTATTACATTGAACATAACTCTAATATTGATGAATATTCGACTAGTGGGTTTCATGTTCAATACTTATGTATTTGATACATAAGTAATGTCTAATGTATCATTTACAATATATCAAGTTCTATAATGTATCTTCAATATTTTTTAATTTTAAAAGGATATAGAAAGTAATAAATCAGTTTTTTGTTGTGCTTAAGATTACCCAATAATAATCTTGGTACATAAATCATAATGTACTATAACTGATACATATTAATGACTAATGTGTATCACACATATTTGATATACATTAATGGCCATGACACATTTATACAAATTACTGCTAAATACCCATTATTCATGAAGAATCTGAGATTAGAGAAGTCAAAGTCGAAGAAGGATGTATCTTTGACCTCTGAATCGATTGTGGAAAAAACATTCAAAAAAAGAGAGAAAAAGATTGGATCTGGATTATCACGCACATCGTTACCAAATGTACATAGTCTCAATATATCTAGTTTATTTTGTTTCGTAATTTAGCTTTCTGATACAATGACTATCATTTTCCATATATCAATATCTATAATGTATTGGTAATATTTTTCAATCCCATCAAGTGGTTTTCAATTTGATTTTCTCCGTACAAGATATGCAATTTGGTTGTACAAGATATGCAATTTTTCAATCCCACGTATCGGATACACATTAATGGCCACGATACATTTATATAGATTACTGCTAAATACTCATTCTTTTGCAATGATACATTCATACAATTTAACACTAAAGGTATCTGATACGCAATAACTACCACACGGTAATATATCGATCTAAAACCAAACACCTTATGGGCAACCTTTACTACTTTAATGTATCAGGTAGGATTACAGTACTTAACAATTTATAAAATATTTTTAAAATAGCACTGTATCATGAGTAATATATCCATCTCGAGATCACAAATCAAAAAATCGACTACACAGCATCTCTCCAGCCTTTTTGTGTGTTGTATCAATGCATAGTAGATACATTGCAAATTTCGGCTCATTTTCTTCACCTCCAAGTATAGACTAATGAAGATATTCATGATGTATCTTCTCAAAAGTTTCAATAATTTTGAATCAAAATTGAAAGGATGTTTGATTAACTAGAAGAAGAATTTTGAATCTCAATTTTTTTTTGATAATTTTGAATCAAAATTGAAAGGATCTTCGATGAATTGGGAGAAAAATTTTGAATCTCAAAATTTTTTCAACAGTTTTGAATAAAAATCGAGAGGATCTTCAAACAATTGTATAGGGATAAAGCAACGCTCGTCTCTGTAATGTATCGAATCTCTAGATTTTCCTCAACTCATCGATCTCCAAGCTGCAATGGCTGATTCAACATTCACAAATGAAATATTTTGTCCAACAACTATTTCATCACTTTTGTATCGTTCATAACTCACCTCACTTTTTCAGATTCTTGAATTTCTCAACAAAATAGAGATATTCATGATGTATCAACTCAATTTTTCAATGATTTTGAATCGAAATTGAAAAGATTTTTGACAATTTGGGAGAAGAAATTTGAAATTTAAATTTTTTGAAGTTGTTATGCTTTGGGAGAGATTGACTAGCAGTGACAACTATATAATTGCGTTATTTATGGATTTGATATTTAATTTTATGTTTCTTTTCTTTTTTTAAGTGCAACATAAAACATTTTGTTCCCTTTTTCAGCATAACAGAAAGATTCTACTTGTATCAAAATTAATGTATCCGGAAGGTGACTTATGTATTCGGAAGGTACAAATTTTAAGGGATTATTGTAATTAGAAAAAGAGTAGGGATATAATGTAATTTACTCCTTACACTATGGGATTTATGTAAGTTATACTAATTAATATGTGTTAGTTATACATTATATTTAGTAATAAATGGTGTATAACTAATACATATCAACCAATGATATTAGCAATGCCAAGGTTATTAATACATGAATCAACATGGTTAAAAACAAAACTTCACTTGAATATATCAAACTCAACAGTGGATAAAAAATAATTCTAGTATAACTAATCCCAACATAATTATTTTTAGCATTACTAATACACTCTACTTAGTAATTCTTATACCCCTGCCAAACGACCTTTAAAGTTTGACGAAATAAATTATAATTTATGCCTCTTCTTCCTTGTTCTCCACCTCTCTCTCCCCCCATGTTTGGGACATCTCATTTTCAAAAAAATATATACAATGTATAGAAAGTGTATAATTTATACTAATATACATGTAATATACATATGACATGCAAACATATGCATATATATATATTCATCAGACTATATTATTATGACTCAAGAAGGGGTCGTGGATAGTGTTTTGTCATGTTCCTCGATTAAAATTTCTTTATCTGAACATATGCAAGGAAAATTATAATTAAGATAGCAACTAATATATATCATTCTATCATCTAGTTTATCAACTATATATATATTTATCTTAGGTCATGATAGATAGGAGTGTTTACGGGGATTCATTTAAGTAATTAAGCAATAGACATAATACATAAATCTGCTTTTTAACTTGGCATCATTTCACATTTATGCCCTCCAACATAGGGGTGTGTACAAGTACTCACTTAAACTTGTATAAAGTTGAACAAGTAGACTCATGAGTCCTACGTGGCATAATACATGTCGGACACCATGTAGGATGTAAATTGTCACATAAGATGTCGCGCAGGACGTGTGTGTCTACTTGCTCAGCTTTATTACAAGTTTAAGTGTATACTTATTCACACCCAAAGTTGGAGGGTATATATGTGAGTTGAAGCCAAGTTAAAGGGCATATTTATGTATTAAATCTAAATCAATACTAGAGTTATTATTACATGAACAAAGTGATTCAATTAAGAGAAAGTGTGACTATCTGATGTGAGGTAGGATAGGTAAAGACTAAAGTAATGGATTTTGATGGACTTGGAATTTTAATCGTTGGGCTAAAATTTAAATCTTGGGCTTGAGAAAATAGTAAAGTTAAAAACTTAAATTAACTAAAATTTAATAAAATATTTATATTTTATTTGGCTGGCCATTTCAAAATCGTCTATACATTTAGAGAATACAACAAAGTGGCAGACTCTTTAGCAAACTTCGGCTGCATTTATGAATAATATATAAATAATTATAAAATTTATATATATAATTTCTCGGTTCGTTTTAGTTATTTTTGTGTTTGTTTTTAGTAAAATCAAAATCAAATCAAATAGTGTCGAATCAAAATTTAAAACCAAATCAAACCAAATATCAATTTTCTTGATCGATTTGGTTCAAATTACGGTTCAATTTATTTTTTAACCATAATCATGAACAACCCTAATGATAGGTAGACTCAGATTATTAGAGAAATTCCCACTGAATCATCTTATTCTATTACCCTAAATCAAAGGAATGATGTATCACAAATACATAGCATTGATTTGATTAACCAAGGCAGAGAGATAATTGTGAATGAGGACTCTAAGCAGAATGCCTTACCCACACAAAAGTGCTTTCTAAAATCCTACCTAGTATGAAAAGACTGAGAAATTTCATTAGTCAACCATGACATTTTTATCATCAAGGAAATATAGCCTCGAGAAGGTTAGGGATCCGACCCACTTATATTAAGCTTCCGTTCAATCACAGATTTTGAAGTTAAAGTTATAAATTTGAAAATTGAGCTGTTGAAGTTGTAATTTTTGAAACTTGAAGTTATGTTTGGATATGTATTTTTACTTGGGAAATTAATTGGAGTTTTGTGAATAAACGTGAAATTTCCCTCAAAAACTGATTGAAAATATTTTTAAAATAAAATTTTAAAATCTAATCAAATTTCATGGACAAACATATATTTGAATATAAACTTTTAAAATATGATCTAAAATCTATGATGGTAGCTAAATTATTAAGTGACCTTAAATATTTCTCAAATGGAGAGAATTATAAGATGAAAAGTGGATCAAAATCTCCAATTGAAATCATAGAAACAATTCCCCTAGTTTTGCGCTTATTGTGGGAGTAACTTTCACATAAAATTCTTCTATTTCCCTTTTGATTTCTTTTAGTTTTTATACTTTAAAGTAGACCACAGGTATCTAATAAAGTACTTCCTCTATTTCATTTTGGGTGGTAATATTATTTTTTCTATTTTTTAAAAATAAATAATTCTTATATCAAAAATAATTTCATTTTTGAAATGATTTATCACCATATATATAAATTTTAAACAAAAAATTAATAAATCAAACTAATAATATTTATTATTTATTTACATGAATAAGGATAATAACCAGAAACCAAACATGGTCATCCACCTCTGCAAAGGAACATAGTGATGTTTGCTTGGTGACGCAACCACACAAATAAAGAGTCCGGAACCTATTTGAGTCACAAAGAGATAAAATTGACTCAAATATGTCATAATTCTAGTAAGTAACTAGACTTAGTGTAGATTTTTTTTCCATTTTATCAAATATTCCAAACGGCTTTCGTTAGTCTCTTAACGTCTATATTTTAACATAAAACAGAATACTTTTTCCACTTTGTAAAGTGTAAGTTTTCTTTCACTTTATAAATTGTAACTTTTTCTGACACTTTATAAAGTGGAAGAAAATATTCTGTTTTACAAAAAGGAATATTTTTTTCCGTTTTACATAAAATTTACTTGACCTTGTGATAAAAATGAAGTAGGGTATTTTTCGACTATAATCAAATTATAATCAGTACTATTTATACCCATTCTTTTATAAATTGATGAAAGAAATTTATGAAATCGGACATTAATTGAATATTTAGCATTGTATTTGGGAGGACAATTATAATAAATGGTATTTCAGTCATGTATAATTTCGCCATCCCTAACTTTTGGTTTAGAAGACATTTTTTGTGATTGAAATGAAGAAAAATAGAAGATTAAAGATGTTGAAGGTGCTATGTTTGAACGTCCTTAAATAGAGCTTGGAGGAGTTTTCAGATTAAAAAAATAAAAATACATAATGTAATACTCCCTCCGTACACTTTTCGGATTTCGAGATTCAAACAAGTCTATCTTTGACCGTAAATTTTTCATATATCTTTTAATTATTTTGAATTGTCAATTATTGTGACTTATAATACTTTTTACGTAGTTTACAAATATATAAATTTCATTTCAAAAAAATTGAAGATTTCACACATAAATTTCCGATCAGACTTAAACTGTTTGACTCTCGAAAAATGAAAAGTTCCACATAAATTGAGACAGAGGGAGTAATTTTTTCCATTTTTATGATATGTCAAATCAATATAATTGTATGACAAACACTACAAAAGCTGCATAAAGAGACACAATTTAATGTAAAATAGAAAAAAATATTCTTTTTTGTAAAACAAAATTTTTTCTTTTACTTTATAAAGTGTCAGATAAAATTACACTTTATATGTTGGAAAACTATATGCACAGCGGAAGCATATCAGAATCTTATTGCTTACATGAATAAAAGACAATCACAATATGTTTATGCCAGAACACGTATAAACATGCTGGAACATATAAACTTGCTGAAATTTAATTCAAGAATTACCTTTTGAAGTGTGAACAAATATCTTCAAACGAATCCACAAGTTAGATAAACCTTCAAGCGAATCCACAGTCTTCTATAGTGATCCCAAGTTCACATCGGAACTCTCTCAATACTTGGGTGGGCAAGTATCAATAGAAAATCTTCTTGTTTTTCTAGGTTAAGAGAATCCCTATTTATAGAGATTTCCTCCCAATCCAAAAAGGAGAAGAAAACCCAGTTTTCTTATAATTCATTTTCCCATAGAATTCTGAGTTCTAGTTAAATATGGGCACTGGAGGGACCACAAAATTAATTACTGAGGCTTCCTATTATGGAAATAATTCCAAATAATTAATTTGAATTATTCTTACCATAATAAATTACAAATCATTCCACTAAAAATTCGTAATTGCACTCCTCTATTTATATTTCAAAATTTCCCATTAAACACTTATGTAATTACCCATGTTAAGATTACAGATATTAATCAATAAATTAAATTACTGACGAATTTAATTCAATGATTAATTTCCTTTAGAGCACTGTTTAACTTATTTCATGTGCCGGATTCATAAATCCACTTGCAAGGTTTGACATGATGAAAACTTATAAGCTTCTTAAAAAGGCATATCATCAATCTCTATATCGAGACATGGATTCCATCAACTAATTTATTATTTCACCAATACATATTATTACCATCCAATCTACCAGACATATTGACCCATCTCAGAATCTCACCTTTTAATAAATTAAAACAATAAGTAATAGATGCAGATCATAATACTTATATCAGGATTAAGAATATAAGTACATTTAACAGTTTAGAGAATATGTTTTTGTCAGTAAGTCTAAAGCAACTATCTCTACTCGGTCATGTTCAATACATACAAAATGCACTAGCGCTAGAAGTTGGAACTATACCATTTCCATAATCAAGATAAATTATATATAATCTTGTGCTACAATCGTACCGATGACATGTCCAATTTCCATCCTAGATTGTGAACAAAAAACTTTATACTTATAAGAACCGATGATTTAATCTTCTGTGTATAAGCTAAAACTCTATACACTAAATCATCTACTATATAAGTAAACAGACACCATAAACGAATATATGATCTATTAAAACTGAATAAATAATTATTCTATAATAAATACTATATCTAAGAGCATGGTTAATAGTATATATCCTAACAATCTCGCACTTAGACTTTTAACCATGACAATTGTTATAATGTACTATATCTAAATGCATAATTAATAGTATATACCCTAACAATCTCCCACTTAGATGTTTAATCTTGGAAATTGTTAGAATACTATGTCTGAATACATGATTAATAGTATATACCCTAACAATCTCCCACTTAGACTCTTAACCATGCATTTACAACTTTCACAAGCATTCCTTTATTTCCTATTGAAAGAAATTTACCAATTTATTTTCTCATGCAATTTCGTCTAGTAGTGCTTCGTCATAACAAATTGATTTTGTACTAGATCTTGAGGGACCTTATCATGAAACTCTACAAGAGTGTATTTCTTTTCAGGTGTTCTATCATGAAAGTCTTCTCAAGCATACATAACAAATCAATCTTTGTTATGATTCTCCCACTACGACTAAGTACTACTACTATAATCACACTTACATATTCTTGAGTTTTAATATTTTCTTCAAAATCTTTCGGTATTGAAATATTAATAACTTCTTCATGTAGTGTTCTTTAATTTGCTCAATATCACTCCCACTACTTGAGGTAGTAGATTTTCTTATGTCTAGTAACGTTTCTCCCACTACTTAAATGCAATGGAACGTCAATTCTGACATATCGATCAGATGTTCTTGAGCATTTGAATTTACAATTGACTAATTTGTTATTTCTTTGTTCAGTTCCTGTAAAACTAGTTTACTTCTAGGAACATGGTTTACTAAATGGTCCTTTTCTAGAAATCTAACAGTTGTGTTAACAATTGTCTTATTTTCTTCTGGACAGTAAAATAAACCTTCTTTCACTCTTTTGGATATCCAATTAACACACACATCCCATTCTTAATTCTAACTTGTTTATTCTCCCTCTCAGCACATGTGCTGGACAATTCTATATCTGAAACTGTCGCAGATTAGACTTATGTCAAATCCAATTAGTTCTATAGTTGTCCAAGGTATTGATCTGAAAGGAATTAAATTCAGAATGTGATATATAGTTCTTAGAATATATCCCAAAAGAAACAAAATAACTACGAATAAGTCAATCATTAATCTTATCATCTTCATAAGAGTCTATTTCTTTTCTCTTTTACACCAATCTATAATAGAGTGTCTGGTGTAGACGATTGAAATGCAATTAGTCTATTAGATAAGTGACTCATGAGCTATGCAAAGAGGTATACGTCACTACAATCAGATTGTAGTGGCCTTATATATTTTCATGATGCTATTTTAATTTCTGTCTTAAATATTTTGAGTTTATAAAGACATTCAAACATATTAAACATCAAAAATATATGTTCATATCATGAGTAACCTTCTGAAAATTTCAGAATACTCAAATTCACCTCTTGCCTGAATGTTCATTTACTTCACAAATCAGAATAGATTAATTATAACTTATCACTGCCATTATTTCCTTTTTAAGAGGAAAGGTCTCTTAGTCATTTTTCCTTCTAAACAGGACTCATTTGATGGTAGTGACTTCACTTTCAATGAACCTTTATGTCCATCCTTTAACCAACCTTGAAGTTCTATCTAGAATAAATTACTTAGACACAAGTGTACAGATAAGTTTCATTCAATTTAAAAGATATTTTCTCTTATGAGATAGATTAATACTATTCAATTCATGAGAGATAATACTAATAAAAAATTCACACATCAATATACCACAAGAGATAAAATATTCATCAAACTCAATAATAGGATAGTTACAAGAAAAATATATTAATGTAACACCCTGAAAATTTCTAAAGTTAAAACTCGAACCATTCTTGAATTGCGTATAAGGTCGTACCGAGTGATTATTAATTGTTCTTAGATTATAAGGTCAATTTATTAGTGCGGAAATGATTTTGGATATCAATTTGGGTCATTAGAACCCCCTAGCACAAAGTTGAGTTGGAAGTTTCCCTACCGAGTGAGTTTTGACATAAGATTCTACTTAGGTCAACTTCCAACAATTATATCTTTCAGCACATAATGAGTTAGGTGTACTATGAGCTATCAATTCTAAGGTATTTGAGTCCTCTTTCCAACGCCACCAAGTTTGTTCCATTTGAAGCTACGAGTAAAATGTTATGCACGTTTGAGTGAAGCCTCTCTAGTTAAGGCTTTTCATCCGTTTAAGGAAAGGGTAGTTTGGTCTTTTCCTTACCCCAATGGCCCTACCCACGTTTTTCCTCATCCAATTAAGGGTCTAATAAGATGCTAAACCACTCTTGGTTGTTCCCAAACCCTTAGAAAAATAAGAGAAGAGTTCAAGAGGAGAAAGAGCTAGGTTTTTGAGCGTTCGTCAAGATACCGTCGATTCTTGCCAAGGACATTGTTCTTTCCAAGTATGTAAGGCTTCCCATAGTGATGGATTTGTTCATCCTCACGCCAAGCATGTAATTCTTTCGTTAATTCTCCCATATAATCGTTTATGTAAGTATTCTTGAAGAGTTCTTGAGTTTTAAGCTTCATTCTTTATCAATGGAGGTTTTGAGTTCTTGAGGTGAGGGTTTTGCGAATGAGTTGTGGTTCTTGATATAATTTGAGTGGGATTTTAATAATTTCATGTTGGGTTTGTGAATCAAAGAGAGTTTGGAAGAAATCAATCGATTCTAGATGAGTTAGGACCCGAAATTGAGCAAGACATTTTGTCAAAACTTTTGGGTAAGGGCTGGCGTGGCACGCCACCATAGCGCCAGAGAGTTTCTTCTGAAGTTTGGGGTTTGGCGCCCCGCGCTAGCACTGCTCCCCAAACTTTCTTCTGAAGTTTGGGGCCTGGCCCCTCACGCCAGCAGTGCGCCAGGGGTCGCCAGGGCCCATTTCTTCTCCGTTCTTTTGGGTGTGTTCCTTTAAGTTGTGGCTATGCTTTTCCACTCTTTATTAACTCCTATAAGCTCCATTTATCATTGAAAATTCATACATTATCCTACTCACATGTCTTAATTTACATTCCAAACTAAAGTAAGTTTAAGAGGGAAGTTCAATAAGTCTTTCTGAGTCATTTTGAGAATTCTTTTGTAATTATCAATGGTTTTGAACTAAGTCTTGAGAAAGTAAATATGAGAATGAGAAGAGTTGTATTCACGATTGAAAAAGAGTATAAGGGAACTAAATATTCCCTAATGTAACACTTTTACATTTAAAAGAGAGAAGCATTGATCTTTAAATGAGTTTATGAGTTCAGAGATATTTCAGAGTATTACCTCTATTAAGAGGATCTTTTGAGTAATAACCTCAAATTGAGAAAAGAGAATGTTTTTAAACATTGAGCATGAGTATATATATTTATTGGGAGTAGTATTGAGCACCGATATAGGGGAGAGTTCAGACAACTCACAGCCCCCATAAACCATGTATGCCAACAAAGGTAAATGATTCATACTTTTTAGATGATTTCCTTAGTGCCTTCGGGCAGAGCTTAGTGGATCCACTTAGTTGAGAGGTTCTATACCCTGGCAAGGTATATGACAGTTCTGGCAGCGTGGGCGAGACGCTGTATCATCACGTAGCTCATAGTGATGATTGTCGATTAGAGAATCTCCCAAATAGAGTAAAGAGTACTTTCATTATATTTATACATATTATTTTCTTTGAGTTATTATATTATACTTTATGGAGCTTAAAATGATATTATCTCTATTTATGTTTTACGTTGAGTTGAGTCGAGTTGAGTTGAGTTGAGTCGAGTTGAGTTGAGTTGAGTCGAGTTGTGTTGAGTTGAGTTTAGTTGAGTTGAGTATTTCTTTCAGCCTGGTCAGTTCAGTATATGCTTTTATTGCATCATTTCGGTAGGAGTTTAAATGAGTTTTTCCATCATGATCTATATTATATTTCAGTTGAGTTGCTGCCAGAATTTCAGTTCGGTTATTTTGTTATCAGCTATATTACATACTTGTACATTCAATGTATTGACGTCATTCAACCTGCATCTTTTAATGATGCAGATACAGGTACTTAGGATCATAAACAGAAGTTCCGTTAAGATCACTTCATCCGCTTGTCAGCTTTTGAGTAAGGCCTCCTTGGTTCTGGAGGACTCGAGTTATATAGGTTGTCAGTAGTAGCTCTTTGAGGTATCGTGGGTCTTATCCATATATCCTTCCTTAATAGTAGATGTTTCATAGATAGACAGAGTTGAGGTGTTCCTCAGCATTTACTTTCTTTTGTGTTGTTTTATAAACTATAAGTATTGCTATTAAGTATTTTCCAGACTTTATGAGTTGAGTATTTGAGTTCAATGGATTTCAATCGGTTTTAAGCTTATTATTGCTTGAGTTAGTTTTCCACTTGTAGTCAGCCACGATGATGGTTCGCTTGGGGACCAGCAATAGTTCTCGAGTGTCTGCCATGGCCAGGGTGCAGGCTCGGGTCGTGACAAACTTGGTATCAGAGCACAGAGTTCAAGTGTCCTAGGGTGTCTATGAAGCCGTGTAAGTAAGATCTTATTTATGGTTGTGAGGGCCCCACTTCTATAAATGAAGGACTACAGACATTTAATAAAAGTTTCTCTTCTTTCATACTCTAAATCGTGCAATAGAATTGTTTCATAAGGAACTTCATCTAACTCATGTGTTTCTCAAATTCATTCGACTACCCCTCATACTCAAGGTAGTTGAAAAGCAAAGCCCAGATTCTTATTAATGAGTTGCTCCCAGCAAAAGTCTTGAGAAAGTCATGAGACTACAGAGGGGCTTGAGAGAAGCCCGTGAGTGAGCTTAAGTATTTGAAGTCGAAAGAAAGCACTCTTATTCTTATGAATCGTGCGTTCGAGCTAAAAGCGAGATGTACTCCTAGACTGTCTTCTCTATACCTTGTTTTAGTTGAGACCTTTACGAGAAAGTATGTTTTAGAGCTTTAGTAGTATTTTCACCCGGAGAGATAGTATGAGTTACGACGTTATGAGCAGTAGTAGTAAAAGTTCCCAGAGTTAGAAGTATATATATAATTAGAAGTGTAGTAACCTAAGGGATGAGGAGAGTTATTGAGTAGAGTATGTAAGTTGTAGCCATGTACCTAGTAAGTTCTTAATGAAGAGTTTTTCCTTATGGGTAGACTAAGAAGTGATGAGTTGGTGTAGATTTCATGATAGAAGGTAGAGTAAGAGTTACTAGTATGGATGAGTTAGAGTATATTTTAACCAAAGAGAAGTTTATGATGAGTTGTTAATCCATTAGTATTGACCAAGTATAAGTGTTGAATAGAAGAGTCGAGTATTTGTGATGTGATAGAATTGAGCTAGGCCTATGAATTATTTTAAGGGAGAGCCCCATAATATTCAAAGGATTATAGAACTAATTAGGCAATGATGTATAGTGAATGAATAGGTAGTACTTAAGTTGTGAAATGAAAGTGTAGCAGTAATATGTAAATAGGTAGGCTGAGAGATGAAGATTGACTACTTGTCATGAGATCTTAGTGAGTGAGTGTTTCTTAAGTTTATCTAGCAGTTGTAAGTTAGTATAGTAAGCGAGCAATTATATTGATATCCGTGTTTGGTAATAGACACTAAGCTTGAATTTGAGATGAGTATCGTGATAAAATGATGACAATATGAGGGTGATGATGTTAGTTTTGAGATTTGATCTAGTAGGATTGACATGAAGTAGGTGAGGAATTAAGGAGTTACTTTGCAATAAAAGTGTTGACACAAGTGTGGTATTATGACCCATATATGAGAGCAATGAAAGTAGCCAAGTCACTAGATTAACAAGAATAGTAAGAAGTTTACCCGAGATCGTATATAGTCAGATGAGGTTCTAATTAAGTTTATTGTTTCACTGTATACCTAGATAGCATATTGGGTTGTTAATGTGGAGTAGGCTGATGTAAGCATTATTTATTACCCTTAAGAGTTGGGTAGAAGGGATTTTATATAGTCAAAGACGAGCCTCTTAAATATAGTTCCAAGTTTCATCCAGTTAGGTTGATATGGACATAGAAAGATTTTATTAGTAGACTAAGAAGGAGAAGTCATATTATTAATAGTTAGATTAGTACCCTAATAAGCCAACGAGAAGAGGGGAAGAGGAGCATCTTAGAAAGAGGTCTTAGAAGGAGTCTTAGTACCTGCTTATGGAGAGTTCAGTAGTCAAAATATTTGCATCTTTTGATCAGTAAGAAAAGTGAATTTAGACCAGTTTAGAGATGATGAAATAGATCCATAGCTTTAAAGTGTCGGCTTCAGACCTAAGGGGGAGATGATAAGATGAGAAACCAAGTCAAGTGTTGAGAATCAGATAGTGATGTGTTAGAGAGAGTTATGGTGATATATCAATCCATTCATACTCTAGTGTATTCCTCAGAGTTCAGTTGTTCCAATATCTTATTGATGTTTCTTATATCAAAGTTGTGTTCATGACTTATGCTCATACACTTCAGAGAGATTCACATACATGCTCAGTTCCCTGAATGAGGGGCAAAGACTTTAGCCCATTAATCTCAATCTTACTCCATAAATTTATGGATATCAGCCTCGTAATATGAACCTATTCAGATAAGCACTCATGTCTCATAGTATGCTCAGTCTTGTGAATTCATGATTTACTCTCAATGGCTAGCAACATAATGTTATGCCATGCATATTCTTATATCAGATATCTCGAATGAATCAAGCTTATGATATTATTATATCAAATATCTCGAATGAATCGTGCTTATGATCCTCCACCCTAAAGTTCTTTCAATGATCCTTTTCAGTTTTGATAGCGATATTGTCAATAGTAGTTGAGTAATGATAGAAGAACAGGGTTGATGTTTCTTATTGTGGTAGTGGTGTTCTTATTCTATCTAAGGTTATAATATGGAGGAGGAATATGATGGAGTTTTACTAAGAGTAATAGTTAAATGAGAGAAGGTAGATGTTCCTGATAGTAAAGTATGAGGTTTCAGTTGGTAGAGATGATGAGAAAATGAGAAATTCTTAAAAGGGTTGGTTAGTAGGAGTTCATGGAGTGGTTATAGTACTAGGCTTGAATGCAGTTATAAGAATAAGTATTCTTTGGATGAGATTCCATTTAGTGGTATAGCACCTAAATCTTGTGGTTTAAGTAAGTATAACCACCTCATGTTTCACACCTTGTGAATAAGAGATTAGGCTTGAACACAATAAGAGCAAGCGATTTGACTTAGATATTTGTAAGAGTAGTCATATACCCTAGTGGGAGCTATAAGTTGCAGCTTATAAAGTGTAGTAATCAGAAAAGAGCGAATAGTTGAGGAGTGTTGCTAAGCTTAGAAGCTACCAGTTATATCACTCGAGGCATAGTAGTCATATTCTTACTTCGTGCCAGGATATCCGTATTTCATGTCAAATAATTTCAGATAGAGAGTGACTATGTTCAAACTCATATCGTTCATGACTTATGTGCTCGAGTCCAGTTTCAAAACTCTCAGTACGAATCAGTTTCGCCTATGTTAGTAGGCAAGTTCAGAAGTCAGAAAGATAGTAAGAGTAAACTCCTTTCCTTTCCATTCTCAGTCCAACCGTCATTCGAGGACGAATGATCCCAAGGGGGGAATATGTAACACCCTGAAAATTTCTAAAGTTAAGACTCGAACCATTCTTGAATTGCGTATAAGGTCATACCGAATGATTCTTAATATTGTTCTTAGATTATAAGGTCAATTTATTAGTGTGGAAATGATTTTGGATATCAATTTGGGTCACTAGAACCCCCTAGCACAAAGTTGAGTTGGAAGCTTCCCTACCGAGTGAGTTTTGACATAAGATTCTACTTAGGTCAACTTCCAACTATTATATCTTTCAGCAAATAATGAGTTACGTGGACTTCTTTCCAATGCCACCAAGTTTGCTCCATTTGAAGCTAGGAGTAAAAAGTTATGCCCGCTTGAGTGAAGCCTCTCTAGTTAAGGCTTTTCATCCGTTTAAGGAAATAGTAGTTTGGTCTTTTCCTTACCCCAATGGCCCTACCCACATTTTTCCTCACCCAATTAAGGGTCTAATAAGATGCTAAACCACTCTTGGTCATTCCCAAACCCTTAGAAAAATAAGAGAAGAGTTCAAGAGGAGAAAGAGCTAGGTTTTTGAGCGTTCGTCAAGATACCGTCGATTCTCGCCAAGGACATTGTTCTTTCCAGGTATGTAAGGCTTCCCATAGTGATGGATTTGTTCATACTCACGCCAAGCATGTAATTCTTTTGTTAATTCGCCCATATAATCGTTTATGTAAGTATTCTTGAGTTTTAAGATTCATTTTTTATCAATGGAGGTTTTGAGTTCTTGAGGTGAGGGTTTTGCGAATGAGTGGTGGTTCTTGATATAATTTGAGTGGGATTTTAATAATTTCATGTTGGGTTTGTGAATCAAAGAGCGTTTGGAAGAAATCAATCGATTCTAGATGAGCAAGAAAATTTTTCATAAGGTAAGGGCCTGACGCCCTGCGCCAGCAGTGCGCCCCAAACTTTCTTCTGAAGTTTGGGGCCTGGCGCCCCACGTCTGCAGTGCGCCAGGGGTCACTAGGGCCCATTTCTTCTCCGTTCTTTTGGGAGTGTTCCTTTAAGTTGTGGCTATGCTTTTCCACTCTATATTAACACTTATAAGCTCCATTTATCATTGAAAATTCATGCATTATCCTACTCACATGTCTTAATTTACATTCCAAACTAAAATAAGTTTAAGAGAGAAGTTCAAAAGGTCTTTTTGAGTCATTTTGAGAATTCTTTTGTAATTATCAATGGTTTTGTACTAAGTCTTCAGAAAGTAAATATAAGAATGAGAAGAGTTGTATTCACAATTGAAAAAGATTATAAGGGAACTAAGTATTCCCAAATGTAACACTTTTACATTTAAAAGAGAGAAGCATTGATCTTTAAATGAGTTTATGAGTTCAGAGATGTTTCAGAGTATTACCTCTATTAAGAGGATCTTTTGAGTAATAACCTCAAATTGAGAAAAGAGAATGTTTTTAAACATTGAGCATGAGTATATATATTTATTGGGAGTAGTATTGAGCACCGATATAGGGGAGAGTTCAGACAACTCACAGCCCCCATAAACCATGTATGCCAACATGGGTAAAGGATTCGTACTTTTTAGATGATTTCCTTAGTGCCTTCGGGTAGAGCTTAGTAGATCCATTTAGTTGAGAGGTTCTATACCCCGGCAAAGTATAGGACAGTTCTGGCAGCGTGGGCGAGATGCTGTATCATCATGTAGCTCATAGTGATGGTTGTCTATTAGAGAATCTCCCAAATAGAGTAAAGAGTACTTTCATTGTATTTTCACATATTATTTTCTTTGAGTTATTATATTATACTTTGTGGAGCTTAAAATGATATTATCTCTATTTATGTTTTACGTTGAGTTGGGTTGAGTTGAGCTGAGCCGAGTTGAGTTGAGTTAAGTTGAGTTGAGTTGAGTTGAGTTGAGTTGAGTTGAGTTGAGTTGAGTTAAGTTGAGCTAAGTCGAGTCGAGTCGAGTTGAGTTGAGTTTAGTTGAGTTGAATATTTCTTTAAGCTTGGTCAGTTCAATATATGCTTTTATTGCATCCTTTCGGTAAGAGTTTAAATGAGTTTTTCCATCATGATCTATATTATATTTCAGTTGAGTTGCTGCCAGAGTTTTAGTTCAGTTATTTTATTATTCAGCTATATTACATACTCGTACATTCAATGTATTGACGTCATTCAACCTGCATCTTTTAATGATGCAGATACATGTACTTAGGATTATCAACAGGAGTTCCTTTGAGATCACTTCATCCGCTTGTCAGCTTTTGAGTAAGGCCTCCTTGGTTCCGGAGGACTCTAGTTATATAGGTTGTCAATAGTAGCTCTTTGAGGTGTCGTGGGTCTTGTCCCGATATCCTTCCTTAATAGTAGAGGTTTCATAGATAGACAGAGTCGAGGTGTTCCTCAACATTTACTTTCTTTTGCATTGTTTTATAAACTATAAGTATTGCTATTAAGTATTTTCCAGACTTTATGAGTTTAGTATTTGAGTTCAATTGATTTCATTTGGTTTTAAGCTTATTATTGCTTGAGTTAGTTTTCTGCTTGTAGTCAGCCACTATGAGGGTTCGCTTGGGGACCAGCAATGGTTCTCGAGTGCCGGCCACATCCAGGGTGTAGGTTCGGGTCGTGACAATTAAGTATTCATCTCTTATCTGGTTAGAAACTAAAAATAATTCCTTCTAACATAAGGTACACGTGCAATGCATTCTTTGAAATATTATTTTATTTCTATCGAAAGAAATTCTTGAGTAGTCCTAAGTGGGTCTGTAAAGTCTATTGAGAATTTGAGATATAATACATTAAATAGATCATAATATATCGAATAATCCCGAATAACAAAATTCAAGGCTCATTTATACATATATATCCTTGCATCTCGAATAGCCAATCGATGGGATTGGAGAACTACTCATGCAATACACGTGTACAATGACCGATTATTCAGTCCATAAACTTATACAGACCTAACTCAGATGGAGAGTCTACTATTAGTTTAAGTCATGTGAAAATCATCTAGTTACGTATGAATAATAAATTAAAAGGCTGGAAGGCTAGATTTTTATCTCTGGCAGGAAGAACAACTCTAGTAAAGACAGTTCTAGCTTCCATCCCTACCTACGCGATGCAGTGTAACATACTACCCAAAACAACTTGCTTACACATAGATCATATCCAAAGAAACTTTCTGTGGGGATCAACATCGGAAAAGAAGAAACTTCATCTAGCAAAGTGGGATCTAGTGACTACTCCTATTAAAGATGGTGGGTTAGGAATACAAAAAACAAACGGGAAAACTTTGCTTTGCTAGCTAGTCTTAACTGAAGATTCCTTCAAGGAAAAGATCAACTCTGAGCAAAAGTACTTTCCAAAAAATACATTAATAGAGGCAATGGTGTTACTACCCCTATGACTCCTACATTTGGAAAAGCCTCATTAAAACTTATCCACTATTCCATAAGGACTTGTCATGGAATATAGGAAATGGAAATAAAATTCATATATGGGAAGACAATTGGATTGATGCCTCTTACTCTCTTCGTCTAGTAATCGAAGGCCCCCTAAATAAAAATGACCACAACAAGTTAGTATCCCAACTCATAATAAATAATAACTGGGATCTATCAAACTTATCCTTTGATATACCTAGAACAATAATAGAAGAAATCAAAAGCACATACATCCAAGCATTTCCCCACAAAAATGACAAACTTTATTGGAACCAAAGCACCGATGGAAACTTTAACACTAAAGGAGCATATGAAATATTTATATCCGAAACTTATAAACCTAATAACTGTAGAGATTGCAACCACAATTGGGTCTGGAAAACCAAAACATAAAACAAAATAAAATTTTCATATGGCTCCTCCTGTTAGAAAAATTGCCTACATCCTCAAACTTGTAAAATAGAAATATAATAAATTATAAAAATTGCTATTCTTGTACAAATGAAGAGGAAGATGCCATACATATTTGCAGACTGCCCTGATGCAAAATTCATTTGGAATAGCTATAACATTAATATCACAAAACAAAACTTTTCCAATGAGATTCATCGACTATGCATGTCGGGAAACTACACTACAGTAGGAAACATTCATGCAGTGCCCATTGCTTATCTAACTCCAATAATTCTTTGGAATATTTGGAAAAATAGAAATAGTAAGATATTTAAAAATCATAACATCAGTAGGCTGCCTAGCACACTCCAAAATATTTCTTTTCAAGCCCTGGAATACTACCAAGTATCACAATCCAAACCAACAAAACATCCTAGATATATGATCCCAGTTTCATGGAAACGCCCATCTGAAGGCAACCTTAAACTAAACATTGATGGGCCCTTCGACATAAACTCCAAAAAAGGTGGAACGGGCGGAGTAATAAGAGACCACCTGGGTCGATGGATTATAGGTTTTGCTTGCAAAGTTAAAGTCATAAACGCGTACCATGCTGAACTATTAGCTTTGCTTCATGGTCTGAACCTGGCTCAGAGAACAAACATTAAACATTTGCTGGTGGAAATTGATTTACATGTATTACTTGATACCCTTAAAAGTACTAAACCAATACATTCACACATCTACTCTGATTGCAGGTCACTACTCCAGCACATGGAGGGATCAACAACGGAGCACATAATGAGGGAGGCTAACACAGTAGCAGACCTACTAGCGGAATACGGAAGGAAGTCAATGGATCCAAATATGTCTAAAAACAAACTCTATGTTTTTGTAACATCTCCTTTGTTTGTATCAAAAGCTCTCGAAAAAGATGTAATTGGAACTACATCACTTAGATTAGTTCCTTTATGTATGGATGAACCTACTATTTAAATAAATAAAACCTTCCGTTTCCATAGCAAAAAAAAAAATAATCTAACCTAGACCTCATAGTGAATTAAACCCAATTGTTCAAAACACGTCTCCCATGTGCAACTGTTTTGAAAACCAAAAAAAAAAAACTTTCCCTTCTCCCACACTTACATGTGGCAGACAACTTTTTCTTTTTTAAAAAAACAAAACAATTAAAAGGCAAAAGATTAAGGGTTGGTTTTCAAAGAATCTGGGTTGAAAAAAATATGCCCATTCTTATAGTTGCCGTCCGATTAAGGTCATAGATAGTGCATAATATTTGTTCTTTATTAAATAGGTTAGATATGACCTCAGAACACGACAAAAAATCTATCATGCTTTTCCTTATGTGAGATCACACTGATTTTTATCGTCACACCAAATTCATTTTAACCCTATTTTTTTATGCTTAAAATATTAAAGCAAATTTAAAATATAACATACTCATGAATATAATCACACATATATACACATATGTTACAAATTATCTATTTTAGATGCAAGCGTAGCTCTTGATGCCAATTGTTGGAAAATTATATGCACAGTGGAAGCATATCAGAATCTTATTGCTTACATGAATAATAGACAATCAATATGTTTATGCTAGAACACGTATAAACATGCTGGAACACATAAACTTGCAGAAAATTAATTCAAGAATTAGCTCTTGAAGCGTGAACAAATATCTTCAAACGAATCCACAGTCTTCTACAGTAATCCCAAGTTCACATCCGAACTCTCTCAATACTTGGGTGGGCAAGTATCAATAGAAAACCTTCTTGTTTTTCTAGGTTAGGAGAATCCCTATTTATAGAGATTTCCTCCCAATCCAAAAAGGAGAAGAAAACCCAGTTTTCTTATAATAACTTTTCCGATTCTGAGTTCTAGTTAACTATGGGCACTGGAGGGACCACATAATTAATTACTGAGGCTTCCTATTATGAAAATAATTTCAAATAATTAATTTGAATTTTCTTACCATAATAAATTACAAATCATTCCACTAAAAAATTTGTAATTGCACTCCTCTATTTATATTTCGAAATTTCCCATTAAACATTTATGTAATTCCCCATGTAAGATTACATATACTAATCAATAAATTAAATTACTGACAAATTTAATTCAATGATTAATTTCCTTTAGAGCACTGTTTAACTTATTTCATGTGCCGGATTCATAAATCCACTTGCAAGGTTTGACACGATGAAAACTTATAAGCTTCTCAAAAAGGCATATCATCAATCTCTATATCAAGACATGGATTCCATCAACTAACTTATTATTTCACCAATACATATTATTACCATCTAATCTAATAGGCATATTGACCCATCTCAGAATCTCACCTTTTAATAAATCAAAACGATAAGTAATATATAAATATCATAATAGTTATATCAGGATTAAGAATATAAGTACATTTAACAGTTTAGAGAATATGCTTTTGTTAGTTAGTCTAAAGCAACTATCTCTACTTGGTCCTGTTCAATACATACAAAATACACTAGCACAAGAATTTGGAACTATACCGTTTCCATATCAAGATAAATTATATATAATCTTGTGCTACAATCGTACCGATGGCATGTCCAATTTCCATCCTAGATTGTGAATAGAAAACTTTATACTTAATAAGAATCGATGATTTAATCCTCTGTGTATAAGCTAAAACTCTATACACTAAATCATCTACTATATAAGTAAACAGACACCATAAACGAATGTATGATCTATTAAAACTGAATAAATAACTATTCGATAATAAAGACTATATCTAAGAACATGGTTAATAGTATATATCCTAACAATCTCTCACTTAGTCTTTTAACCATCACAATTGTTATAATGTACTATATCTAAATGCATGGTTAATAGTATATACCCTAACATTATAAAGTCTAAGAAAAACTTACACTTTATAAAGTGGATTTTTTTTTCATTTTATATTAAAATATAGACGTTAAGAGACTAACGGAAGCCGTTTGAAATATTGGATAAAACGGAAATTTTTTTTACACTAAGCCTATTTTAGTTACTTACTAAAATTGTGGCTTATTTGGTTCAATTTTATCTCTTTGTGGCTCAAATAAGTTTCGGACTCACAAATAAATAAAGGAAAAATTATGCGGTGAAGCAAACATATACTAGTTAATTAGCTAACATAGCTATAGTTTGCATTAATTACAATTCAAAAATAACTTCTAGCCATAATTTCATTCTCTCTCTCACCTCTCTCCTCTCTCCCCTCTCTCTGAATCTCGCTCGCCACTCTCCTCTCCCTGCTCAATCTCTCTCTCGCTTCTCTTCTGCCAATCTCTCTCTCTCTCTTTATACAAACACAAATGTATAATTTGTGTTTGTATAAAGCTAGAGAGACGGGATATACAAATACATATACATATCTCTGTGCCATATACACTTATAATTATACATATACAAATCTTCCCCTACCCAGTTCTCTTTTGTCTTTCTCTCTCTCGCTTTATACAAAAACATATGATACATTTGTGTTTGTATAAAGCGAGAGAGTTTGGATCTTTTCCTGCCCATGCAATGTCCCAATTCTTGTGAAATTATCTTTTTATGTGAAATGACCATTTTGGCCTTTCTCCTTAGCAGTTTCATGCTTTGTTTGTGTTCTGGGAGTGGTTGGTAAGGCCCCCGATGCGATTGGGAGGGGTTTTAGTGATTTTGAGACCTTGGGTGGAGTTTTTAAGAAGATAGTTGACTCTGGTCAACATTTCGAGATTCGAGCATCAGATGGTGATTCTGTCAGTTCCGTTATGTCCGGAACGTCGAGTTCGGTCTAGCAAGGTGGTTGGTTAGAACCCCGAGACCTTATAATTCATTTTGAGTATTTAGGCCTAAAAGAGGTCCGTAGGGGTATTTTGGTCATAAAAACCTTTTTTGGAAATCCGACGATTCCATTGGCTCCGAAACATATTTTTTGATCAATTTGCACTATTGGTTCATGTTTATAGGGTTCCGAATGAGTTTCGAGGGTTAAAAATATGTTTTGAATGATGATGGTGCAAGTTGACCGCGGTCAACAACCCTTTTTGGTTGAAAATAGCCCATATTTTGGGTTTCTTCCTTCTTTTTCTCATTTCTTCCATTGTTACACAATTGGAGCTCCATTGTTACACAATTGGAGCTTAGGAGAGACGAATTTTGAAGCAATCTTTTGAGAAAATTCGTTGGAGTAAGTCTCTTTATCATTTCTAAATCATTTCTAAACGATTTTATCTTCCAAAGCTCTTTAAAATTCAAGATCTCGATGTGGGTTTTGGGATTTTTCCCCCAAATTTTAAAACTAGTAATTTCATGATTTCGAATCCGTTTCCTACTCTATTTTAATGGGTTTTTCAACCACGAACTCATCTTGATATGTAGAACCCGATTTTCAACTAAAATTCCAGTTTTGCCCTTTTCATTTTCGAGGTGATTTTTGGACAATTTTAATCCCGATTCTTAAACCATGCAATATGGATATCGTTGAACTCCTTTGGATGAATTCATTCCATTCTTGATAGTTGGGGATCATTTCGGAGTTGGTATTTGAGGTTAAAGTTCCGGTAAAGTGTTCGGGTGAAGTTTTCGGCCTTCGAAGTAAGTTTGGCTATCCTTCTTTGAGACTGGGATTGGGTAATTGATTATTTTTATATCATAGGCTTTGGGATGGAATCGTAATATGATTTGGGATTGTTGATTATATTGTGATGCCCGTGTGGGGGCTTGAGTATATTTTGATGTCCGTGTGGGGGCTTGAGTATATTATGATGCCCGTGTGGGAGCTTGATTATATTATGTTGCCCGTGTGGGGGCTTATTTGTACAGTTTAACCCGTGTGGGGACCTTATTTGTTACTCTATTTTCTTTGTGAGCATGTGATTCATGAGTTGCATGTGAGAGAGGCTTGTAACACTATTTGACTTGTAATGCCCGAGAGAGGGGTTGAGTTGGTGATTTTAGCATACTTTGAGAACTGAAATGTTTTTCTAAATGGTGCTCACTTATTTCTAATGAACTCTTTCCCATTATTCTTATATGAGGGTGTTTAACATGATTTGGTCGGGTTTTGAGAACTTTGAACCTTTAAGTACATGTTGAGTTGATTATTGCCTCCATGCCATATGTGTTGTGATGCATTCATCCTCATTCATCATATTATTGATCTTGGGAAGTTGAGAAATGTGGAGATTCTTTTTGAGAAAGAAAATGAGATACTTTTTATATCCTTGACCATGAGCTAGGTGGCAAGTTGATGAGATTTTGAGATTGTGATTTGGTATATGGACTACGAGTCCCCCATGGGTCCTTGTCTGGAAGCCTTAGCTCGACAGGGTGTATACGACAGATTGTGCGACAACCTTGATACCACCGTACCACCACATCATTGCATCTATCTTTGTGTTTGTGTCTTATCTGATGATCTTTGGTATTACTATGACTTATGTGTTTACTTTACTCGCGCCGTTCTATATAAACTTGCGGCACCAATGCCAGAGTGGAACTTTTCTATATGCAGGTGGAAGCGTTCCTTAGTTTATTTCATAAGTTTGATTAATTCCTTATACTCAGTCGGTCAAACCTACTAAGTACATGTGAATTGTACTCACCCCTACTTCTGTATCCCATTTTATGCAGATTCTAGTCAGGGTACTCCTCCTAGCGGTTGATTATCTAGCGAGCAGGCTTATTTCAGAGTAGTGGTGAGATCCTGTGCTCCGGATCGCCATTAACTCCATCTTCTATTTAGTCTTTACTATTATCCGGAGACTTATGATGTACTTAAATTCAGGGATTGTTTTAGATGCTCTATACACTTATGACACCAGGTTTTGGGAAATTCTTCGTTGTGATTCTCTTCTTTTCAGTTGTGGCCTGACTTCCTCTTTGGGAGTCTCGTATGTGTTTTATTGTTCGGCTTAAACATCAGGGTGGTTTTGGGATGTGTGCCATCATGACCTCTATTTTTGGGTCGTGACAATCCAGTTCTCTTTTGCCTTTCTCTCTCCCACTTTATATAAACACAAATTATACATTTGTGTTTGTATAAAGCGAGAGAGAGAGAGAGATTGTATCTTCCCCTGCCCAGTTCTCTTTTGCCTTTCTCTCTCGCTTTATACAAACACAAATGTATAATTTGTGTTTGTATAAAGCTAGAGAGATTAGATATACAATACAAATATTTTAACTCGATTCAATTGTATACGAATTCAAATTATATGTAGTATATGAATACAATAATTGATACATATACATATATACAATTATTTTGACAGATATACATATATAATTTGACATATATACATATACAATTCGCCTCTCTCCACTTTCTGCCCTCTCTCGCTCGCCTCTCTCCTCTCTCCTCTCTCTCCCAGTCTCGCTCGTCACTCTCCTCCCTATAACATGTAGTTACGAATCGTAATTAGTAAACTATAGTTATGGAACATAATTAAGTTATTTTTGAGTGGCTATATGTGAAAGTTCTCCATAAATAAATCTATTTACTCCCTCCATTTTTAATTTGTTTATTTTATTTTTAATCTGACATAAAATCTTAAATTAAAAATTTATTAAACGTATTAAAATGTTATTTAATTTTGTGGTCTTAAATATATCATATGAAAAATTATAATTAAAAAATTGTTATAAAAAAGAAGAAAAAAACATTCATATTGAAATAGATTAAAAACAAAAATAGAACAAATAAATTGAAACGAAGAATGAAGTAATGAATAAAGAGTCAACACATTGGCCTTCATCGAAAAATCCTATGATTTGAATGAAGGAAGAATCATAACAGTTTATAATACCCTTCCTGTTCATATTATATGATAATTAATTCAGAAATACTTTTAAAAGAATTCTTATTTTAAACAATAATTGTTATCTCGTGTATTCATCAGATTAGCAAATCAGAAACAATAAAAGATGAAAAGAAAAAGAAAAGAATTATCCGAGTCCACAGAATCCACTGTGTATCCTTAAGAAATTTAATCCCCTCAAGTACCCGAGGTTGTAGATTAATTCCTCCCAAGATAAAATGAATTAACCATTAAAGAAGTAGCGGTACCTCAAACTTCGATAATTTCAACGAACTAAAAAAGACAGCAACGAATCACACATAGACTCTATTTTGTTTTATATGAAAATATATGCAAAAGAAGGAAAAATTTCATACTGAAAAATGAGAGAAAGCCTCTCTATTTATAACCAACAAAGGGTAGTATGAAAATGTGTTAATTGTGCCTTATCGGAAAGATCACAACTCTTTGGAAAAGGGACAACCTTTCATGAAAGGTCACAACCCTTTGGAAAAGGTACAACCTTTCAAACGGTCACAACCCTTTAGAAAAGACACAATCTTTCATAAAGGTCACAACGCATCGGTAAAGTCATAACCCTTCAGGAGAGTCACAACTCTTCATTTCCTATTCACACCTTTAAAACCCAACAATCCCCCACATGAATAGGAAATGGCTATTGTTAAAACATATGCATGAAAAAACTGTGTGATTTGTAAGTAAGGATTGATTGCTTCTGGAAAAGTGGGTTTCACTTTGAACTTTCCATAGAGAACATATATCGGATATACTCGGTCAATCGATAGATTTGATATCTTTGAACCGTCGAGCTTTGGTGTATACCTAGACAACATAAGTCACACAATCAACCCTTGAACTATTTTTGGTTCTCATTGTTCTGTTCGTTTCAGTCATGAACACGTCTTGGTTTATAAGTGCGTAGAGAACTGACCTTACCGGATTCTCCTTGTAGCAGCTTATACTTCACACTTACATAGGTGATTTCTAAATGCGTTATCCCGTAGATACACCATTTGATATACCCTGTATCAAACTTAGAAACCATTAAAAAGTCTTAATGCCTTTATCCTTGTTACTTAACATTGTCTTATCATGAGAATAGACCATAAAAAATATTTTGACAATGTTGAACCATCATCAATGACTTTGTTTGATCTCCTTGAACCTAGATCATGGGATCTCCAGTCTTCTAGGTAGAGTTACCGCCACAATGACTTGTCCTCTGCCATAATCACATTCCCTTTGATAATCTATCAACTCCCTCTCTAGTTAGGCCTTTTGTAAGTGGATTTGACACATTATCCTTTGACATTACATAGTCAATTGTGATAATTCCACTAGAGAGTAGTTCTCTAACGATATTATGTCTACGTCATATATGACGAGACTTTCCTTTTTACATCATGCTCCATGTCCTACCTATTGCAACTTAACTCTCACAGTGTATGCATACTGGTGCTAAAAGTTTGGACCAAAGAGAATATCTTTCAAGAAATTCTGGAGTCATTCAACTTTTTCACCAACCTTATTTAGAGTGATAAACTCATATTTCATAGTAGAGCGAGCAATACATTTCTGTTTGGAAGATTTCCAAGAGACTGCTCTTTCACCAAGAGTAAGTACATATCTACTCGTGGATTTTACTTCATTTGACTTGGTGATTTAATTTGCAACACTATATTCTTCCAATACTGCTGAATATTAGTTATAATGCAAATCATAGTTTTTTTAAAATATGTTTTAATACTCTAAAACTCTTTTCATTGTCATCCAATAAGTTTGATTGAGATTACTCGTGAACCGACTCAGTTTACTAATAGCACATGCTATATATGATCGCGTACACTTCATGATATATATCTTACTTCTCAATACTCTAGCATAATTCAATTGTGAGTCACTTTCTCCTACATTCTTTTAAAGTACAAAGCTCATATTTATTGGAGTCCTAGCAATATCGAAATCCAAATACTTGAACTTGTCAAGTATCTTTTCAATCACATCGGCAACTTCAATGTCTTTCATATCGAAGTTACTTTCTAGCATATGCTTAGTAGCATTTATGTCAGAAATGTCTATTTTGATAATCAACATGTCATCAACATAAAAACAAACAATGACCTTGTGATTTGGAGTGTCTTTAATGTAAAAACATTTATCACATTCATTAATCTTGAATCCATTTGCCAACATGGTTTGGTCAAATTTCTAATATCATTGTTTGGGTGCTTGTTTTTAGTCCATAAAGTGACTTAACAAGTTTACACACTTTATTTTCTTTACCAGGAACCACAAAGCCCTCGGGTAGTTCCATGTAAATTTCTTCCTCCAATTCTCCATTTCAGAAAGTTGTTTTAACATTCATTTGACGAATTTGAAGGCCATATACTACAACTAGCGCTATTAGCATCTGAATTGATGTAATCCTAGTTAGTGGCTATTATGTGTCAAAATAATCAATGCCTTCTTACTGTCTAAAGCCTATGACAACAAGTCTTGTATGTATTTGTCAATAGCTCTATCAACTTTCTTTTCCTTTTGTAGATCCACTTTGAATCCAAAGATCTATTTTCCGGAGGAAGATCAACCAACTCCCAAGTATGATTGTTCAATATTGGGACTCATTTTTCAGAAGAAATGTTACAAAATCAAATCCAAATAAAGTAGATGTCCTTTGACATTTACTATGCATATCTCTCTATTAAGTACATTCTCCTTTGGTTCTTTTCAAGGTCGTTTAGACCCTTCACTTGACTATCCGACGGTTCGAACTTATGAACCATAAATCAACATTCTTTAATATTTGTAGAATATCCAATGAACATACATTCCACAGCCTTAGGTCCTATTTCGACCCTTTAGGGAATAGGAACTTGAATTTTTCATGGACACCCCCACAGTATGAAATATTTCAAGTTGATTTTCCTCATTTCCATTTCTCATATGGAATAGACTATATTGGAAATTATATGATCACTATCTTTCAAGAGTTATTGTTTGTATATACTTTAAGGGGCGACAAACAATTCTCAATCAGAATATAACAAAGCCTGAACAAACAAAAGTTTTTTTTTGTTGCTCCCTTTCTTAACAAACAAAACTTTTTGTTTCTCTCTTTCTGAATAAACAAACTTTTTGTTGTTCTCTTTTGTTATAATGATAGCTTCCCCCCACAAATTTTGTTGTAAACTTGAACTTATAAGTAGGACATTCAACATTTCCTTCAAAGTTTGGTTTTTTCCTGTCAGCAATTTCATTAGATTAAGGTTAGTATGTGCAGTAATTTGATGGATGATTCCATTTTTCAAATATATTTCTGCAAAAGAAGATTCATATTCTCTACATCTACCACTTCTAATCATGACAATCTTTTTATCCAACTGATTTTCAACTTCAGTTTAATATTGCCTAGATGTTTCTATTGTTTCATCCTTACCATTCAACAAATAAACATAACAGTACCTAGTGCAATGGTCAATAAAAGTTATAAAATACTTTTTCCCACCACGAGATGGTGTTGACTTCATATCACAAATGTCAGTGTGAATCAATACTAAGGAATTAAAATTCCTTTCAACAAATTTATAAGAAAGCTTAGCATACTTAGATTCAACACAAACTTGACATTTTTATTTACTGCACTCAAAGTTAGGCAAAACTTCTAAGTTGATCAGTTTTCGCAAGGTTTTGTACTTTACATGTCTCAAGCGTTCATGTCATAAACAGTTTGATTCAATCAAGTAAGAACAAACAGAAATATTGAGTTTGAAAAGACCTTCGGCGAGGTAACTTTTTTCCACAAATATTTTGTTCTTTACTTTTTGTAACTTTGTCACATACAGACATTGTTTAGAGTCAGCACCTTGCCAGATATTCTTTCCAGAAGAACCTTTTCATAACCTTCAATTTGGTTATTTGCATAGTTACCCATCAACATTCATTGGGTCCAAAAAGAGCATACGACTCAAATTCTTCCTTTACAACACAAACATGACAGTTCACCTTTCACCAATTTTTATACTTTTCCATCAAAGAACACAATTCTTTTGAGTAAGTATATATATAATTTGGTGGTTTTATACTAGTCATATCATATACTAATAAAGAGAGACTTAACGACCACAATATCAAATATACTCCAAGAATTTTGTGGTTCTAACATAATACAATAATGTCATTGAATTTCATATCTTGTACTTTCAAATTTAAATTAGACACTACGTCTAATTTTTTTATTTATCACAGTAAAGAACCCCCCACATTTCAAATATGATCTAAAAAATATTTTTCAAGTATTTGAAATTATTTTTCACATATTTTTTTTCCGTGCTTTCAAATTGTATACTATCAAAATGCACATTGGCAACATGAAACCTTCTTTTGGATATTTAATCCATAGAAACACCCATTGCAGGCACAAAAATCACTAATTTTATGTCACAAGTGTTTTTTCCCCTTTCTGTCACAATGACCACTTTGAATTTAGAAATTCAATCCTTATACAACTTGTTTCTAGTTTAACGATGAAGTTTTTATATTCTTCTAATCGTTTATCCTTAATATTCCTAACGAAGTTTTTAAACTCTTCAAGTCGGAATATTCATTCAAACAGAGTGTTTTAATAAATTGGTGAATATTCTTCAAACCAAATGCACTGTCTGATTTATTCGATGAAGTTCTTATATTCTTCGAACCAAAGGTAAAAACATCAGTAGATTTTAGTCTTCAAAAATCAGACACAATCAAATTTCACATGGAGTAGAAAACTACAAAAGTTTTTTTTCCTCCTCCAAACAGAATACATATAAATAATAATATAGATATATTCTGAGATCATCACATAATGACCATCTATCCTAACATTTATGAAATAAATCTCATAACTTATAAAGGATAAAAAAATAATCAAGGGAAATAAAGATAGAACCTAATTTTTACTCCCATTGAATCATATTCTATCTATCAGCAATGATTCCATGCAAGTCACTTTTCATGCTAATTTTTCCTTTCCCAGTTTCCATCATTATCCAATTTTCCTTAGAAGACATTGAATTTCTACGAGAAACTAATCTCATGTTCAAATATTGTTAGGAGACAACATATGTTCATTTACTTCTTCTCATAGTTATATAAAATCAAGAATATAGAAAAAATAATTAAAGTACACGTCTTCACCTTTATGCACAAAATAATTTTTCTCATTGAAAAGAAAACTGAAGGGATGCAATGCTTGAATGCACTTGGGAAGAAAATAAAAAATAATCTTACCAATTCAAGGAAAACTTACTACACAAAGTATACTCAAACATATTAAAGTAGTACTAGTTTATCCCAAATCTCTTTTATCATATGATAAAGTAATTCTCTTTCTCTTCTTTTTTTCCAACAAAAAGAAAACAGAAAATAAAAGTAATTTTCTTACCACAGAAAATACCAACAATAATAAATTTCTTAAGCTTGTTATCTCCTGTATTCATCAGATTAGCAAACCAAAAACAATAAAAGATGAAAAGAAAAAGAAAAGAACAATCCGAGTCCACAGAACCCATTGTGTATCCTTAAGAAATTTAATCCCCTCAAGTACCCGAGGTTGTAGATTAATTCCTCCCAAGATAAAACGGATTAACCATTAAAGAAGTAGCGGTACCTCAAACTTCGATAATTTCAACGAACTCAAAAAGACAGCAATGAATCACACATAGATTCTATTTTGTTTTATATGAAATATATGCAAAAGAAGGAAAAATTTCATAATGAAAAATGAGAGAAAGTCTCTATTTATAGCCAACAAAGGGTAGTATGAAAAGGTGTTAATTGTGCCTTATCGGAAAGGTCACAACTCTTTGGAAAAGGAACAACATTTCATGAAAGGTCACAATGTTGGGATATATACTATTAACCATATGTTTAGATATATTATATATTATAGAATAATTATTTATTCAGTTTTAATAGATCATATATTCGTTTATGGTGTCTGTTTACTTATATAGTAGATGATTTAGTGTATAGAGTTTTAGCTTATACACAGAGGATTAAATCATCGGTTCTTATAAGTATAAAGTTTTTTGTTCACAATCTGAGATGAAAATTGGACATGTCATCGGTACAATTGTAGCACAAGATTATATGTAATTTATCTTGATTATGGGAACGGTGTAGTTCCAACTTCTTGTGCTAGTGCATTTTGTATGTATTGAACGGGACCGAGTAGAGATAGTTGCTTTAGACTGACTAACAAAAGCATATTCTCTAAACTGTTACATGTACTTATATTCTAAATCCTGATATAACTATTATGATCTATATATATTAATTATCGTTTTGATTTATTAAAAGGTGAGATTCTGAGATGGGTCAATATGTCTGGTAGGTTGGATGATAATAATATATATTGGTGAAATAATAAGTTAGTTGATGGAATCCATGTCTCGTTATAGAGATTGATTGATATGCCTTTTTGAGAAACTTATAAGTTTTCATCGTGTCAAACCTTGCAAGTGGATTTATGAATTCGACACATGAAATAAGTTAAGCAGTGCTCTAAAGAAAATTAATTATTAAATTAAATTCGTCAGTAATTTAATTTATTGATTAGTATCTGTAATCTTAACATGGGGAATTACATAAGTGTTTAATGGGGAATTTCGAAATATATATAGAGGAGTGCAATTATGAATTTTTAGTGGAATAATTTGTAATTTATTATGGTAAGAATAATTCAAATTAATTTTTGGAATTATTTCCATAATAGGAAGCCTCAGTAATTAATTATGTGGTCCCTCCAGTGCCCAAATTGGGTTTTCTTCTCCTTTTTGGATCGGGAGGAAATCTCTATAAATGGGGATTCTCCTAACCTAGAGAAAAAAATTTAATGGGGTTTCTATTGATACTTGCCCACTCAAGTATTGAGAGAGTTCGGATGTGAACTTGGGATCACTGTAGAAGATTGTGGATTCGCTTGAAGGTCTGTCTAACTTGTGGATTCGCTTGAAGATGTTTGTTCACGCTTCAAGAGGTAATTTTTGAATTAAATTTCAGCAAGTTTATGTGTTCTGGCATGATTGTATGTGCTCTAGCATAAATGTATATTGGTTGTCTATTATTCATTTAAGCAGTATGATTCTGGTTATGCTTCCGCTGTGCATATAGTTTTCCAACAATTGACATCTAGAGCCACACTTACATCTAAATAAATAACCTAAATAATATGTATATATGATTATATGTATGTTTCGTGATCTATCGTCTTGTTGAAAATCCCGTGTAAAGTTTAAAATCATGTTATTTGGGCGGTGTTGAGTGGCAGAATTGCCTAGCTGGTTGATTTTTGCTTTATTCATGAACTGTGGGTAAGCATATGATTTTAATCTCTTCTTTGCCATCAACGATCTCATGCTACTATATTAATTAATGTATTTGTTTGACTTGGTTAATCATAAATTTAATTAGTTAGCAAAAGAGGGATACAATACTAATATAGTTTGCCCTTTTTTCAATGGCAGTATATATGGGCTTTTCCCCATATTTTTGTGTCGATTGGTTCTCTTCTCCTAAGCACATGGTCAAACTTATTACCTTCATGGGCATATGTAACCCCCTATTTGTATATAATATTGTATAAATTAATAATTTTATGATTAATAAATAATTACTATTTTAGATGTTTATTTATTCTAAATCATTGAAAAAGTTTAATAGACTTATACATGTGAAATTATATTTACATAAATTGAAAATTATGATAAATAAATAGGATTTATGAAAGTGATCTATTTATTTGAGTCATTAGAATATCCTCAATGTATCATGCATAAATTGTCCTGTATAATGTATGCTAGTAAAGGTTTGTTTACTCGAATGAAAATTTACCTTTAGATACTAGTAACAATTAATTAATTCATGAGAAGAGATATCAAAGTTTTTCACCGGTCTGAAAAGGAGAAACGTAATTTCTTGAATTCTTGGATGTATTAATCTAAAGGACAATTTGTTATAAGAAGGTGCTGTGTGTCTTAGTCAAAGAAAGGACGAAGTGTATGCCTTGTGCTCATGAGATCATTATTAAAAGAGAATGAAAATGTGAATCAAGTTATTTTAATCTTTAACTATGCCTAAAATGATTATTTTTCAAATTTGGTCATAGTTTAGGTGGTCATTAATTTTATGAACTCTGATTGACTTGAAATTTGATGGTTCCATCGAAAATCATTTAGATGGGTTTTAGATAGTTTATCGGATTAAAATTTGATTTGAATATGATAAGATCATTCTTTATGTCAGTTATGTTTATGTTAAATTTGGAACATGATTACACATGGTGATTTAATATGAATTGATATGTGATAAGAATGTAGGTCATATTGGTTTTAATTCCTAAAGATGCTTAAATCACTTGAATTTGAATTTGGTCATAGCTTTGGAAATCAAGATTTTTTATAGACTCCAATTGACCGAAAATTTGATAAGTTCATTGAAAACGGTCTGACAAGTAATACTCATTGCTATGCGGTTATGGTTTTTGTGGTCATTAAGATGGTTTTTTAAGTTGTTCTTTCGAATTAAAATATGATTTAGTATGAAAATAATCCTTTATATCATTCTAATTTATGTTAAATGTGGTACATGATTACACGTGATGAGTTAACTGAATTGATATATGAGAAGGATGTAGATCTGATTATTTTTCCTTAAATAGTTTGAATCTGAATTTGATCATAGCTTTGGAGATAAATATTATATTTGAACTTTGATTGATCTGAAATTCGATAGGTTTATCGGAAACGATCAAATTAAAAATACTCATTGTTATACAATGATTTGGTAATTTGAGGTCGTTTAGATTATGTTTTTGGATATTTTTTGTATCTTCAAAATTATTTTTAATGAAAATTACTCGACTATGAAATAGTGGTGGTAGAGATTGTTCTCTATGGACTTCGTGGCTAAATTTTAGTGAAGTATTAAGTTCATGTGCTGGCTTTAGACCTTCCACCATATCAGATGAAATTAATACAAGTCACTAGATTTAGTTTGATCTCTAGCTTTGATAATCTGTATTGGCTCTCCCTATCTGAGTAATATATGATCGGATCAATGGATCTAGGGGTATTGATATTCACTTGGTTAAATTAACATATACTCTCCATCTGAGTTAGCTTTTGTTCAAAATTTATTGGAGTGAATATCTGACATCACATATGTATGTTGCATGAGTAGTTATTTTTCATCAAAAATTATCGTTCAAGATACATGAATATCTAAGAATTATGTTTTCAATTTTAATATTCAATGTATACATAAACATGTTGATTTTTGGAAAATAGTACTCAGATAATGTAAATAGTTTTTAGAATTTTGTTCTTTGTTCTTGATTTGTATATCTATTTGATAATATGTGATAAGAATTACTTAATGGAAAATTTTAAATTCTATTTTGGCCAAACAACGTTTTCAACCAAATTGATCATAGTTTTGGAATTCAAAAAAAAGGACTCTGATTGATCTGAAATTCGGTAGAATCATAAGAACGACCTAATAAGAAATATTATTTTTTTGGGGATCGTTATATGAGTATTTTGGTCATATTTGTTTATAGGGTTCCCTCCCTTGATTGTCATGATTAAATAGTAGTGAAGTATTAGTTTCATGTGCTGGCTTAGACCTTCCTCCCTATCGGATGAAATTAATACAAGTCACTATCTATTTAATCGCCAGTTTTGATAATTTGTATTAACTCTCCTAAACTGAGTAATATATGATTGGATCAATGTATCTGGAGGATTTTCACTGGACTTAAACTAACAATAGACTCTCCAACTGAGTTAGGTCTGTATAAGTTTATGGAGTGAATAATCGGTCATTGCACATGTGTATTGCATGAGTAGTTCTCCAATCACATCGATTGGCTATTCGAGATGCATGGATATATATGTATAAATAAGCCCTGAATTTTGTTATTTAGGATTATTCGACATATCATGATCTATTTAATATATTATATCTCAAATTCGCAATAGACTTTGCAAACTCACTTAGTACAACTCAAGAATTTCTTTCGATAGAGATAAGATATTAATTCAAAGAATGCATTGTACATGTACCTTATGTTAGAAGGAATTAATTTCAGTTTCTAACTAGATAAGAGGTAGATACTTAATATATCTTTCTTGTAACTCTCCTATTATTGAGTTTGACGAATATTTTATCTCTTGTGGTATATTGATGCATGAATTTTTTATTAATATTATCTCTCATGAATTGAATTATATTAATCTATCTCATAAGAGAAAATATCTTTTAAATTGAATGAAACTTATCTGTACCCTAGTGTCTAAGTCATTTATTCTGGATAGAACTTCGAGGTTGGTTAAAAAAGGATGGACATAACAGTTCATTGAAAGTGAAGTCACTACCAGCATATGAGTCTGTTTAGAAGGAAAAATGACTAAGAGACCTTTCCTCTTAATAAGGAAATAGAGGTAGTGATAAGTTAGAATTAATCTATTCTGATTTGTGCGGTAAATGATCATTCATGCAAGAGGTGAATTTGAGTATTCTGAAATTTTCAGAAGTTTACTCATGATATGAACATATATTTTTGATGTTTTGTAAGTTCGAATGTCTTGATAAACTCAAAATATTTAAGACAGAAATGAAAATAGCATCATGAAAAATATATAAAGTCACTGCAATATGAGTGTAGTGACATATATCACTCTGCAGAGCTCATGAGTCACTTATCTGATAGAATAGTGGCATTTCAATTGTCTACACCAGACACTCTATAATAGATTGGTGTAAAAGAGAAAAGAAATAGACCCTTATGAAGATGATAAGATTAATGATTGACTTATTTGTAGTTATTTTGTTTCTTTTAGGATATGATTTCACATTCTGAATTTAATTCCTTTCAAATTAGTACCATGGACAACTATAGAACTAGTTGGATTTGACTTAAGTCTAATCTGTGACATGTTCAGATATAGGATTGTCCAGCACATGTGCTGAGAAGGAGAATAAGCAAATTGTAATTAAGAAAGGAATGTGTGTGTTAATTGGGTATCCAAAAAGAATAAAAGAAGGTTTATTTTACTATCCTAAAGAAAACAAGGCAATTGTTGACACAAGTGTCAGATTTCTAGAAAAGGATTATTTAGTAAACCATGTTCCTAGAAGTAAACTAGCTTTACAGGAACTAAACAAAGAAATAACAAATGAGTCAGTTGTAAATTCAGACGCTCAAGAACATCTAACCGGTATGTTAGAATTGACGTTCCATTGCATTTAAGTAGTGGGAGAAACGTTTGTAGACATAAGAAAACTACTACCTCAAGTAGTGAGAGTGATGTTGAGCAAACTAAAGAACACTACATGAAGAAGTTGTTAATATTTCAATACCGAAAGGTTTTGAAGAATAAGTAGGTGTGATTATAGTAGTAGTACTTAGTCGTAGTGGGAGAATCATAACAAAGATTGATTTGTTTTGTACGCTTGAGAGTACTTTCATGATAGAATTCCTAAAAAGAAGTACACTCTTAGAGGGTTTCATGATAAGGTCCCTCAAGATCTAGTACAAAATCGATTTGTTACGACAAAGCACTACTAGACGAAATTGCATGAGAAAATAACTTGGTAAATTTCTTTCGATAAGAATTAAATGAATGCCTGTGAAAGTTGTAAATGCATAGTTAAGAGTCTAAGTGGGAGATTGTTAGGGTATGTACTATTAATCATGTGTTTAGACATAGTATTCTAACAATTTTAAAGATTAAATATCTAAAGTGGGAGATTGTTAGGGTATATACTATTAACCATGCATTTAGATATAGTACATTATAACAATTGTGATGGTTAAAAGTCTATGTGTCACAATGTTGGGATATATACTATTAACCATATGTTTAGATATATTATTTATTATAGAATAATTATTTATTCAGTTTTAATAGATCATATATTCGTTTATGGTGTCTGTTTACTTATATAGTAGATGATTTAGTGTATAGAGTTTTAGCTTATACACAGAGGATTAAATCATCGGTTCTTATAAGTATAAAGTTTTTTGTTCACAATCTAAGATGGAAATTGGACATGTCATCGGTACGATTGTAGCACAAGATGATATGTAATTTATCTTGATTATGGGAACGGTGAAGTTCCAACTTCTTGTGCTAGTGCATTTTGTATGTATTGAACGGGACCGAGTAGAGATAGTTGCTTTAGACTGACTGACAAAAGCATATTCTCTAAACTGTTAAATGTACTTATATTCTTAATCTTGATATAACTATTATGATATGTATATATTAATTATCGTTTTGATTTATTAAAAGGTGAGATTCTGAGATGGGTCAATATGCCTGGTAGGTTGGATGATAATAATATATATTGGTGAAATAATAAGTTAGTTGATGGAATCCATGTCTCGTTATAGAGATTGATTGATATGCCTTTTTGAGAAACTTATAAGTTTTCATCGTGTCAAACCTTGCAAGTGGATTTATGAATTCGACACATGAAATAAGTTAAGCAGTGCTCTAAAGAAAATTAATTATTAAATTAAATTCGTCAGTAATTTAATTTATTGATTAGTATCTGTAATCTTAACATGGGGAATTACATAAGTGTTTAATGGGGAATTTCGAAATATAAATAGAGGAGTGCAATTACGAATTTTTAGTGAAATGATTTGTAATTTACTATGGTAAGAATAATTCAAATTAATTTTTGGAATTATTTCCATAATAGGAAGGTAATTAATTATGTGGTCCCTCCAGTGCCCATAATTAACTAGAACTCAGAATCCTATGGGAAAAGGAATTATAAGAAAATTAGGTTTTCTTCTCCTTTTTGGATTGGGAGGAAATCTCTACAAATAGGGATTCTCTTAACCTAGAGAAAAAAATTTAATGGGGCTTCTATTGATACTTGCCCACCCAAGTATTGAGAGAGTTCGGATGTGAACTTGGGATCACTGTAGAAGACTGTGGATTCGCTTGAAGGTCTGTCTAACTTGTGGATTCGCTTGAAGATGTTTGTTCACGCTTCAAGAGGTAATTTTCGAATTAAATTTCAGCAAGTTTATGTATTCTGGCATGATTGTATGTGCTCTAGCATAAATGTATATTGGTTGTCTATTATTCATGTAAGCAGTATGATTTTGGTTATGCTTCCGCTGTGCATATAGTTTTCCAACACACAACCCTTTGGAAAAGGCATAACCTTTCAAACGGTCACAACCCTTTAGAAAATACACAATCTTTCATAAAGGTCAAAACCATTCGGTAAAGTCATAACCCTTTAGGAGATAACCCTTTAGGAGAGTCACAACTTTTCATTTCCTATTCACACCTTTAAAACCCGACAATAATTAATATAGGTGTTAACACTAAATTATTTTTAATTAAATAATATCTATTTAATGTGATTTTTTTTAGTTATATAAGAGGCCACATAGCTAAATAAAGATAAACTTCTTTTAAAAGAATATCCTTTCGATTATATAAAAAATACTATTTAGATTAATTATAAAAGAGATACTTTTTCTCAATACGAATATGATAACAACAAAGAACACGAGGGTGGCTTCTTTTCTTTAATCAATTGATTAATAATAATTAATTAGTATTAATAAAGAAATAAAATGGGTCACTTTTTTTTCCTTTGGTCACACAACACGAGCTACCACATAGTACAAGTGGACCTTAGTCTTTGTTCACAAGGAAATGAATTAATAAATAAAGTAACATTTTAAATCCTTGTGTAGTTGTGTCAATGTCATATTCTAATTTTAGTTCTTTATGTTATTCAACTTAGTGCTTACCATTATGGACATTCAATTATATTAGGTGAGGGATTTTGATTTTTCAACAAATAGATCCCGAATAAAATCAACAAATTGTTAACTTCTTCTGGGGGCAATTCTGATATTGAATATAATATTAGATCCTCCATTTTTATTTATTCATTATATTGAAAATAAATTTTCATTTTTATTTATCGTTTTAGCATATCAAATTATTTTTTTCTCCATGTCTTACTCTTAGCATTAGATTTAAGATCAAATATAAATTAATATGTATATCAAAGTAAATTGTTCATATTAACTATTACCATATTATTTTTAAGGATCGTGCAAAATCAAGACAAGTAAAAACAAACGGATAAATTTAAAAAGAGAATTTGATAAACGTTCTTATTCGACCCGAATTACTTGATCCCCCTCCGTCGAAATCAAGTCTTATGTGTCCTTCAAAGGAAAAAAAAATCACTTGATCTTTAATAAGAGAAAAGAGTCAAAAGAACTCGTGAATTATTCGAAATAGATCAATATTATTTCTTTATATGTTTTGCTCAAAAATATGTTCGTCGTTTGTCAATTAACTAAAAAATATCCCTAACTAGTTAAATAATATAAAATACCAGTTGTACTAATAGTTGCTTCAAAACAAGTGGAAAATGACTAGTTTTGCCCTTGAAAACTATTCTTTATTAAATTTTTTGATCATCAAATTGTTATTCAAATCTTGTTTCAATATTCTCTGGTTTTAATCTATAGTTTTAACCTTAGTCATAATGGAATATATTTACTCATGCCTAATGTCTATATCAAACTACAGTAATTTACCATGGTCAAAGATATAACTCAATATTTACAAACACGTGACCAGCAGAAGGGTCAAATTAAAAAGAAGAAATTACAAAAATGTTGTCTTTTAAAATCAAAACATCAATTGACTCTTCCAGCTTAAATTATCTCAGTTAAAACTGTGACAGCAATAATAATGTAGTCAAAATTAAATTACTCTTTCCGTCTCATATTAATTGACACATTTTTATTTTACACATTCTTTAAGAAATCATAATTAAAAGTATTTTTCTACTGCTTTACCCTTCACTTTATTTAATGTAATCAATATTGTTTACTTTAAAAGGCCAATTAATTTTTAAGGGCAAAATGGAAAAAAGTTACTCTAATTAATTTTATCTTGATTTTGTAATATTTTGGACGAATATTCTTAATAATATTAATAATATAACTAATACAAGATGAAGGAGGTAAGAAAAAATGTTTACGTATAATTGAATTCAACGTAACGCATTGTACCTGACCTTAAAAAAGATAAAAAGCATTATTAGTTATCAGCAATCCACTTTGTATTTTTAATTAACCTATGATTGCAATTGATAAAGCAATTGTTGGAAAAATACGGACTGACACAAAAATATATATCATCAAATTAATGGAAATAAAATGGGAAAATAATGACACCAAGAATTTTACGTGGAAACCCTTCTAAATAAGGGAAAAACCGCGGGTCAAGAGGAGCAACTGATATTACTTTAACAAGGAATTTTTACACGGTGTAGTCACGAGTACAACACTCAAAATGACTACTACGCACTCAAAAAGAATAACACTCTTTTGATTTACCATCTTACTAAAGATATCGCCCACACTCTATTTTTCTTCACAGACTATTTTCTTGTATAGTCTATGAAAAACCTCACTGCTCTCTATATTTTTCTTTCTCTGTGAATTGGTGTAGTTAAACAAAAGACCTTATGAGCCCTTTTATAGAAGAAATTTGCAACTATAAATTTCAACACCATCCACAATATGTCAAAGTTGTGCCACCGAAAGTTTTCAATTGCTGTGTTTCTCAATATTTGTTGTCAAGTACAAATTTGCCAACTTTGCCAACCTTTGACAATTGCATGCAACAATTGTTGAAACCAACAATGGGGCTGGACCCCACAAATCTCCCCCTCCAGATCCATCCTCCAGAAGGAGGTATCTTCATCTTCTTTAGAGAGAGCTTATACCGACATGTTCTTTTCATAACTCGAACTTGTCTTTCAGTATCGTCTTGGTCAGCATATGTGTAGGATTTTCACCTGTGTGGATCTTTTTGACGTGAAACGATTCACTCTCCACTTGTTCACGAATCCAATGATATTTGACGTCGATGTGTTTTGTCCTTGCATGGTACATGGAGTTCTTGCTCAAGTCTATTGCACTCTGACTGTCACAATAGACAACATACTCCATCTGTTACAATCCAAGTACTTGAAGAAATCGCTCGAGCCATATCATCTCTTTGCCGGCTTCAGTAGCCGCAATATACTTAGCTTCAGTTGTAGACAGTGCAACACACTTCTGCAACTTCGACTGCCATGATATAGCTCCTCCTGAAAAAGTAAACAAATATCCAGTAGTGAATTTTATGTTATCAAGGTCACATACCATATCAGCATCTGTATAGCCCTTCAAGATTGGATTTGATGCTCCAAAACACAAGCATTCATCCGAGCTTCCTCTAAGATACCTGAGTATCCATTTCACTGCTTCCCAATGCTCTTTTCTGAGATTGTCGAGAAATCTGCTAACAACACTAATTGCGTGAGCAATATCAGGTCTAATGCATACCATTGCATACATTAGACTTCCTACGACGGAGGAATATGGAACTTTGGCCATGCTCTCCTTTTCCTCCCTAGTTGTTGGACACATCTTCTTGCTCAACTTCATATGACCAGCAAGAGGTGTGCTAACAGGCTTAGAACTCTTCATATTAAAGCGCTCTAGTACACGTTCAATGTACTTCTTCTGTGACAAGTGAATCGTCCTTTCATCTCTAAGACGAGTAATTCTCATGCCCAAAATTTGATTGGCATGACCCAAGTCTTTCATAGCAAAAGACTTACACAATTCTTTCTTCAACTCATCAATCTTGAAAGTATTCTTGCCCAGTATCAACATATCATCCACATATAGAAAGAGGATGATAAAATCATTGTTAGAAAATTTTTGTACAAATAAACAATGATCTGAGGAAGTCTTCTTATAGCCTTGCTCCCCCATGACAGATTCAAACTTTTTGTACCACTGTCTATGAGCTTGCTTTAGGCCATGAAGACTCTTCCTGAGCTTGCACACAAAATTTTATTTACCATTTACTTTGAAGCCCTCAGATTGTTCCATGTAAATCTCTTCTTCTAGGTCACTGTGAAGGAAAGTCGTCTTTACATCCATTTGCTCAATCTCTAAATAAAGATTAGCAGCCAAACCTAGAACTGTACGTATGGAGGGCATTTTCACGATAGGAGAAAATATTTCGTCAAAGTCAATACCCTTCCTTTGACCAAATCCCTTAACGACCAATCTAGCTTTGTACCTGGGCTTCAAGTTGTGTTTTTCAACTTTAACTTTGAACACCCACTTGTTCTTCAAAGCTCTTATTCCCTTGGGCAATTTCACCAACTCATAAGTGTGGTTCTCATGCAAAGACTTTAGCTCATCTTGCATGGCTTCAATCCATTGATCCTTGTGCTCATCTTCCATAGCCTCCTTATAACATTCAGGTTATCCCCCGTCAGTGAGTAATACATACTCATTGGGTGAATAATGAGAGGAAGGAACCCGCTGTCTTGTGGACCTCCTAAGCAGAATATTTGATTCGTCCACAACTTCATAAGCAAAAGGATCATCAATAACAACATCATTGTTATTATCAACATCAATGTGTTGATCTGAGGCATGATTCTGGGCATCACCATGATCATCAAGCCCAACAACATCATGCATATTTGTGTGAGGAACTTCATCAAGATGAACTATGCCATCAAAATTTTAAGATTCTAGCTTCTCCGCTTTGTCAATATCTTCAATGATTTGATTCTCCATGAAAACAATATCACGGCTTCTCACAAGTTTCTTCTCAATTGGATCATATAACCTCTAACCAAATTCATCAAGGCCATATCCAATGAAGATGCACTGCCTTGTCTTGGCATCTAATTTTGACCTCTCATCTTTCGGCACATGTACAAAAGCTTTGCAACCAAATACTCTCAAATGGTCATAGAAAACATCCTTTTCGTACCAAACTCTATTTGGAATATTACTTTGCAAAGCAACAGTAGGAGACAGATTAATAACACGTGCAGCGGTCAATAAAGCCTCACCCCAAAATGAGTTTGGCAACTTTGCTTTAGAAAGCAAACATCTAACTCTTTCCATCAAGGTCCTGTTCATTCTCTCAACCAAACCATTAAGCTGAGGAGTTTAGGAGGAGTCTTCTGGTGTCTAATACCTTGATGCTTGCAGTATTCGTCAAACGGACCACAATATTTCCCACTGTTATCAGTACGAATACATTTCAGTTTCTTTCCAGTTTCTCTTTCAACTAAAGCCTGAAGCTGCTTGAAGACATCTAACACTTGGTCTTTAGTCTTCAAGACATAGACCAAGAGCTTTCTTGGGCAGTCATCAATAAAGGTGATAAAGTAGAGTGCACCACCCAATGTCCTTGTCCTTATTGAACCGTATAAATCAGAGTGCACCAACTCAAGCAACTCTGTCTTCCTTGAAGGAGGGTTAGACTTAAAGGAAACTCTATTTTGTTTTCCAGCCAAGCAGTGCTCACACTTTTTTAATTTAGCACTTTGGAAATCTGACAATAATTTCTTCTTGGCTAGAACATTAAGTCTTTTTTCACTGATGTGGCTAAGCCTCTTGTGCCATAACGTTGAAGAGTTATTGCTCTCAACTGAATTCACCATATCAATACAAATAGAAGCCGTAGTCCAGTATAGACTACGACGTTTGTTACCACAAGCCACAACCAAGGAACCCTTAATGAGTTTCCACTTTCCATTACCGTTGGTACTAACATATCCTTCATCATCCAAAACACCAACAGAAATTAGGTACAGACGAACATCAGGTGCATGTTTCACATTGTTCAAAACTAGTTTAGTTCCAACAATAGTTTCCAAACAAATTGTACCAATGCCAACCACCGTTGATACAGCCTCATTACCCATACTCAAGGTTCCAAAATCACCAGGAGTATAGGAAGAAAAAAATCCTTCCTTGATGTCACGTGAGATGCCGCACCAGTGTCCACAACCCAGCTTGACTCATCATAAGCAATATTTATCAGATCTGCATCAAGGACGGTAACAAGATCTTCGGTGGTGACGGTGACTAGGCATTTTTCATTGCCATCTTCTTTATTTTCCTCTTCGTCTTTGTTTTCCCTCTTTAACTTCCGGCAAAACTTCTTTGTGTGCCCTTTCATGCCACAATGATAGCACTCAATATCCTTAAGTCTGCCTCTGGACTTGCTCCTGTTATGTTCTCTATTTTGAGAACCACGAGTTTTGTTTCTCCCTCTGGAGCTAGTTATTAGGACATCCGACGAAGAAGAACTTTGAGATTTTCTTCTCATATCTTCGTTCAAGACACTACTCTTGGCGGAATCCATAGAGATCACACCATCTGGAGCAGAATTTGACATTGAAGTTCTAAATGTTTCCCAAGAGTCTGGTAGGGAACCAAGTAAAAGTAAGCCTTGAATTTCTTCATCAAATTTGATGCCCATAGCAGATAACTGATTCATGATCCCCTGAAAATTATTCAGATGATCTGTCATCGGAGAACCATCATGATACTTTAAACTCAGCATCTGCTTTATTAAGAACATTTTGTTATTGCTAGTCTTCCAAGTATACAAACTCTCAAGATGCTCCTATAGGGTTTGAGCATGTGTCTCCCCAAAAATATGGTTCAATACATTATCGTCAACCCATTGCCTAATGAATCCACAAACCTATCTATGCAACAGATTCCACTCTTCATCTGTTTTATTTTCAAGCTTTATTGTGGTAAAGACTGGCTGATTAAAATTCTTAACATAGAGCAGATCTTTCATTTTTCGCTTCCAAATGGCATAATTAACGCCATTCAAAGTAACCATTCTACTTGTGTTGGCTTCCATCGTTTTCCCCAAAAATATAGTTATTGCAAATCAAAGTAAATATTTTCTGACGTGGAAGTTCAGACTGTACTGCAACCACAGAGCATACTTAGATAAAACCTTGTCTCTGATACCAATTTGTTGGAAAAACACGGACTGACAGAAAAAAATATATATGATCAAACTAATGAAAATAAAATGGAAAAATAATGACACTAAGAATTTTACGTGGAAACCCTTCTAAAAAGACGAAAAACCGCGAGCCAAGAGGAGAAACTAATATTACTATAACAAGGAATTTTTACACTGTGTAGTCACGAATACAACACTCAAAGTGACTACTACACACTCAAAAAAATAACACTCTTTTGATTTATCACCTTACTAAAAATATCACTCACACTCTATTTTTCTTCACAGACTATTTTCTTGTATAGTCTATGAAAAACTTCACTGCTCTCTATATTTTTCTTTCTCTGTGAATTGGTGTAATTAAACAAAAGAGCTGATGAGCCCTTTTATAAAAGAAATTTGCAACTGCAAATTTCAACACCATCCATAATATGTCAAAGTTGTACCACCGAAAGTTTTCAATTGCTGTGTTTCTCAATATTTGCTGCCAAGTGTAAATTTGCCAACGTTGTCAACCTTTGACAGTTGCATGCAACAATTGTTGAAACCAACAATGGGGCTGGACCCCACAGCAACATCACCTAGAACATGACGTTGCACATCTTTGAATAAAATTTCGCTTCGTTTAATTCTTTTGGTCTTTCTTTAAATCAAATTGTTATTCTAATCTTGTTTCAATTATACTCTGGTTTTAATCTTGTTTCAATGTAATATATTTTTGTTAAATATAAATCTAGGATTGAAGAGGGAAAAAATGTATTCACATTACGATTTATCAAAACCCAATGAATATATAACATGCATTTTTACGTATGTTTTCTTTTACTCTTGGTTCATTATATATATATATATATATATATATATATATATATACACTTCAATTTTATCACTTTATTAACCATAATAGACTACCGTGGTTTGATATAAACATTAGATAGGTAAGGTTTAATTTGGTAAAGTATACATATATCTACTTAGAGTGTGTTTGGTATGGATTTTATATTAGGTTGAAAAATATTTTCTCTAAAATAATTAGCCAGATAGCTTCTTAAAAATGAGAAAAAAAATAAATTTCACGATTGACATCTACACTAATGATCTCTTCTCACAACTTCAAGACACCTAATCCCAACTCCCATAGTTCCCCTATCCCCCACCACCCTCATAAGACACACCTTATCCACCATCCTCGTAGCGTTTGTTTAAATTGTATACAAATATTTTCAGAATAACTATATTTAATTTTTACTTATATAACAAAATCACTTATTTTTCATAAAAAATATGTTTCTTTGTATCGAACATGCCCTTAAGATCGTTTTTGATAGCTGATTGGAATTATATTGAGATTAGTTATGTATAGAGATATATGGTATTAGTAATGCAACTGTTAATGATACAGAATATTCACAAGATCAAAACAAATCAAGTAGCAAATCTTCACTCAATCAAAATCCCAAGAAAGCAGCAGTCAAATCAGATCAGTGATAGTAATTGATTCTGATATATCAAATCACTTGATTTTAGGGATTGCATGAAATTGTAGTTGTGTATATATAAACTTGTAGTCTACAGGAAATAAAAATAGATTTCTTATTCTCACATATCAAGGCTCTTATATGGTATCAGATATAGCCTTTGCTTAACCGCAATCTTGATCCAACCTCCCTCTTTGTTTTCTCTTTTCTCCCTTCCTCCATGGGTACTGATCCAACGACACTAGACAACTCATCTCGTGCTACAGTCACCAACACTCCCAACATAACATCACACTCAGATGAGGTGCTTGTATGCATCAATGTTGCTGCACAATTACCATTGAAACTGACTTCCACCAACTTCGTTTCGTGGAAAGCCTAGTTACACTATCTTCTCATCGGATACAATCTCATGGGGTATATCAATGGCTCTGTGTAAGTTCCTGATGATGAAACTAATTTTCAGACAAGACAAGACAAATTGATCCTTCATGCCATCTTGGCCTCGGTATCAGAGGCTATTGTGCCATTCATAGCCTCTTCCAAAACTTCTCACTGTGCTTGGACAATAATCCAAAAAACATATGCAAACAAATCCATATCACGAATCATGTCGCTTAAAGAGCGCCTCTCTGTGATTCAACGAGGTGAACAAACTATATCTGAATATCTTCGGCAGATCCGTACTATGGCAGACAGCCATGCTCTTGTTGGTTAGCCTATTTTACAAGATGATCTCATTCTTTACACCCTTAATAGAGTTGGCCCTGATTACAGGAAAAAGTTGTTGCTATAAAGGCCCGTGATACCTGCATCTCATTTGAAGATCTTCATGATAAACTCACGGTCGAAATCTATGGGTTCTGATGTTTCCATTGCCACAGTGAATGCAACAACCAAGTCACGTCAACCACAACACCACAATAGAGGTTCCTACTCTAATCACAATCAGCCAAACATGTCTCACACAAATTTGAGACAACAGGGGGGATATCAGAGATCTCACAAGCCTCGCGTCATCTGTCAACTTTGTGAAAAGCCTGGACATGTTGCAAAGAAATGTTACAGAGCCAAAGAAATCCTACTTGGAACTCCGACAACAAACAATACTACGGTCTCTACTCCAACAACTCAAGGATGGTTAATAGATTCAGGTGCTTCACACCATGTCACCAATGACATTCAAAACTTATTCCTGTCTTCGGATTATGATGGCCCTGATGAAGTGCAAATAGGTGATGGCTCAGGTTTGCATGTTACACATGTTGGTACATCCAACATAAATTACTCCTCAAATACATCACACCTTCGCAATGTCCTTTGTGTCCCAACTATTAAATCTAATCGGATTTCTGTTGGCAAATTCTGCAAAACTAACAAAGTGTCTGTTAAATTTTTTTTGCAATATTTCTATGTGAAGGATCTCAACACCAGGGAGGTCGTTCTACAAGGACAGAATAAAGATGATGTCTATGTTCTTCCAGCGTCATCCCCATCTACAGTTCACAACACCATTAAAGCACCTATCGTTGATTGGCATCGTCGACTTGGACATCCTTCAGATAGGATTCTTCATCACATCATCCACACCAACTCTCTACCACTATCATCATCATCTCTTAAGTCAAAGTCATGTGTCTCGTGTGCTTGTAATAAAATCCATCGACTACCATTTAGTCAGTCTACTCTTCGTAGTTCATCTCCCTTAGAGTTGCTTTTCAGTGATGTATGGCGCCTTGCTCTAGTTGAATCTATAGACGGTTTCAAATATTATCTGATTTTTGTTGATCACTACTCAAAGTATATATGGTTTTACCCGTTGAAGAGAAAATCATATGTCACTAACTTGTTTCCTAAATTCAAATCGTTGGTTGAAAAACACTTCGAAAAACCAATAAAAACTCTCTTCACTGATGGTGGCACTGAATATCTTAAACTAAAAGAGCTTTTTGTCACTCATGGAATAAGTCATTTAACATCTCCACCATACACTCCACAACAAAATGGCTATGCCGAAAGGAGACACCGTCAAATAGTTGAAACTGGGCTCACTCTTCTTCACCAAGCTTTTCTACCTCCATCTTTCTGGTCGCATGCTTTTCAAGCTGCCACTTATCTGACTAATTGTCTACCTACCTCGACACTTGACAATAAATCCCCATTTCAAAAGTTGTTTGGTACTGCTCCTAATAGAACCAAATTACATATCTTTGGATGTCTTTGCTTTCCTTGGTTGCGACCTTATGCAAATCATAAACTTGAGCATCGCTCTAAGCCATACATCTTCATTGGTTACTTCTCCAATCAAAGCACCTACAAATGTTATGAACTTGCGTCGAAAAATGTTTTCTTCTCTCGTCGTGTTCAATTTGTGGAGTCTGCCTTTCCAAGTTCCTCTGTCCATGTTCAATGAAATTTTGCATCAAATTCTCCCACTCATTTCACTCTACCAGTTCCATCACCTGTAAGAAGGCCTTCACCTTCGCCCATACCTTCACCTTCTCCAAATGTAGACAATGTCATTTCTTCTCCTCCACGTAAAGAATCTCCCCAAGGAACTTCAGATCCTTCACTGTCTTCTTCACTATGTCAAACAGACTCTCATATACAACAAGGTCCCATGCGTAACCATCCCATGACCACACGGTCTCAAAACAACATTTATAAGCCTAAACAAGCCTTCAACTCAACAAAACATCTCATTAGTTCATCCATTGAGCCATTATGTGTTACACAAGCCATTAAAGATCCTGACTGCAGAGCAGCAATATCAGAAGAATTTAATGCTCTTGTTAAAAATGGTACATGGGAACTTGTCCCTTTTCAACCTCATTTTAATGTCATTGGTTGTAAGTGGATTTTCAGGATAAAGCGTAATGCCGATAGAACCATTAGCCGCTATAAAGCACGTCTAGTAGCTAAAGGCTTTCAGCAACAACCTGGGCTTGACTACCATAACACATTTAGTCCTGTTATTAAAACAACTACCATTAGAGTAGTCCTATGCATTGCTTTGCAGTTTGGGTGGAAGATTAGGCAAGTTGATGTCAACAATGCTTTCCTTCAAGGATCATTACATGAAGAAGTTTATATGAGTCAACCACCTGGGTTTGTTAACTCTATCAAACCATCTCACATTTGCAAGCTGAAGCAAGCGATTCATGGCTTAAAACAAGAACCTAGAGCTTAGTATCATGAACTGAGCAAATTTATTTTCTCTCTTGGCTTTGTTCAATCTCAAAGTGATGCATCTTTGTTAATCTATGCACATGGTTCTGTCCTTTTCTATTTTCTGGTGTATGTTGATGACTTACTAATTACAGGAAATTCCAATCAATTTTTGGAACAACTTGTTTCCACTCTCTCTACACAGTTCTCCTTAAAAGATCTGGGAAGCGTACATTATTTTTTAGGGGTTGAACTCATCCCAACAACCAGGGGCCTCTTTTTGTCACAACACAAGTATATCACGGAAGTTCTTGACAGATTTGATTTGAGTGGTGCTAAACCCGTTGCATCCCTTATGTCCACTTCAGTTGAATTAAAATTGAAAGATGGAACTGCTTTGATCGATGCCAAATCTTATCGACAGTTAGTTGGCTCATTACAATACCTCAATCTCACCCGCCCTGATATTTCTTACAGTGTTAACAAGTTGTCTCAGTTTATGCAGAATCCCACCACAACTCACTGGCAGGCTCTTAAGCGAGTGTTACGCTATCTTAAAGCTACCATCTACCATGGTCTTCATCTCAAACGTGACTCTCCTTTGATGCTTCAAGCCTTTTAGGATGCGGATTGGGCAGGAAATTTGGACGACTGTAGCTCTACATCTGCCTATATTGTCTACCTTGGCAGCAATCCTATTTCTTGGAGCTCCAAGAAACAAAAAACTATAGCTCGTTCGTCCACAGAAGCAGAGTACAGAGCTGTTGCCTTCACTGTTTCTGAACTTGCTTGGGTTCAAGCCTTACTTCATGAACTACATCAACGTCCATCCTCAACTCCCACCATCCTATGTGATAATATTGGCACAACTTATGCTTGTGCCAATCCCGTCTTTCATAGTCGAATGAAGCATGTTTCTATTGATTTCGATTTTGTCCTTGACAGGATTGCCAAGGGGCAGCTACGCGCTGTCCATGTATCCACGAAAGACTAATTGGCAGATGCACTGACTAAACCACTGTCCAGACAAAGACTTGAGCTTCTTCGATCCAAGATCAGTGTATCTGATGGATCCTCCGTCTTGCGGGGGCGTGTAAATGATACAGAATATTCACAAGATCAAAACAAATCAAGTAGCAAATCTTCACTCAATCAAAATCCCAAGAAAGCAGCAATCAAATCAGATCAGTGATAGTAATTGATTCTGATATATCAAATCACTTAATTTCAGGGATTGTATGAAATTGTAGTTATGTATATATATACTTGTAGTCCACATGAAATAAAAATAGAGTTCTTATTCTCACCTATCAAGTCTCTTATAGCAGCCATGGATTAGGCAATAATTAATTATGCAAAAATTAATTATTTCATTTTTTATCTTACATAAAATAATATATAAATTTTTCGATCATAACTATTATAACATGTATTATATATAATGTAAATTAGGAAAAAAAATATGAATCAAATATTATATTAGCGATATTATTATTTTTTATATGAAAAAGAATACAACTATAAATATTGTATAATTTATAGTAGATTCTACATGCAAGTTGCAACCTTAAATAAATATTGATATGGATAGAGTGGGTATACATTTTGAGGGTTTACATCATAACTCATACATAAGCCTCTTCTTGTCATCACTCTCACCGTCCAACTTTTTTCCTCATTAAATCATTCTTTAATTTTGTGTTTTCTTTCTTACAAGACTTTTTCTTTAATTTCATTTTAATTTGAGGCGGCTAAGCATTTTTGCATCATTATATTCCTTCCGCGTTTGACTCTTTCAAATTAGTGATGGACAATAATATTAATTGTTTTCTAAAATATATATCCCATTTTCTTGTTTCAAGAGAATGTATCAGCAGATTAGATTTTGCAATCTTTTTATACATTTAGTTTTGTCTTTTATTTTTACATTTAAGAGATTATTATTTTTATATTTATGAGATTTAAAAAATTATTTTTTAATTTAATTTGTAAGTGATCATAATAGATCATTTCCACATATCTGAGTAAACGATCTTTTAAATTGCCTAGTTGAAGGGGACACTGTTGTACCCCTAAATTTTGATTTAACTAATTCAATATACTATAATACTATATACTGGAAAGAGGTATAAAAAATATAGTAGGTTGTACATAATACAAATAAATAAATAAATATCCAAGCTAACTAGCTAGTGTACCTGACCATATATACATCTAATGTACATTGAACAAACTTGACAAATTAAATAATTATGTCATACAATATAATTACTATGAAAATATATATCCACTCCTATATAAGAAAGAGTTTAAATTTTGTGCATAGTCAGTGTACAAAAAAGTTATGTATATTCTTCTTCTCATATACTAATTAGCTCTATCCTATGGCAAGTAATCATATAAAATAGATCAAAAGAAGTTATGTATATTCAATTAAAAAAGTTTATAATTAAAATAGAAGCAAGTGCATTAGTTTTTTATTATATATAAGAATTTTTTAGAGTTTACAGTAAAACGTGTGTATTATTAATGATTTATATTACTAGCGTCCATGCAAAAAAATAGTATTCTGACTGGCCACAATCAACAAATTAAATTAAATTACCATAATCCAGTTCTTGTTCTACAAGCATGCATTAATTTTGACTACTTCCATGTCCTATATCATAACTACAAACTTTTCAGGTTTCATCTTATTTATTTCTATATCACAATTTTGGTGGTATCTTTCAGATTTTGAGAGTAAATTAATGAGTTTTTTTAATTGTGACCTTTTCAAACATTTTTTCTATAATATTTATAGTATTTTTTTTATATTATCTTTAAGTATATATACATAATTTCAAAAACATAAAAATTTCATTTTCGAATCCATGATCAAAATAAAAAAAAATGATATGTAAAACTTTCAATTTTTTCAACATATAAAAATTTGTGTAAGCACTTCCTCTATCAAGTTGCTTTTTTACCTTTGTCTGTGATTTTTCAAACTCTTGATTAAAACTTGATCTTGTTATTTAATCATGTCGGATAAAGAAAATATATACTCACTATTGAATGGTAAACAATGGCTAGTCGAAATCATCATGTGCGATAAGCAGTTAGTCAGAGATGAATTCATGATTTAAACCTTAATTTAGAGGTCTAATTTTTTAAGTATTGAAATCACTATAGTTTTAAACTTATAAATTTAAATATACTCTCTCTGTCCAATAATACTTGTCCACTATTGACTCTGCACAATTCTTAAGAAACTATAAATAGAAGGGTAATTTTACTATATCACCCTTTGAATATAATAAATACAATATCTTGAAAAATATAATAGAGAAATGACTATAATTAATGATAAGGATATATTAGGAACTAAGTGTAAAATTATCCATTAATTTCATAAAGTGGACCAATATTGTTGGACATTCCAAAATAATATAGTGGACAACTATTGCTGGACAGATGGAGTATTATTTATTGCTATTTTAGTGATTGATACATACAAATATATTCTCAAAAGTTGAAAGTACTGAATTCAGACAAATACCTCCGATATAATTTGTTCTCATGTTCTACTCCTACTCCCTCTTCAGGTCACCTTCCCCCTCAAAGATTATTATAGTATTATAAAAATAAATTAGTAAAAGATATCATCAAAAGACAAACCATTGAAAGTTGTACCTTCTTTCTAGGAAATAAGACTTTTGTTACACCAAGTGGAAAAATTTGTATATATATAAGCCTCAATTATTTTCCAAATAGAATGTTGAAACCATATTGAAGTGGTGAAAGTAGTTATTAAGATGGAAGATTTTATAATTAAGAAGGGGGCATGGTCTCCTGAAGAAGACCAAAAATTGAAAGATTATGTTATGAGATTTGGCATTTGGAATTGGAACCTCATGCCCAAATTTGCAGGTCTAGCTCACCACTAATACAAATCTTTTTTTATGTTAAGTTAATTTGTTGTGCTTAATTAATTTGTGTATCTGATCGATCGTGGTTCAGGTCTTTCAAGAACTGGGAAGAGTTGTAGACTTCGATGGATGAATTATCTCCACCCTGATGTTAAGAGAGGGCCTTTTACCATGGAAGAAAGAGAAACAGTCATCAAAATGTACCAGGAACTTGGAAATAGGTGAGAACTATTAAAAACACATCAATTGATCTTAAGTTTATTTAATAAATTACGTCTAAAAGATCAATAATAATTATGTTAATTCAGATGGGCAGCTATGGCTGGAAGATTGCCAGGAAGAACAGATAACGAAGTTAAAAACTTCTTTCACACACATCTAAAGAAGCATCTAGGACAGAAAATTAATATTGATGCGCCGGTGAAGTCTAGGAGGGCAAGAAAACCGAAGAAAAAGTGCAGCAAAGCTCAAGAAAAACCCGAATTATTTGTCGATATTTCTGAAACATGGAGCAACATGAACACTGATTTGATGATATCACCAGCGGGTGGTTCTTCATCAATATCGAGCAGTAGCATTATTACATTCGATCAACCAAATCCAATGATTGACATCGAAAACACGGTTATCTTGGAGAGCAATCCAGCTGCAACGACTCATCATGATCAATCTTGGTCAGATAGTAATCTGAGTAGTATTGATTCCTTGGATCAATTTGTTGACACAACTTCATTCTGGCTTCATCTACTTAATGATGCCAATCGTCTTATTTTATGAAGAAGAATATTATACTAGCTAATTATGAAATGGGAGATGGATATATGGATGGATAATTTAATTAATGAGATGAAATTATTTTACCTCATTATGAAATGTCCAAAAGGAACTAATTATATGCGATTCGAGTTGCTTCTTCGGAAGATCATGCTATAGTAGTGTTATTTAATTTTGATCTATGACAAGGTTAATTCGTCGGGCTTTCTGTCCCCTCTTTAATTGGGTTTCGATGTGTGTATAGGTAACTTTTGACAACATTTTGCTACTATGCTTTGTATGAAATGGCTTTCATAGCTACGAGTTAATATATCATGATGACAAGGACTCTAGTATGAATTATGTGTATATTATATGATCCATCTATTGATACGACACGACAAATTATGAGCTATATATAATATGTGTTTTTAATGAAATGTGTTGTTGGATTCACTATTCACTAGTTTGATGGTATAGATCATCACTTTACTACTTCTTCCTTTTCATTTCATGTGTCTGAATTTAATTGTACAAAGAGTTTTTGAAAGTAAGAAATTTCATTAAATTTTCTAGTGTAATGTACCGTTATGATCTTGAACATGATAAGTAATTGATATGCTTGTAATTAAAAAACTATTAGTAAATACAAATAATAATACTCTTTTCGTTTCAATTTATTTGTCTTACATTTTTTTAGTCTAATGAGTTTTTTTCTTTTTTTGAGAACTCTTTAATTTTAACTTTTTATATGATATATTTAAGACTACAAGATTAAAGGACTTTTCTTTTTAGTTTTCCACTAGGTCGGTACTTGTATTAAGGCCCGACGAAATCCGTACTTTCCACTCTCCACCACACACTTGTTGATGATTAAAGGGCATTTTGGTTACATTCTACATATCTTTAGTTTTAGATCAGAAAATTAAAAGTCCTTTTTTACTATCTTAAACTCCATGTCAAGTCAAAATTAGACAAACAAATTGAAATGGAGAGAGTAAATAATATTTAAAGAGTACTAAGTTATTTGGGCATGGAGCTTATACTCTCTTTATCTAACAATACTTGTCTAGTATTGACTTTGCACATTTCTTAAGAAATTATAAACAGAAGGGTAATTTTACTATATCACCCTTTGATTATAATAAATATAATGTCTTGAAAAATATAATAGAAAAATGATTATAATTAATGATAAGGGTTAAGTGTAAAATTATCCATTGATTTTTTATAAACTGGACAAGTATTATTAGACATCCCAAAATAATATAGTGAACAACTATTGTTGAACGGAGAGAGTATATACATATGATGTTAAGTTTCATATTTTTCTTCTTTTATTGTTCTTGAAAGTTTCATATGTCCTTTGTTACAACTTACAAGGCATTGTTATGACATTGATGATATCGATACGATGATCTTAACTAATTAATTAAGTACTACTTCCAAGTATGTTTGCTAATTTCTTTTGGCGAAATGGTCTGATAGATCCATGTACTTGTACGAGTTTGTATTGTGAACTCTTCTACTTAACCCTTTATCAACTGAACACTTAAACTCAATAAAACACAATTTATCAAACCCCTCTGACCATTGATTAGGCTTATGTGGCATCAAAATAGTTGAGTTGGCAAAAGTGCGTGAATTCACGCTCGTTAAGGCGAGTGACTGTCCTATTTAAGTTTTAAAAACATTAAAAGAATAAAATAATAAAATAATAAAACTTTAAAAAAAAATTAACCAAAAAAAGCCTTCTTCTTCATCAGCCACTCTACTTCCATTTTCAGCCACCTCCATCCCTGCCCGACCCTTTTTTCTTTATTCTCCACATTCTTGTCATCTTCTTTAGTAGATCTTGATATTGACACCTCCTTGAATCCACTGATTCACCGACGGAGGGAGAGAGCGATGATGGCGGTGCTCGCCGGAGACTACTGATTCTCAGTGGAGTGAGAGAGAGAGACAACGCTGGTAAGTGGAAAGTTGAACGAGGCGGGTGAGGGTAGGATCTGGTGGCGGCATCTTTAGATTTTGGCGGTTCCAAGGTGAGAACGGGGAGAAAATCTATGGAGTTTCAAACTTTATTTCAAAGAATAAATTAAAATTTTATTATTTTATCTTTTATTAATAATTTTAGTTAATAGTTTTAAAAAATAGTTAATTAAGATAATTATGACATGTCATTAATTTAAGTAACGTGAATTTGACATATCTTTTATTTAAGGACGAGTGAACTACACACATGATAAGAGGGGTTAAAAAATCTTCTTTTGATTGAGTGTAAGGGTTCAATTGATAAAGTGTTAAGTAGAAGGGTTCATAATACAAACGCGTACAAGTACAAGGGTCCAGTAGACCATTTCGTCATTCCTTTTTTAACCAAAAGTTACGTATACTCTAATGGAAGTAAAAGAAAAACTTTAAAGAATAGAAAAAAATGAAGCAATCTTTAGTTCAAGAGAAATTTGAAATTTTGATCTAATTATATGAATCTTAGTCAAAAGGTTCAGTAGACATTTTTTCCGTATGAATGAGACGACAAACAACACAAATAAATCTAATTATATGGTTGCGTTCGGTACAAACAAAATGTACTCTAGAAAAAAAGGAAACTTTCAAAAATAACAAAACACTAATCCTTAAATAGGACTCCATAGCTACAGTTTCACAAATTACAATTTGCAGCAATATTTTGATTTGTTACGCATTTGTATTTTTGTATTTTTTTGCAGATTTTGGAATAAAAAATATAAATACAAATACAAATTGATTTGTATCAAAATGAATACATATTAGGAGGAGCGAGACGAGAGAGATCGAGAGAGGGTGGAGAGAAGATTGCATTTTGTATTTATTTAATGCATAACTGTTTTGTATTATGTATCAATTGTATCCGAAATACAATAAATACAACTGTATTCATCTTCTCTTTGTTTGGATACAATTGATACATAATACAGTTGACAGATAGGAACAATGCATATTGTATTTATATGAATACAAATATAATTGATACAAAAATACAAATACAATTTTTTCAAATATAATTGATATAAAATACAAGACTTTCACCTATATTTAATTGAATACAATTAATACATTATAAATTTGAATGAATTGGAGAGAGAGAGAAGAAAGAGAGGAAGAGAATTTGCTATATAAACAACATATATTGGTTTTTTTTAATAATTTTTTTAAACAATAGTTATTTTTTATAAATATGTTGGCATCTTGGTCATGTTCCATAATATTCCCTAAAAAGAATATAAAAAGTGATTTAAATTAAAAATAAAAGCAATACTTAATACAAGCCATTTGTTGCTTCTTTTCCATTAAAATGAAGAAATCATCGTTCATTTCTAGTACATTTTTCAGGGGTGAACAAAATCAAACTGCAAAGTACAAATTGATTAAAATTAGAAGAAAAATAATGACTAATGATTTAGTTTGATTTGATTTACTATTGAAAAAATATATGATTATACTTTGGGTTGATTTGATTTTAACTAGAAAAAAAAGTCAATACGTACGTGACCAAATTAATCCAACATTATATATATAATTTTTTTAATTTATTTTATTCATAATTTTTTTTGTTTTAATACAATTTACATATTTATCTTTAACTTTCTCATAATTTTTATATTTTATAATAATTTATTAATTTTTCTATTTTATCTTGATAAATAATTGAAAATATGAGTTTTTTTTTATGATTTTGCAAATAACTAAGGCGATTAGGGTGCAAATAATTAAAAATAGGGAAAATTACATGATTAGGTAAATATACACTAGTTAATTAGTCATCATAACTATAGTTTTAGTTAATTACCATTCGTGACCAACATTCAGTGATAATTACGTGGGCTGAGGTTTCGAGTTTGTATAATTCACACGTTTGTATAACTTTTGTATAATGTAATTTTGTATAATATAATTTGTATAACTTTTGTATAATGTAATTTTGTATAGTATAATTTGTATAATTGTTTAAAGTTCAGATGTTTGTGTTTGTATAAATTCGTTATTTCGAGTTTATACAAAAATAGTTCAATTATATAAACATACCTGCGAATTATACAAACTCACCTGCGAATAATACAAACCCGCAAATTATATAAACGAGACAGCTTAAACTATTACTACAGCCCGTAAATATGCAAACTATAGTTATGAAGCATAATTAAGTTTATTATAGTGGCTATTTGCAAAAATTCCTCTTAAAAATAATAGGATAAGGTGTAAGTCACAAAAGAGCACATATATTAGGAGTGCAAATTGCACCCTTAGGGTCGCTTGGTGGTTGGTTCCAACTATGTTGATATTGATTATACATAAATTAGATATATAATATTAGTAATGCAGGAATTAGACAATTAAGTTGTGATTAATTAATTATAACTTAGACTAAATTCTATGTGCAAGTTGCAACCTTAAATATTTATGTGGATATAGTGGATATACATTTTGAGGGCTTACATCATAAAACATACACAAGCCTCTTGTTGCCATGACTCTCACTGTCCAACTTTCTTCCTCATTAAATCATTCTTTAATTTTGTGCTTTCTTTTTTGCAAGACTTTTTCTTTAATTTTCTTTTAATTTGAGGCTGCTAAGCATTTTTGCACTATTATATTCCTTCCGCGTTTGACTCTTTCTAATTAATGATGGAGTATAATTAATATTATTTTTAAAAACATATATCCCATTTTCTTGTAATTAGAAGAGAATCTATCAAAGATTTGCTTTTGTAGTTTTTTTTTTTCATAAATTTAAATTTAATTATGTTTTTTTTCTATAAGAGGTTTTCTTTTTTCTTACCTATTAAGAGAGTTGAAAAAATTATTTTTTAATATTCAATTTAAAAATCGAAAGAAAATTATACTCGATTAGAAATGGACGTAAACTCGTAAATTACTAAAAATAGAAATAATCGTTCAAGTCTTATGGCGAAAATAAAAATATTCCTCGAATCTAGAAAGCATGCGAAATTTTTGTCTGTCTGAGTAAACGATCTGTCAATGGAAATATAAATTGCCTAGTTGAAGGGACAAACGTGGGAGAGTGTGTTGTACCCTAAATTTCATTTGATTAACTAATTAATTCAATAATACTATATATAGAGGATGGGAGAAACAGGTATAAAAAACATAGTAGGTTGTAAATAATACAAATAAATAAATAAATATCCAAGCTAGCTAGTGTAAGTCTAAAACATGACCATACATCTATGTATATATATTGAACAAATTTGATTAATTAAATAATTGTGTTCTACAATATAATACGAGAGTGTATCCACTCCTATATGAGAAATTAGGAATATATACTTCGTTTCTATTTTGCTAGTAATGTTTTCTTTATTTCCCCATAGAGCTGTGGAATATTTTATTGTTCTTAATGCTCATATTTCTCATGCACCGCTATTAAAACATCACTATTTTCTATTAAAGAATGTTTAGTGGTTATTTTTACAGATATTTTAATTGAATCAGTGAGAAAAAAAAATGTTTTCATATGAAAAAATTTAAAAGTTTTTCACTATTTCAGTGAAAATGTGATTTTTACCATGCATTTTTTCAATAAATTGGTTAGTAAAAAATAAGTGGAAAATTCATGATCTATAACACAATTTTTCCACTAATTCAGGGTGAATTTTCTTTTAATAGTATACCTTCCTTTCCTATTTTAATTTGCTCTATCCTATGGCAAGTAATTATATGGATTAGATCAAAAGAAGTTATGTATATTCAATTAAAAAAAGCTCATAAAAATAGAAGCAAGTGGATTAGTTTTTTTTAGATATAAGATTTTTTTTATAAAACGTCCATGTTCATCATAAGGTACTGGCGTCCATGCAAAAAAAATAGTATTCTGACCGGCCACCATCAACAAATTAAATTACCATAATCTAATTCTTGTTCTACAAGCATGCATTAATTTTGACCACTTCCATGCCCTATTATAACTACAAAACTTTTGTGGTTTCATCTCATCTCTATGTTACAATTTACGTGATATCTTTTGAATTTTAAAAGTTAAATGACTATTTTTTGGTTATGGTCTCAATATTTTAGATATCATTTATTATGAATATGCATTTATAATATCTTTTACGTATTTTTCAAATATATAAATATTATTTCAAAAAATGTAAAATTTTCATTTCCGAATTTAGGATCAAAATAAAAAATATAAGATGTAAAGCTTTCAATTTTTCAATGTATAAAAATCTGTTTAAGTACTTCCCCTATCAAATTGTTTTATACTTTTATCTGTGATTTTTCAAACTCATTAAAACTTGATCATGTTATTTAATCACGTCGATACAGAAAATATATACTCAGTATTGAATGGTAAAAAAAAACGGCTAATCTAAATCATCATGTGCGATAGATAGAGATCATGATGAATTCATGATTTAAACTTAATTTATAGATCTAATCTTTTATGTATTGAAATCACTATATCGTTTTAAGCATATAAATTTAAATATATTATTTGTTGCTATTTTAGTGATTAATTACATACAAATATTCTCCAAAGTTGGATATAGTGGTTTCTAGAAAAATACTTCAGAATTTATTCTAATGTTCTCTTTTAGGGGGCGTTTGGTTGGGAACAAGTTATCTCGGGATAAGTTATAATGGTACAAATTATTCCACTATGTATATGTGATAATTTATCACATCACTAAAATATAAATAATTTCAGGACTGCCTAATAGCTCCAACCAAACGCAAAATAAAATAGTCATGTATTTTATCTCTGAGATAATTTTACCTTATACCTCACACCAAACGACTCAAAGTCATAAAATGCTCAGGTCAACTCCCCCAAAGATTTACTATAATATTATAAAAAAATTTAGCAAAAAATATCATGAAAAGACAAACCAATGAAAGTAGTTAGAGAGATTGTACTATCTACCCCTTTTCTTGGAAAAAAGGCTTTGGTTACATAAGTGGAATTTATTTTTTTAATAATTAAGAATGGGACATGGTCTCCTGAAGAAGACCAAAAATTGAAAGATTATGTTATAAGATTTGGCATTTGGAATTGGAATCTCATGCCCAAATTTGCAGGTCTAGCTCACCACTAATACAAATCTTTTTTCATGTCAAGTTAATTTGTTGTGCATAATTAATTTATGTATCTGATCAATCGTGGTTCAGGTCTTTTAAGAACTGGGAAGAGTTGTAGACTTCGATGGATGAATTATCTCCACCCTGATGTTAAGAGAGGACCTTTTACCATGGAAGAAAGAGAAACAGTCATCAAAATGTACCAGGAACTTGGAAATAGGTGAGAACTATTAAAAACACATCAATTGATCTCAAGTTTATTTAATAAATTACGTCTCATTATGTTAATTCAGATGGGCAGCTATTGCTGGAGGATTGCCAGGAAGAACAGATAACGAAGTTAAAAACTTCTTCCACACACATCTAAAGAAGCATCTTGGACAGAAAAATAAGATTGATGCCCCGGTGAAGTCTAGGAGGGCAAGAAAATCGAAGAAAAAGTCCAGCAAAGATCGAGAAAAACCCGAATTATTTGTCGATATTTCTGAAACATGGAGCATCATGAACACTGATTTGATGATATCACCAGCGGGTGGTTCTTCATCATCAATATCGAGTAGTAGCATTATAACTTTCGATCAAAACGAAAAGATGGATCAACCAAATCCAATGATTGACATCGAAAACACGGTTATTTTGGAGAGCAATCCAGCTGTAACGACTCATCATGATCAATCTTGGTCAGATAGTAATCTGAGTAGTATTGATTTCTTGGATCAATTTGTTGACACAACTTCATTCTGGCTTCATCTACTTAATGATGCCAATCGTCTTATTTTATGAAATAACACAAGAAGAAGATTAAACTAATAGTTAATTATGAAATGCCTAATATTCAGTTGAAAACTACATTAAAAGTACTATAAGTAACAACAATTGACAATTGAAAATATTTAAAAGATATATGAAAAAATTACATTAAAAAATAGACTTGTTTGAATCTCAAAATTCAAAAGGTGTCATATAAATTGGGACGAAGGGAGTATGTGTTTTTAATGAAATGTGTTGATTGATTCTCTATTCACTAGTTGGATGGTATAGATCATCACTTTACTACTACTTCCTTTTCATTTTACGTGTCTGAATTAAATTGTATAAAGAGTTTTTGAAATTAGTAAGAAGAATTTTCATTAAATTTTGTATAGTTAAACTCTAGAGGTATTTAATGTACGATAATGATCTTAAACATGATAGGTTTGTAATTAAAAAAATTATTAAATCCAAATAATAGTATTTTCTTCGTTTCAATTTATTTGTCTTACATTCTTTTTTGATCCGTTTGAAAAAGACTGTTTTTTTTTCTTTTTTGACAATTCTGTATTTTTAACTTTTCACATGATATTTTAAGACCACAAGATTAAAAAAAAAATCTTTTTAGTTTCTCATCCGGTGTTTGATACTTTTACTAGGGCCCAACTAAATCCCTACTTTCCATTCTCCACCGCAACCCTTGTTAGTGATTAAAGAGCATTTTGGTTATATTCTACATATCTTTAGTTTTTAGATCAGAAAATTTGAAGTCTTCTTCACTATCTTAAACTTCATTTCAAGTCAAAATCATACAAACAAAAATAAACGAAGGGAGTAAATTTTTTTAAACGAAATAAAACTGAAGTGAGACATAAACTAAAACAAAAAAAAGTATTAAGTTTTTGGACATATAAATTAAAACAAAAAGTGTATATTACATAATGATAAATTTTCATGTATAACAGATTGAAATGTGTCACTAGATTCCCCAGCATTTTGGGAAGAATGAAAATTGAAGATAAAGGAAGAAGCTCTGAGAAGAATGTCCAAAGTATGTTTGCTAATCTGATGGTCAAATAATCACATTTTTTAAAAACCAAAAGTTACTCTAATGAAAGTAAAAGGAAAAAATTTAAACAATAGAACAAATGAATCAATCTTTAGTTAAAAGAGAAATTTGAAATTTTGATTTAATTATATCAATCTTAGTCAATGCTTTAGAAAAAGGTTCAGTAGACATTTTTTTCTGTATGAATAAGACGACAAATAACAAAAATAAATCTAACTATATGGGTGTTTTCCGTATGAATGAGACGAAATTTATACATTTATTATTTTCTTTTTTCTTAATACTAATTCTAATTATTTATTAGTTAATTAATTTTTTAATTATGAATTAATTAATTCGTAGAATTAATGTGATTTAATTAATTCACGGAACGAAATTAACTAGTTAATTTGCAGAACGGAATTAATTTGGAATTCCATGAACTGTTTCGAAAATGACTTGTTCCTTCCGAACAGATATTTCCTTTTCCAAAAGACACCATGTCTGTTCTGAATAAGTGAGTCTGTTCTAAACAGATGAGTTTGCACCTATCATTGAGTATAAATATATTGAATATCTATAATCCATATTGCTTGGAAACAAAATTTTGGCAATGAATTTCAAATTTTAGGAAATAAAAATGGAGAAATGTCGTGGTATTTCTTTTGAATAATTTACTAGCTCGAATTGGAATGTCTACACTAGTGCAAGTGGGTTCAATTGAACCCACTTCATCAAAAAAATTTGCATTATACATATATACATTATGTGTAAATATGTATATATAAATAAAATGAACCCTGTCTAAACAATGGAAAGGCGTGGTTCAGTGGCAAGTGGGTTCAAATTCGCCCATGAGATCTGAGTTCGATCCGCAATGAATGCGCAACTTTTTATTCTTTTTAGTATTTTTAAGTCTTAAATGGTGGGTCCACATACTTTTCCTTTTAAAAATTAACTAATAATTGTAGTGTGTGGACCATTATAATTCTAGACTCCTAGTTCATGGAAAATAAGAATAGTAATATTTTAAATTTATTAGTTCAGTTTTCGCATGTTTGTATTTGAAAATTATTTGAAATTTTTTTAAATTTATATTTATAGTTTTTGAATAAAACTTAGGTTAAATTTTTGTAATATACGAAATTGCGTAATTGCTTTCCTTTTCTTTTTTTTGGTATAGTGGTATACACAAAAATTAGGTTAGTGCATTATTATTTATTTATTATTCTACTAATTTTCATTTATGATTTTTCAAAATTGCTATAATTTTAGTGTTATATATAAGAGTAATAAAAAACATGTTAAATTGAAAATATGTAAAAGAAATTCTTGTAAGTAGATAAGAATTTAATAGTGTATATTTTTTGTTAGGAATATCACTACAAAACAATTTTTTAGGGGTATAATAAGATTTTTTTTAAAAAAATATTTATTATTATTATTGACTGTCGTCATGGTTCTTTGTAACTTGAACCCACTTGAAAAAATTTCTAGGTCCGCCACTGACTCCCACTAACTTGATAACTTTACAATTATAAATCAACATTTTTATGCAAATAATAATTTGTTTTTTTAAAAGAAATCATAATGACTTCTGGGAAGGCACATTTTGGATTCTGGCAATCTGCATTACAATCTTTAAATCACTGCTTTTAGCTACTAAGGTATTGTGTACTTGGCTGTACAACACTAGTTATTAATTTCATTAATAAAAAAAAGACTTTGAAAGATGGTTATTTCTAGGTAACAAGTCTATTTTCATAACAGACTAATAAAAAAAACAGTGTCTAGAATTTAAATTTTGTGGTTTTAAATTCTACGATAACGACTTCATGTATTAGTAATTGAATTCAAAATTTATTTGTTGAACATAATTTTAATACAAATATAAAATTTTAATTAAAGTTATTGAATACGATCAAAATCATAAGTTGCAGTTTTTAATTTTGCCTCTACCTCTAAGGTATAAACAAGTGATGATTCCTTCCTAATTTATCCAGTACATCAAAATGTACCAAAAAGATACTGGTGAGTGGTGTATGATACATTTTGTAACTAGTTGAGACTCATTTGAGGGTAAAACAATTAGTCTAACCTAACATAAAATGCATCCTAATATATTGGAAACAAAAAAATAATATTTTTAAGAATATAACCTCAGGGGCCAGTACTATAGTTAAATTAAGTTATAGAGCAACTTACAAAAATGACTACATTTATAGGGTTATTAAAGTTCAATAGCTATAAGTATGTTATTTATAAAAAATGACTACAATTTATGTCTTTTTCTAGCTGTAATTTTGTATATGTTTTTTATTTTTCTATTTATACACTGATACAGTTTTAATTACAATGAACTAAATAAGAAAAATGTATTAATTACAAAGTTAGCATATGAATACTTTGAATTCAAATTGGTATCTATATTTATAAAACTTAAAGTATTAATATATCAAGGATACAAGTATTTATAAAAACTTAATGTATTAATATATCAAACAAGGTAAAGTATAACAATTTAGCATATGAACAGGACAATTTGAAAAATGAATACACTGTTGTTAAATAAAAAATGAATACACCAATATAGTATACATATGAATACATTGTTGTTAAACAAAGGATGGATACATTGGACAACCCAGAAACAAAAAAAATAGAAAATAATAGAATGTGTAGGTATCAAAGTGTGTAAGTATTCGATTGTATAAAAAATTTAAAAGGCCAACAAACATCAATCTCTTTTTCGTCAATTTTTCCTGTAATACTAGAGTCTTGGTGTAAACTCAGGTATTTTTTTAACAAAATATAGTATTAATGTATCCAACTATATTTGTATTGCCTAATCAACCTTTCAAATTGAATAGATTACTTATGTCTCCAGATATACTTGTATTCACGAATCACCATTTCAACTTGTGTTAATATTACAATACAAGTATCTATGTATATAAGTATTCTACTAAATAGAAATTTGACAATCACACAAACCTCAATCTCTTTTTGCTCATGTTCTTCTTGTACTACTTATTTTTTTACAACTATAGCCATTGTAATGGAGAAACAAATAATTCTTCAATTGAAACCTTATAAAAATAGATGAAAATATAGATATATACAAATATAATCTTCATAAAAACAAGGAAAAAATTCAATTAGAAGATACATGATGAATTCAAATCACAAAAATTGCTCCTAGAGTCATGCAAAAGGATCTTAAATTGGAAGGAATTTGGGGGGAAAATATAGAAAATATGTGATAAAGGGAATTGATGAAAAAGAAAGTATTAATGAGATTAATTATGTGTGTAGTAATAACTTTCCTATTTAATATTTAATAACTTTCTTGATTAATTGTATATAATTAACTTTGTTATTTATTGTGTAGTTATATCCATATAATATTTAAAAAAATTAATTATAGCTATTTATTTTAAATGTCTACACATGTTTGCCATATTCTGTAGTTTTTCCTAAATTATATTATCTTAATCAACATTATTATTATTGACCTCATGAGGTCGGTAATTATAATTGATTTTTTTCAGAAGATTTACCGATATCGTGAGGTTGGATAACTTATTTCCTGCATTTTTCCCCAATTAAATCGATGGTGATCGATTTCTTTTAAAATAATTTTTTTTTTAAAAATTAAATCAGAAAATCAACCTCCATAAGATGATTTCTTTTAAAATAAAATTTTTAAAACTTGAATCAGAAAATCTACTTCACCTAAGGTCGATTTTTCCCTATTTTTAGTAATAAAAATTCTACATTGACTTTTTTATCTCTCTGATATAAAAATAAAGATCTCTTAGGTGTAAAAATAAAAATTTATTATAAAAAAATAATAATAAAAAATTACAAAAGGCTAGGAAAAATGGAAATGAATATTTTCATAACAGATCAATATGTATTTTAATTGAGGATTAATTCATGGTATGTCTTGACACCCAATTTTGGACCTCCACGATATGAATTAATTTTCGGGCTTCTTAATTTCAAATAATTTGGAATAATTAGTTTTACAAAAATTTAAAATATTTGCAAGATTTTGAAGTGATTCAAGTCATTTTTATAATGTTTTAAATAATAAATATATTGTTATATAATTTTGTTTGTAAATTAGTATATTTCATAAATATTCGAAAATCATCTCAAAAAAATTTTACACTTTTATTAAATATTTACTAATTTAGTTTAGTTCAAATGATGATTATAATTTTAAGCTAATTTTTTTTATAAGTAAGGTTATTATTTTATTTCGTTGAGATTAAGAAGCTCTTTAATTAAATCATATTAATTCATCTTGTTTAACTTTTAGTAAAATTCGCTCATTATTTCAATTCGGCCAAAACTTTAACTTCAATTAGTTACAATTATAACCCCATAGCCATTTGTACTTACAAATTTGGCCATTTTTTCTATCTCAACATTCAGCTCTTTTTAAGAGGACCAAAGTTGGGCCAGCTTTTCAGCCTAACTCCAACTTCACTTTCTCTTTTCAATTTAAAACAATTCCTTATTACTCCAGACCCAGCCCAATCCACTCCATAAAACCCCATACTCGGCCCAGTTCTCCCTCATCAGCATCCAACGCCAACATAAACAAATTACAACAACAATACACATCGACAAACAGCAATACAACGACAATACACAATAATTCCAGACGAAGTCACGGCGTCTTCACAACGCGACAACATCAACAGCAAATTCACGGCGCGGTAACAGAACGATATAACGGCGTCATCTATTTTAATTGTGAATAGACAGCGTCTTCATCAATGCACAAAGCGAGTTCACGGTGTTGAGAACGCGTTTGCCAGTACGATTCCTTTGCCTTTTTCCCCAACCTACCTCTGCAATTTCAGCAGCGTTCTCTGCATATTCGTCCTTGCTCGCGTGGATTGGCGCCACGTCAAGCTCGAGTACGCTCTAATTCATCCAAGCCTTCCACCTCGCCTTCAATCCGTTGAGTGTTAGGAGGAATTTGGAATCACCTGGGCATTTTCCTTATCCGAGAAGGAGTTTGAATTGAGAACTCTAAAAATTTCCCCCTCAACTCTAATCCTCTACCCTTTTCCCCCCAAATCAAACCCTAATCATCCCTCTATATAAACCTCGCTCATTCCCTGTTTAGGGGTTGAAAAAATCGGGGTTGGAATTTCTTTGTTGGAAAATTTTGTTTGAAACTTTTTTTGGGAATTTTTTAGTTGGCAAGAACAGATACAGAAAGAATTTAGGCTACCAAAGTCATATAAAAATATACACCTGAGTTTATTTGCTTCCTCTTGGTCACTGCTCCCAAAGCTCAAAAGAGTTTCTCTCGTGGTGAAGTTGCTACTCTTTGCTCGTTCTCTGTCTCAGTTTGCTGATGTTTAAAAGGTAGCTCCTAGTTCTTATAGCATTTTCTTCATCTTTTTCGTTTCCGAGATGATGTTTCAGGCGCTTTGAAGTTTCTTATTTATGATTATATTCATGCTGCTTACTGTTTGTTTTCTGCTTTTCTTTATGTTATACTTCTGTTCTTAAGCGATTTTGAGATGTAGTCTTAAGATCGAGTCGAGTTTTTGATATTCATATTGAACTCTGTTTATTCTTTGTTTCTCGGTTTAAGCCTATTTTCATTTTTCTTCATCTTGAATGTGTGTATGGGTGTTAGAAGGTTGGTCTCTAGCTGTTGTTACTCTTTTTGAGTTAGCTTTGTAGCATTATTGTGTTTGGTTTTGAAAATACTTTGTCGACTTTAGTTTGTTCTTGTTTGGTGATGAATATGCCTTCATATTCAGTGTTTGACCTCATATTTTTCATTCTTTCACCTCAAGTTGAATGAATGGACTAAGACGTCGAGATTTCGAGTTCGTGTATCATACTTGTTACATTCCATTTTTGAATCTTTGTTTGAATGATTGTTTAGACTACCTTGAGGTGTGATTACGGTTTTTTTTTATGAAGCATGATTGTTTATCGTAAGAGGTCACTTTAGTTCTTAATATCCTTTTTTGGCTCTTTGTTTTGAAGCTAAACCGATCTTTAGGTTTAATATGATTGTTCTTCTTTCTGGTTCAACATAGTCTCTTGAATATAATTTCATTCTCAAACTGTCTCAATCCAGCTTGCTGCACTTCATAGCATGAATGAATTTGAGAAATCTGTTGATTAAAGTTTCTTCATTTGATTGCCAAATTTTGTATCTCCTGGCCATTTTGTTCTCTAAAAAGTTTAAAGTTAGTAGTAGAAATTGCCCTATGATGTTAGTATTTAGATGTACCCTTGTTTGAATCAAGTCTTGTCTCCATTTTGTTTAAAACTTTATTTGAAAATTGTTGATCACTTGTTATAAAATCTGTCTAAACATGAGATTTTATCTTTTCCTGGCTTGCTTTTGTATCACATTCTGTTTTTCTTTCGAAGTTGTTACATATTCCTCTCTTCCGATTACTCTGCCTTCTGCTTTCTGTTTGAAGTTTACTGTGAATTAGTATGAGGTTTCTTCAGGTCTGTTGACTGTATGTTGTTTATTCGTAGTGAATCTGTCTTTTTTTTTTGGCAATTTGACATCTCTTTGAGCCTCATGTCTATCTTTAACAAGTTCCGATAGGTTGAAAGCATATAGAACCATGAATGTGTAACTATCCATCCAGGCTTTGTTTTGTTCGATTTCAGCATGTTTCAACAGTTATTAAGAGTAGTATATTAGACCTTTGTTTTTCTTTTTTGGTGATTATTAGCCTATTCTAGTACCAAGGTTTTTCATTAAATACATTTGTTATCTGTAGTTGTGGCATGTGATAAATATGTTTGACTTGATTGTTGCATTTGAGTATAAATGAATAGTTGCAAATTACCTCCTTTCCCTTTGAAGTTATCCCTCAGATTGTTGATATTTCCCAATTGAATAAGTGTTGCCTTCTTTACTCTCTCTCTTCCTCCCTTCAAAAGCTTGAGGTTATTCTGAGCTTACATGACTTTCACGATTATTGAGTATTGTACTAAAGTGCTAATGATGATTATTTTTGTTTCTTCGTTTTGTTGCATGTGAAATCTGCCCCGAGTCCTCTTGGACTCCTTTTTCATCTCTTTGCATTTTCCATTTGGGCCATGGAGGCCCAATCCTTCTTTTATCGAGTCGGCCACCAAATAAAATCAAAAAATAGGTCCAAAGCAGTCTAAATGTATGAAACATAGGGTTGGAATGTGACGTTAAAGGCTTTGGAAAATCATAATCGTGTTGTATACTTTCAGTATACACTACTATACTGATCGAAACAACGGATATACATATTCAAAATCAACGTATAGGGCAAGAAGTCGATGACAGGTGTTCGGAAGCTGGAAAAGGGGTTGTATACATAATATACAACAGCATATACAGCAGTATATGGGTAATATACGGTGGTTATACATTCACTGTATACACCGTATACAAAGGCAGAGACAGGCCCAAAAGGCCTTCCAAGTTTAAGCAGTCTTTTTTATGTAATTCCATTGGGCTAAAAGCCCATATTTCTGTATATTTCTTTGCTAGTATAGGACAGGTGATGATTGGGCTTAAGGCCCACTTATTTTGTTTGATTTACTTAGATTTAGGACAGGTGAATTGGGCTAAAGGCACATTTATTTGTTGGCAGATTTCTTTAGTGTAGCACAGGTACACAAAGGGTTTGGCCAAAGGTCCAAGTCAAAAATTAGGCCCAAGTACTGGCCCAGGTAGACAGAATCCAGACTTGGGCCCAAATCTCTTTCCCTCTCTACTATACTCTATATTTTGTTTGCTTGCTTATTTGTTTGTCAATTTTAAAGTTAAAACTTAATTCACAATCCCCAAAAGATGCCCATTTTGAGTTATTTACAATCCATACTCAACCAATTTATAAAAGTGTCTAAATCATTTACTTAGTCTTTTAGTTAAATGTCATTTATCTTAAAGATTTTGTTCAAGAATAAAGTGTTTATCTCTTTAAATTAAAAGGTATGTCTATTTTTATCGTATTAGCCAAATATTTTCAAGTTGTCGGTCAACCGCAAGTTAGCGGGCGTTTCGAATGCCTAACACCTTCTCAAAACGTACATTGAACCCTCAAATTCCCCTTTGGTTATTTCAATCGATTTTCTGTTTTAAATCGTTTTGAAAATTAAAGTTTTCTTGATTTTTCTTTAAAAATTAAGCGACGACTCTGTTAAATTAACTTTAATCTTTCTTTTTTAATAACAGAAAGGCGACTCCGCTGAGGACTTTGAATGGTTCTAACTTTAAAATTTTGATTTATTTGGCTAATTGTGTAATTGTTTACTTGTTTAATTTTCTGTAAATTATAATTGTTACATCTCATGGGATCGAACTCCACCACACGACAAATAGATTACATTAGAAAAGGAGCGGTTACGTGGTCATCCGCGGCTGTCCCGTCAGAAAATACCCATTTAATTTTTGAAATGATAAACGGATAGTTGCCATGTGATCATCTAACGCCGTTTATTGCATTCACCTCGATGTTTGTCCGACTCGAGTAACCAAGTCTCGTTTCAAAACCTACTCTAGTGAACCTAGCGTAGAGCGAAACCAAATCCCTATTTAAGCATTAGCCTGAGATGGCTTAATACCCAAGGTGTATTAAGTCCATTAGTAAACCGTCAAAACATGTCCCAAGGTCCACGACCTAACAACATATCATCCTTATATGGCATTTGAAAGATGTAAGTGTAGTAACCAATTTGTTACCTTTTCGGGGGGGCTTAACCATGCTTTGTTTTGTAGGTATGGCTCGCCTACTCAAGTTCGGCATGGTTATAAATGCACCAGAGAAACTCAAGTTATGGTTCAACAACCTCGATGAATTCCATAAAAGGAAACTCAACAAATATATTGGGGCATTGACGCTATTGCAAGATATGGTTGCTTGGTCGGAATTAATTGAAGCCCTCACCGATCACTGGGATAATTAAATGACGGTATTTCGCTTAGGAACGATGGAAATAACCCCAACAATCGAAGAAATTCGAGACGCCATAGACACGGTTGGTACATGGACAGAGAGAAAGGTCAAGAAAGAATAGAACATTTTGATTCCCAACAAACCAACCACCGAAGATATCATCAAACACCTCAAGTTGAAATCCGATTACGCCGACTGGGTTCAAGTATCAAGTATCTCTTTTATGGACCTCTTCAACAGGTTTGGGCATACGAATAATTAGATAAAGGTCAATCATGAGTACAGATCTTACAGAGAATGGAATGACACACGACCCCTGGCGTTCACCATCGCGCTGTTGGGAACCATGGTATTCCCTCAAGGTCCGAGTCTCACTATTAACACTCGGATAATCATGCTTGCTAAAACTACTTTTCACGGATTCGAGAATCAATGGGAAGTGAAGTATTATCTGATTGCACCCTTCATCCTATCAGATATGTATCGAGCTTTGGAGAAATGTAAGAACGGGCATAATTATTTTCAAGGGTGCAACCTCCTTCTCCAATGGTGGATATTGAGTCATCTGTTGAAGGTGCACGGAACCTAAAATCTCCACACTTAGGACAAACACAATCCTCTTTCGCATCTCGATGGAAGGTTGTATTGGGGAGATCTCGATAAGAGGAGAACCAAGAAGGATGGGCCCGAATCTTTTCTGAGTTGGGAGAAAACGACATCCAATGGATGTTCGACAGGTTCATTTCGAAAGAGATTGTGTGTCGAGGCTCTAGGCAGGTATTCCTACCCCTTCTTGGTATTCGAGACATCCGCCCGTACGCACCGATCCGGGTTTTAAGGCAGTTTGGGAGGAAGAAAATCATACCCCCACATGGGAATGGTAACATATATGTGTTTGCCCATGGGGATGACAGGGTCCCGAATGCCAGAGATATGCTGCGAGAATGGAAAAACGCCGTGACGCTAGATGTAGAAACTCTCGCTGAAAATCGATTCAATGTCGGGTATGTAGAGAATTACAAGGTTTGGTTGGAAAGAGATTTGCAAGGCCTTGCCTTTTCAGTTCCAAACATCTATCGCTCCCTAGAGGACAAGGAGTCTAAAGCTAGAATAGAATTGGGGCGAGTCAGAAATGAGGCACAGGAAATACATGATGAGTTCCTCCGAAAGCAAGAAGAGGAAAAATACGCCATAGAGAGTCTAACTCAAGAATTAGAAAGTTTAAGAAGCAACTTAGGAGAACTCGATTCTTGGATGGAAGATCGAAAGGAGGGCACGAGATTTGAAAATTAGGAAGAAAAGGGGCGCAGGTATGATGGGTACTGGTTGATGGCCCAGTACAAGCTTCGCCATGTCTTGGGACAAAGCAAGAAGAGCAGATCGAAAGCAGGACCCTCGGGAGCCCCTTAGCAGTTTTCTCCCCTGCGCGGGTTTTTCTTTATGTATTAGCAGTTATCTGCCCCTGCGTGGGTTTGCTCTTTGTTGTATTTTAGTTTTATGTACTTCTCTTAAATGACCCCTGCGTGGGTCCTTTCCTTTCGTATTTTCCTATCCCTGGATTATCCCCCGTTATCTTTGCTCTGGAAACTTTATTTATACATGCGAAGTTCATCTTGGGGTAATGAAATGGTCTTAACTCTACACATACATCTTTCAAATTCGCTAGGCCTACCCTTGGCTCAAAAAGGGTCCCCGTATTTGTTTAGGACACGTAATAACTATTTATGTGTTATAACTGTTTATGTGATATGTTACTTTGAATGAGGACATTTTAGCCCACTCATTTTGAAAATTTTCTGAAAATCCCGCAAATGCAAAAAAGAAAGTCACTATCCAATGTTCGACCAAAATACTCTTCGAGTCTTGAGTTTCTTAATCGAAATCGAATTCCATTACCAAATTCTAAACCCTACTCTATCCTCTCAGGATAGGTTGACTAGCAGCTAAGATGGAAAGAAACCAAGGTATCAAAGACGAACAGACTAAAGTTGGATTGAGGGTGAAATTACAAGAGCTCAAGCATGAGATTCAAGAAGCTAAGAAGAAAGCCAGAGAAATAGATTGTGCTATCACAACCGCGTTGGCCATGAGTGCCACAAAGGACATTGAGATTGACATGGTGAAGAGAAAATTGGCTATGATCGATGAAAATATAGCCATAGGTTTGAAGAGGATAGAGGACGAAAAAACTCAAGACCAAGATGTTGCATGGGGGATACCTTCCACCTGTGAAGGAGTTTAATATCATCACTCCTGAAGACTTTAAGCCCGAAGCTGCCGAGAAAAAGCCCAAAAAGGAAATTGAAGATGCAACCCTCACCCTCCAGGTGTACTTCTGGGACTATGACTTAGGTCCCAAGATCATCTCATGTGCCACTATTTACCACGCTCTCCGTGCCATGGGCACTCTGTATCCCGTCAAGGGATCCTCCTCTAAAGTTGAAGTTGAAGACATGCACAAGAGGTGCGACTACCATCAGAATCAGAATGATCATACCACCGAGGAATGCATGGGATTGAAGAATGTGACCTATGATCTGATCAGTAGTGGAAAGATCAACTATATGTGGGGACCTCACAGTGTTCTTACTTGTGACAAATTGGAGCCCGGCATGCCGGTTGCAGAAGACACTCTGATTTACCGTCACGACTTCACAGTTTTTGAGGAGTCGTATCTGAGCATTTACCACAAGTTGGTTCAAGGTGGGATCCTGACCCCGTTCAAAAATAAGACAAAAATGACTTTTGCCTTTGGACATGGGAGTGCTAAAAATTGTCCCTATCATGACGTCGAAGATCGCGACATTGAGAAATGTCTTGCCTTCCATTATTATGTGGAATTACTAATCAAGCAAGGAAAGATCTAGATCTAGTACCCCATCCATTACCATTGAAGAGTCAAACAAGAAAGAAGTTGGTAAGATGGAAGAAGAAGCCTTAGAAAAGGCGTAGTTTATGTTTTTAAAAGTTTTATTGTATGTTTTTCAGTTTTTTGTAATGGAGGTTTAAGTGAATCAAGAATCGAAATTATCCTTGTAGAAGTCGAACTAAGTAGGCCTGATTTCTCATTGATGAGATACGTAGACAGCCTTTCAAGGCCCGGCCCCTATCCTTTTAAAACTTTCTTCTCCATTTCTCTACAAGGAGACTATGATTTCTCATTGATGATAAGAACACCACCGAAAAAAGATGCAACAAGAAGACCTTAGCTCAACGCGAGTCAATCTTCCCGATTCAGTACCCCCAAAATCAAATGAGCAAATTTCTGCTTGTGTTAAATCAATTCCCTATACTCGTGAGGTAACTTGTCCTCAAACAAAGCAACCTTGTGCGTTTACTAGTTCTCTATGTGATATTTTGCATCCCGTATTATGAACTGAAACTAACAGATTTGCCTTTGAGCTATTTTCTTGGACAGGTACTTAAAACTGATCTGTGTTGTAAGCTGGCTGTGCACTCTTACTTTACAAGATCCAAAGTTCCTAAAGATTCCTTCCCTGACCAAAATCTACTAAGAGGAAAAGCGATAATGGTTGACAACAGTGAAGATATTTGCTTGACTGATTTTGCTCTAACTCAGCCCTCTGTCACTAAACAAAATAAGTTAATTGCACAACTGATGCAGCAGATTGCCGAAATGAGGGCCGAGCTACAGAAGAAGCAAGATTTGCCGACTCCGGTTGCTTTCATCAATCCTCCAGGAGACGGAAGGCCTCCGCTCCACTTTTCTCCTTCGAGTTCAAATGCAAAACATGTCGTGAATAATCCACCCCCTAACCCTATTCAAAATCTTCCCACTATTGATTTAACTACCCACAATCCTCATCATGCCACCACCTCATATCTAGCACCACCTCCTCTTCAAAATACCAACCCTCAAGCCTTCCCTCCCACTCAAAACCAGAATACCAATTCCCAAACATTCCCTATGATATACCAAGCCCCTCCAAACACCCAAAATCCCTTTATTACTCAACCCTTACCTCCAAAACCCACTTTCCAAATTCCAATCCTTAATGAACCCCATGGTTCTGAGCTCGATCATTACAAAGAACAGGAAAGGGAGCGGAAGGCCAAGGAAGAAATGGTCAAACAGAGTATGAAAGAAGAGATCGTAAATGCGATGAAAGAATTGCACTATGTCCCAGAGTTTGCGGGATTGAACTACGAAAACTTATGTATCCATCCAGATTTGGATCTTCTAGAAGGGTTCAAAGTGCCAAAGATCGATACCTTTGGTGAAACGGGGAATCCCTTAACTCATCTGAGAGCTTATTGTGACCAACTCCTAGGAGTTGGAAAGAATGAAACTTTATTGATGCGGTTCTTTAGCCGTAGTTTGAGTGGAGAAGCACTAGAATAGTTCACCTCCCAAGAGATGAAACAATGGTCTAGTTGGAATGCCCTACCTAAGGACTTCATTGAACGATTCGCCTACAACATAGAGATCGTTCCTGACCGATATTCTCTGGAGAAGGTTAAGCAAAAATCAAATGAAAGTTATCACGAGTATGCGTACAAATGGAGGAAAGAAGCGGACAGAGTTCGACCTCCCATGTCAGAAAAGGAGATCATTGAAGTATTTGTGCGTATCCAAGAACCGGAGTATTACGATCGGATAATGCTGCTCATTGGTGCAAAGTTCGCTGAGATAGTCAGAGTAAGAGAGACTACCGAAGACGGATTAAGGACCGGGAAGATTACCCGTGTCGCCACCTCGGCTGGATCTTCTGGACTGTTGAAGTAGAAAAGAGAAGAAGTATCATCTATTTCCTATTCACCTGGGGGAAGAAAACATACCAGAAAATCATCGCCTCACAACAGCCGCCCCCAAAATCTTCAAAATGCGTATGATTAGTCTGGCCACCAGACTCCACCTCCCCGTTACCAAAATACTCCTCTTAATTTCCAAACTCCCCCTCCAAATTACCAAACTCTTCCTCCAGTTTATCAAACTCCACCCCCACATTATCAAAAATCTCCCACGGCCTATCAATCTCCATCCTTCAATTTTCAAACGTCCAACCAAATTACCAAACTTCTTCCCCCATATATCAAACTCCACCACCATATTAACAAAATGTCCCTCCGAACTACTAAGCTCCACAACCAAATTTCCAAACCCAGTCATATCCAAGGTATCAAGCACCTACACCTCCTCGCCAAAACGCCCCAAATTATCGCCAGGTTCCCCCACCTCCGCAAAATAGTTTTGATGCCGCCCATCCTCATTTTGAAAAGAAACCAGCTAGAACTTTCACTCTCCTCTCGTTGAGAGTCGAACTAAGTTGTTCGAACGTTTAAATGCCGCTGGCATAATTCATCCGATGGAGCCTAAACCTGTCGATACGAGCTCTAGATTCTATAAAGCTGATCGAACCTATGCGTATCATTCCTACAGTGTTGGGCATGATACTGAGAACTGTATCAATGTGAAGCACAAGATGCAGGACTTGATCGATCAAAAGGTTGTCACCCTTCAAACTGCTGCACCAAACGTCAATAGCAATCATTTGCCGAATCATGGAGGCGTCACTATCAACATGATAGAGACGAAAGACGATTGGTGTGAAACCAAGGCGATAGTCTCGGCTAATCCTGATGGCCTTGAGGATTCGTGGCTTCCTTATACGTAAAGGAGAAGTAGGAGTTTGTGATTGAAACTGTTGCTTTGGTGCCAAAAGAAGCTCCTACACAAGGAAAGTTCGTGATTGAAACTGTTGCCACTCAGGGCATGACTAGATCCGGTAGATATTACACGCCAGAAGAATTGGCCCAGGGTTGGCATAAAAAGGATCAACAGAAGAGGCCAATTAGTGAGGCTGAAGCAAAAGAGTTTTGGCGAAAGATGTAGCCAAAAGACTACTCCATTGTGAAACATTTGGAGAAAATGCCTGCTCAGATCTCTGTATGGGCCTTATTAATGAGCTCGCAATCACACAGACAAGCCTTGATGAAGGCTTTAGATGATACTTATGTGCCCGTGGGTAAAAACAGTGATAATTTGGCAACAATGATAAGTCAAGTCATTCGCGGGCATCGCATCAGTTGTTGCGAGGAAGAGCTACCATTTGAGGGTGCAATGCATAACAAGGCTTTGCATGTCACCGTTAAATGTCGAAATAAAATAGTAAACCGTGTTTGGATTGATGATGGATCCGGTCTTAATATCTGTCCACTATCGACCCTCAAGCAATTAAATTTTGATTTGGTAAAGGTTCACCAAAACCAAGTCAACGTGAGGGCTTTCGACGGAGGACAAAGAGACACTCTCGGAGCGGTGAATTTGGGAATACAGGTGGGCCTTACGGAGTTCTGTGTTGAATTCCAAGTGATGGATATCAACACCAGTTATAACCTGTTACTGGGAAGACCGTGGATTCACATGACCGGGGTCGTGCCTTCTACTCTCCATCAATTAATGAAATTTATATGGAATGACCACGAGTTGGTCATTTACGGCGAAGGAAGTCATTTAGGTGGATACGCTCCAATTGTTGATGAGGTCGCCAGAGGTTCTGATTTTTACACGGTGGAGATAGTGAATGCCACCGGTGAAGATTTGGCTCTGCAACCTCTTATGCCATCTGTTTACAAGATGATAGCCACCGTCATGCTTCGAAATGGTTTTGAACCAGGCATCGGATTGGGGAAATACTCTCAAGGAATTATCACGCCTATTCAGATTTCTACCAAAGGGTCAAGGTTTGGTTTGGGATATGTCCTAGTGGAAGATGATGATGCAGAGATGATGAACAAGAATGTTGATTGGGCGTTGGCCAGGCCAATGCCTCACTTGTATCAATCTTTCCTAGTGCGGAAATATGTTGACAGTGACGACAGTCTTAGGAAAGGAATCTTGAATCTTTTTTAATAAGTTGATGCTATTCTTGATGAAGCAACCGAGATGTCAGGCATTCGGGATGCTGAGCCGGAGGAGCAAATTCCTAACTGGACCTCTACACCGCTCCTGATTCCCCGCACAACTTGGTAGAAAGACAAGTTTTTATGTTTACTTTAAAAATCGGTGGTAGTCCGGATGAGGCCGGAGACCCACCTTTTATGCAGTTTTACTTAATTAAGTCTTTATTTTCCCTCGTGATGTTTAAAAAAGGCAAACTAACCTTTGGTCATAGCCAAAGTTTGTACTCCCTTTTTTGATTTCAATGAAAGCCTCCCTTGTCGTAAAATTTATTTACTTCGTACTTATTTATTTATGTTCTTATTTATCTAACTGTGTTTGTTTATGATTTCAGTAAAAATATTTTAAAACCTGCCAACCTCATGTCATGTCATGAGCTGAATGAACAAAATGAGGCAGATGATGATGATGAATGTGAGGACCAAGATGAGGAAACTGCGTTACCTGAGCATGTTGCCGAGGAGTTTAGACAGTTTGAGAACGAACGGAAGCCAAACCTAGAGGAAGCCGAGACATAAACCTAGGAGATGAAGAATGTGTCAAGGAAGTGAGAATCAGTGTCCATTTGACTGAAGCTCAAAGAAGAGACCTTATTCGTCTGCTCAGAGAATACATTGACATATTCGCTTGGTCTTATAAGGATATGACAGGGCTAAGTACGAACATTGTATCTCACAAATTGCCGATCAACTCGGATTTCAATCTAATGAAGCAGAAAATCCGGAAGTTCAAGCCGGAGTTGAATTTGAAAATCAAAGAGGAGATTACTAAACAAATTGAGTCTAAAGTCGTGGAAGTAACGCAATATCCGACTTGGCTAGCCAACGTCGTTCCGGTAGCTAAGAAAGATGGTAAGATCAATATTTGTGTGGATTATAGAGATCTCAACAAGGCTAGCCCGAAAGATAATTTTCTAGTGCCGAATATTCACATTATCCTTGATAATTGCCCCAAATATGAGATGCAGTCGTTTGTGGATTGTTATGCGGGTTATCACCAGATCCTAATGGATGAAGAGGATGCAGAAAAGACAGCTTTTATATCGCCTTGGGGAGTGTACCATTACCGAGTGATGCCTTTCGACCTCAAGAATGCCGATGCTACTTACATGAGGGCCATGACAACCATTTTCCATGATATGATGCACAAAGAGATTGAGGAATATGTGGATGATGTCATCATCAAGTCTCGTGAGAGTTCGGATCACCTGACCCATTTGAGGAAGTTCTTTGATCGCTTGCGTCGATATAATTTGAAACTTAATCTCGCCAAATGCACTTTTGGAGTGCCATCCAGCAAATTGTTGGGATTTGTAGTTAGCAAAAGAGGCATCGAGCTTGATCCTTCCAAGATCAAGGCGATTCAAGAATTACCTCCTCCAAAAACCAAGAAAGAGGTGATGAGTTTCCTGGGAAGATTAAACTACATTAGTCGGTTCATAGCTCAATCCACAGTTATTTGTGAACCCATCTTTAAGTTGTTGAAAAAAGACGTGGTGACTAAATAGACCGAGGAATGCCAAATTGCTTTTGATGCCATCAAGAATTACTTGTCCAATCCACCGGTGTTGGTTCCTCCTCGGGAAGGGAGTCCATTATTGCTATATTTGTCTGTTTCAGATAATGCATTTGGATGCATTCTTGGTCAGCATGACGAAATCGGGAAGAAGGAGCGAGCCATTTACTACTTAAGAAAGAAGTTCACTCCATATGAGGCCCGTTACACTCTTTTGGAGAAGACATGTTGTGCTCTAACTTGGATAGCTCAAAAGTTGAGACATTATTTGTCTTCGTACACTACGTACCTCGTTTCCAAGATGGACCCTCTGAAGCATATTTTCTAGAAGGCATTGCCAACCAGAAAGCTTCTAAAAGGAAAATGCTTTTAAGTGAATTCGATATTGTGTATGTGACTCAAAAGGTAATAAAGGCACAAGATTTGGCTGATCATCTCGCAGAAAATCCAGTTGACGAAGAGTATGAACCGCTCAAAACGTACTTTCGTGATGAAGAGGTAGCCTTTGTAGGAGAAGACAATTCTGAAGCATACCCTGGTTGGAGAGTATTCTTTGATGGAGTGGCAAATCACCAAGGAAACGGTATCGGAGCTGTTTTGGTATCAGAATCTGGGCAACACTATCCTATGGCGGCTAAACTCCGATTCAATTGCACAAACAACATGGCCGAATATGAAGCTTGTACTCTGGGTTTGAAGATGGCGATTGATATGAATGTTCAAGAGTTGTTAGTGATTGGGGATTCAAATTTGTTGATTCATCAAGTTCAAGGGGAATGGGCTATAAAGAACCCAAGGATCACACCGTATGTGCAGTTGATACAAAAGTTGCGCAAAATATTCCGCAAGATTGAATTTAGGCATACTCCCAGAATACAGAACGAGTTGGCCGCTGCTCTTGCCACCATTGCCTCTATGATCAAACATCCAGACACAACTTATATTGATTCTTTGGACATTGATGTGAAAGAACAACATGTTCATTGTTTGCATGTCGAAGCTGAACCAAATGGCTTGCCTTGGTATTTTGACATAAATAAGTATTTGGAAACCGGAACCTATCCTGATAATGCAACATTCAATCAAAAGAAAGCGATTCGTCGTATGGCTAACAATTTCTTTGCAAGTGGGGAAATCCTTTATAAGAGGACTCCAGACTTAGGTCTTCTCAGATGCGTAGATGCTATTGAAGCTGCGAAACTTCTCGAACAGATACATGCTGGAGTTTCTGGTACTCATATGAACGGGCTCGATTTGGCGAAGAAGATCCTCCGAGATGGTTATTTTTGGATGACTATGGAGCATGATTGTTGCAAGTTTGTGCAAAAGTGTCATAAATGTTAGGTTCACGGAGATTTGATTCGAATGCCGCCTCACAAACTCCATGATATGAGTTCACCTTAGCCATTCGTTGCTTGGGGCATGGATGTTATTGGTCCAATAGAGCCAGCCACTTCTAATGGACATAGATTCATTTTTGTTGCCATTGACTATTTCACCAAGTGGGTTGAAGCAGCTTCATATAAATCGGTGACCAAGAAAGTTGTAGCTGATTTTGTCTGTAATAATTTGATATGTAGGTTTGGAGTACAAGATTCCATCATTACTGATAATAGAGCAAATCTGAATAGTCATTTGATGAAAGAAATATGTGAGCAATTCAAGATTACTCACCGGAACTCAACCGCTTATCGTCCCCAAATGAATGGAGCTGTAGAAGCCGCCAACAAGAACATCAAGAAGATTTTGAGGAAAATGATTGACAATCACAGAGGGTGGCATGAGATGCTACCATATGCTTTTTTGGGTTATAGAACGACTGTCAGAACGTCAATTGGAGCAACTCCATACTTGTTAGTATATGGAACAGAAGCAGTTATACCTGTCGAAGTTGAAATTCCTTCGTTGAGAATCATCCAAGAAGTTGAGTCGAATAACGCTGATTGGGTTCGTAAACGGATTGATCAATTGACATTGATTGATGAAAAGAGAATGGTTGTTGTTTTTCATGGTCAATTGTATCAACAAAGAATGATTCGCGCTTTCTACAAAAGGGTAAGAGCCAGAATATTAGAAATTGGTCAGTTGGTTCTCAAACGCATTTTCCCTCATCAGGATGAGTACAAAGGGAAATTTGCACCAAACTGGCAAGGACCTTACATGGTTCGCAAAGTGTTTTCTAGAGGTGCCCTGATCCTGTCGGAGATGGATGGCACAGAGTGGCCAAAACCGATCAATTCAGATGCAGTCAAGAGATACAATGTGTGAAGGCTCAGAGTTTGTTTTATTTCTTTCCCTGTAGTCGCATCATTTGCTTGTAATCACCTTATGTTATAGTTAGAAAATTATCCCTCTGCTTGAACTACATCCGACCTGAATTCTCAAGAATGAGATACGTAGGCAGCCTATGTTGGCCTCGGTCGTTTCCTTATTTAAATTTCTTGTTTCTGTTAGCCCTCAAGAGGGGAACTACATTTGACATGATTTCTACCTAAACGGGATACGTAGGCGCCACAACGGCTCAGTCATATTTCCCGTAAGATTTCTATTTTTCTTTACAATAGAAATTGGGACAGAATTTTTGAGAGGAACTCAAAAATTCTCAATAAGAAGATTTTTCCAACAAGTCAAGATTGAAGACACATGGAAAATAGCAACTGGGACAAAAATTTTAAGAAAATTCCATGAGTTATCTGCCGACGGTACAGAATATACTAAGACATTTTTGAGGATGACCTCAAAAATTTCACCAGATATCGTCAGAGGCTTAAAAGCAACTTCAGTTATTACAAGCATGATCCGGAGTTCGAAATTAACTTCAAATGATCCCCAGCATTATCATAAGATCAGAAGTCAACTTCAAGAGTCAGAGTTACAAAGATCTCCATCATCTTTCAAACAAGTTATTAGACAAACTCAGAGCATCAAACCAAGAACGTTCATTTAAGCTTGACGTGACATGATATTTGCCAGTAGTCTTTTTAAAATATTACTTTTCAAAACTTATTTTCTTAAATAGTTTATCTATATGTTTAAAAATATTTTACATAAAATATTTTGTCTTGTCTATCGAGAAGCCGGATATCAGAGCAACCAACCGAAGATAGCAAAACACAGAGCAGATAGGAGAAGATATCAGCACAGATCAGTTCATTTAAAACTAACAATTTTTCTGTGTTTGCAGGAAAAGTTCCAGTGTTTCTGATATCGAAAAAACAATTTGGGATCTGAGTAACGTTATTCCACTCGAATCCCTAACAAGGCAATACCTACACTAAACATGCAGGTTTTTAAAGAAGGAGTAGGTGAAAACCTCGAAGAAAACAAACTATCGAACTTTTCAGCATTTGGGAATGTTTAGAAAATATTGATTTATTGTCGAAGGAGATGATACCGCTACCCAGAGGGTCATTCGTGCCGCATCATCCTCGTTGCCCAACGAGGCATTATCTTCATCGCCCAGTGATGCCTCATTTCTATTTCATCGCCCAGTGAGGCATCATCTTCACTGCCCAGTGAGCCCTCATTGCTGTTTCATTGCAAAGAAATCATCTGCACTGCCCAGTGAGGCGTCGTTGCTCGTTTCTATTGCAAGGAAATCATCTACACCGCCCAGTGAGGCCTGATTTCTATTTCATTGCCCAATGAGGCCTCGTTTCTGTTTCGTCGCAAGAAAGGCACCATCATCATTATCCAGTGAGGCATCATTTCTATTTTATTACAACAAAGTCATCGTTGTTATCATTGCCCAGTGAGGCGTCATCATTATTTTCAACACGAGAACATCATCACTACAATATCATCACAAAGAAAGTTATCAGCATATTACAAAATCAAAAGAGTAGGACATTGCACAATTATATTGCAGCATTAGGCATAAACTTTATTTGCTCTATGTCTAATAGAAAGAAGCTAATGTTGAGTATTCAAAAGAGAGCAACTAAGTGTCCACATGGTAAAAGACACTATCTCTCCATTTCAATTATATTTCATACTAATGGGTTTTATCTCAGTCTTTGTTGAGAGCATCCAAGAGGATGAATTCTCAAACAAACCACAGGTGCGGACGACATCAAAAAGGATGCTGCACAACGTGGAACTCTTTCTTTGCAGCAAACTGGGACATAGTCCAAAGAGGAGTATCAAACTCTTAGGACGCGAGCTGAGGAGCGACTTCCACCACAATCAAACCACATCCCTATCAGAAGGCATGTGGGTTTCTCTTTGAATTTATCGGTTTCAATTTCGCATCCGGAAGATTTTGGCTTTCACCGGAGGCAACCTTCCAATCCGAGTGACAATGCTCAAGGAGTTTTGGAAACTATGTCCGTGTAAGTTCTTACTTATGGATGTGAAGCGCGCTACATTCATGGCTAAGAGGTTGCAAGCCTCTTTTTCATACTTGATTCTTTTGTCACTCTTCTGGAACCAAAGGTTATCTCGCATACTAGATCTCCTTTATATCGATTGAGTCGAACTACAAACATCCTGATTCCTAAGCTTAGGCATATGTAGGCGGGATCAATATTGAAAACTCAGCTGTATTCCAATAACCTCTCTTAAATCTCATTCCAAAGCATTCTTGTCTCTTTATAGTTCGATACCGAGATAGCTTATGAATTCTTTCGAAATCATACGTTAAATAAAACATATTGAACTACACGTGGCCAGAATTTTCATATAGCCTGAGATATGTAGGAAACCCAACTCCGGGGTTCGGCCATAATTCCTAAAGTCCGTACCAAAATCCCTTTCCTAAAGATGAAGATGTGGTCGGTCAAAATTGGATTCGTCAATTTCATTTGCCTTGAATTTCTTGCATCTATCCGAGTCAAACGAGGGACAGTTGTTGACACCCAATTTTGGACCTCCACGATATGAATTAATTTTCGGGCTTCTTAATTTCAAATAATTTGAAATAATTAGTTTTATAAAAATTTAAAATATTTGCAAGATTTTAAAGTGATTCAAGTCATTTTTATAATGTTTTAAATAATAAATATATTGTTATATAATTTTGTTTGTAAATTAGTATATTTCATAAATATTCAAAAATCATCTATAAAACATTTTACACTTTTATTAAATATTTGTTAATTTAGTTTAGTTCAAATTATGATTATAATTTTAAGCTAAATTTTTTTTATAAGTAAGGTTATTATTTTATTTCGTTGCGATTAAGAAGCTCTTTAATTAAATCATATTAATTCATCTTGTTTAACTTTTAGTCAAATTCGCTCATTATTTCAATTCGGCCAAAACTTTAACTTCAATTAGTTATAATTATAACCCCATAGCCATTTGTACTTACAAATTTGGCCATTTTTTCTATCTCAACATACAACTATTTTTAAGAGGACCAAAGTTGGGCCAGCTTTTCAGCCCAACTCCAACTTCACTTTCTCTTTTCAATTTACAACAATTCCTTATTACTCCAGACCCAGCCTAGCCCACACCATACAACCCCATACCTGGCCCAGTTCTCCCTCATCAGCATCCAACACCAACATCAACAAACAACAACAACAATACACATCGACAAATAGCAATACAACGACGATACACATCAATTCAAGACGAAGTCACGGCGTCTTCACAACGCGACAACATCAACAGCAAATTCACGGCGCGGTAATAGAAGGATATAATGGCGTCATCGATTTTAATCGTGAATAGACAGCGTCTTCATCAATGCACAAAGCGAGTTCACGGTGTTGAGAACGCGTTTGCCAGTACGATTCCTTTGTCTTCTTCCCCAACGTACCTCTGCAATTTCAGCAGCGTTCTCTGCATATTTGTCCTTGCTCGCGTGGATTGGCGCCACGTCAAGCTCGGGTACGCTCGAATTCATCCAAGCCTTCCACCTCGCCTTCAATCCATTGAGTGTTAAGAGGAATTTTGAATCATCTGGGCATATTCCTTATCCGATAAGGAGTTTGAATTGAGAATTCTGAATATTTCCCCCTCAATTCTAATCCTCTACCCTTTTCCCCCCAAATCGAACCCTAATCGTCCCTCTATATAAACCCCGCTCATTCCCTGTTTAGGGGTTGAAAAAATCGGGGTAGGAATTTCTTAGTTGGAAAATTTTGTTTGAAACTTTTTTTGGGAAATTTTTAGTTGGCAAGAACAGATACAGAAAGAATTTAGGCTACCAAAGTCATATAAAAATGTACACCTGAGTTTATTTGCTTGCTCTTGGTCACTGCTCCCAAAGCTCAAAAGAGTTTCTCTCGTGGTGAAGTTGCTACTCTTTGCTCGTTCTCTGTCTCAGTTTACTGCTGTTTAAAAGGTAACTCCTTGTTCTTATAGCATTTTCTTCATCTTTTTCATTTCCGAGATGATGTTTCAGGCGCTTTGAAGTTTCTTATTTATGATTATGTTCCTGCTGCTTACTGTTTGTTTTCTGCTTTTCTTTATGTTATACTTTTGTTCTTAAGCGATTTTGAGATGCAGTCTTAAGATCGAGTCGAGTTTTTGCTATTCATATTGAACTCTGTTTATTCTTTGTTTCTCGGTTTAAGCCTATTTTCATTTTTCTTCATCTTGAATGTGTATATGGGTGTTAGAAGGTTGGTCTCTAGCTGTTGTTACTCTTTTTGAGTCAGCTTCGTAGCATTATTGTGTTTGGTTTTGAAAATGCTTTGTCGACTTTAGTTTGTTCTTGTTTGGTGATGAATCTGCCTTCATGTTCAGTGTTTGACGTCATATTTTTCGTTCTTTCACCTCAAGTTGAATGAATGGACTAAGACGTCAAGATTTTGAGTTCGTGTATCGTACTTGTTACTTTCCATTTTTGAATCTTTGTTTGAATGATTGTTGAGACTACCTTGAGGTGTGATTACGGTTTTTTTATAAAGCATGATTGTGTATCGTAAGAGGTCACTTTAGTTCTTAATATCCTGTTTTTGGCTCTTTGTTTTGAAGCTAAACCGATCTTTAGGTTTAATACGGTTGTTCTTCTTTCTGGTACAACATAGTCTCTTGAATATAATTTCATTCTCAAACTGTCTCTATCCAACTTGCTGTACTTCATAGCATGAATGAATTTGAGAAGTCTGTTAATTAAAGTTTCTTCTTTTGATTGCCAAATTTTGCATCTCCTGGTCATTTTGTTCTCTAAAAAGTTTAAAGTTAGTAGTAGAAAATGCCCTATGATGTTTGTATTTAGATGTACCCTTGTTTGAATCAAGTCTTGTCTCCATTTTGTTTAAAACTTTATTTGAAAATTGTTGATCACTTGTTGTAAAATCTGTCTTAACATGAGATTTTATCTTTTCCTGGCTTGCTTTTGTATCACATTCTGTTTTTCTTTCGAAGTTGTTACATAATCCTCTCTTCCGATTACTCTGCCTTCTGCTTTCTGTTTGAAGTTTACTGTGAATTAGTATGAGGTTTCTTCAAGTCTGTTGACTGTAGGTTGTTTATTCGTAGTGAATCTGTCCTTTTTTTTGGCAATTTGACATCTCTTTGAGCCTCATGTCTATCTTTAACAAGTTCCAATAGGTTGAAAGCATATAGAACCATGAATGTGTAACTATCCATCCAGGCTTTGTTTTGTTCGATTTCAGCATGTTTCAACAGTTATTAAGAGTAGTATATTAGACCTTTGTTTTTCTTTTTTAGTGATTATTAGCCTATTCTAGTACCAAGGTTTTTCATTAAATACATTTGTTATCTGTAGTTGTGGCATGTGATAAATATGTTTGACTTGATTGTTGCATTTGAGTATAAATGAATAGTTGCAAATTACCTCCTTTCCCTTTGAAGTTATCCCTCAGATTGTTGATATTTCCCAATTGAATAAGTGTTGCCTTCTTTACTCTCTCTCTTCCTCCCTTCAAAAGCTTGAGGTTATTCTGAGCTTACATGACTTTCACGATTATTGAGTATTGTACTAAAGTGCTAATGATGATTATTTTTGTTTCTTCGTTTTGTTGCATGTGAAATCTGCCCCGAGTCCTCTTGGACTCCTTTTTCATCTCTTTGCATTTTCCATTTGGGCCATGGAGGCCCAATCCTTCTTTTATCGAGTCGGCCACCAAATAAAATCGAAGAACAGGTCCAAAGCAGTCGAAATGTATGAAACATAGGACTGGAATGTGACGTTAAAGGCTTTGGAAAGTCAGAATAGTGTTGTATACCTTAGTATACATTGGTATACACCCGTATACACTAGTGTACTGATCGAAACAACAGATATACAGATTCAAAATCGACGTATAGGGTAGGAAGTCGATGTACAGGTGTTCGGTAGCTGGAAAAGGGGTTGTATACATAATATACAACAGCATGTACAGCAGTATACGGGGAATATATGGTGGTTATACATTCACTGTATACACCGTATACAAAGGCAGAGACAGGCCCAAAAGGCCTTCCAAGTTTCAGCAGTCTTTTTTATGTAATTCCATTGGGCTAAAAGCCCATATTTTTGTATATTTCTTTGCTAGTATAGGACAGGTGATGATTGGGCTTAAGGCCCACTTATTTTGTTTGATTTACTTAGATTTAGGACAGGTGAATTGGGCTAAAGGCACATTTATTTGTTGGCAGATTTCTTTAGTATAGGACAGGTACACAAAGGGTTGGGCCAAAGGTCCAAGTCAGAAATTAGGCCCAAGTACTGGCCCAGGTGGACAGAATCCAGACTTGGGCCCAAATCTCTTTCCCTCTCTATTATACTCTATATTTTGTTTGCTTGCTTCTTTGTTTGTCAATTTTAAAGTTAAAACTTAATTCACAATCCCCAAAAGATGCCCATTTTGAGTTATTTACGATCCATACTCAACCAATTTATAAAAGTGTTTAAATCATTTACTTAGTCTTTTAGTTAAATGTCATTTACCTTAAAGATTTTGTTCAAGAATAAAGTGTTTATTTCTTTAAATTAAAAGGTATTTCTATTTTTATCGTATTAGCAAAATATTTTCAAGTTGTCGGTCAACCGCAAGTTAGCGAGCGTTTCGAATGCCCAACACCTTCTCGAAACGTACATTGAACCCCCTGAATTCCCCTTTGGTTATTTCAATCGATTTCCTGTTTTAAATCTTTTTGAAAACTAAAGTTTTCTTGATTTTTCTTTTAAAATTAATTGGCGACTCTCTTAAATTAACTTTAATCTTTCTTTTTTTAAAACAGTATGGTCTGGATTCTGACAAACACTATGAGGTATGACATCTTGTTGTTTTCAATGAAAATAATAAATTTTTCGTCAATATTTTATTATTTTTTCACAGAATGCAAGGAAAGGCATATTGTCAAACCAGAAATTTGATTTGACGTTAAGAAAGTATATTTTTAGCCAACTTTGGTTCCACTTTATTACTTGATTTGGATTAGAAATGTAAAACAAAAATAAGTCCAAATAAAGCGAAATTTTTTATTATGTGTGAGTCACACATATTGTTAGTTGTGTGAGGCTTCTTTGGCTGCCATTTGTATACTGTGGGACCCATAATGTACTTATTTCAGTTCCTTACCTTTTTCTCTTCCAATTTTGATCTTTTCTTTCTTACTTGCATTTTCGCTTCGTATAATTTTATTTTAATAAAGAAATTTTGGAACTCACCACAGTATCTAATATATATATATAAAAAAAGAATTAATTTTTTTTTTTAATGAATTCAAAGAAATTGAAGATAGTGAAATTTTAAAAAATAAACTGAACTCTCACCAACAAAGTAAAAATTTATGTAATCAATCAATTGAGCTACTAAAATTCAATCGGCATTATTTATTACACTTAAATACACAATTTAATTTTAATTATTTAAAATTTAGTCATTAATTTATTTTTTGAGATTTCAATTTTAATCACTCAATTCTTAATTATCTAATATGTTTTTATTTTGTTTATTCTATAACCACTTAATGTATTTGAATGCTTAATATTAATGATAATGTACTAATGATATCAAGCACTCAGTTATCTTTTCTTTTTCATATTTGTTAAATTCTCTACTTTCGTGGCATGTATCCAATAATTTTTGTCAATATTAATTTTGTGTTTCTCGTTCAAGATTTTCTTTTTAAATTTTCTTTATGTTTAGTGTCTTAAAATGTAAAACGAAACGTTTATGGATTCATTTTTTCTTATGGATTACAAGAATTAATAGAAAAAAAGAGTCAACCAAATGAATCTGTGAAAGCACACGATTATAATAGTATGAATATATATTTTTGCACGGAGAGGTAGGACTAAAAAAAAAAGCTATAGAAACATTGGTTAAAAAAAAGGGTACAAAGATAAAACAGAAAAAAGGTTTTGCAAAGAAAAAAAATGAAGATGAAGAAAGTACAAAATTTGAGAAAATGGAAGTGTGTGAGAGAGAAAGTGTGACCATAAGAAACGGGATTCACAAAAACACTTGTCAAAAGGAAATGGTGCTCTCGTACAACTATTGTTGGTTGTGCTTCAACCACCATAAAATTTCTCTAGAGGTAAATGTTTTAGACATTTGGCCTCTTAAAGTCCTCTCACTGTCATTCCTGTTTTAAAATGTAGTTCATAAATAATTACTTTTTTTTTTGGTAATAAAACATAAATAATTACTTATCAATTATGGTAAATAACATACATATTTATTTATAAATAGATTTAGAGACGAGAAAAAACTAAAATAAGTAAATGAGAAAAAAGATAAAAAGAAGAAATAAGTTCGTTGAGACTTTATACGCATAATAAATTGTTGATAGCCATTTACTTGTTCTTACAATTAATTGCTCTATGCTTCTTAGTTGTAAGTAATTTATCAAAATAAAGTTCTTATTTTAAATATTAATTTCAGTATCCAGTATCAATAATAATTTTGAAAACATTATTTCCTTTGCTTTCTATTTTAATTAAAATTTATTTAGTTAATTACCTTTTGAACATATTTACAATGACTACTAATATAACACTACCTTATACGTATAAATAAAATTACTTTTTAAAAAATTTAGAATTTTCTTTGCTATTTTGTGAAAAAAAAATATATATTAGTATAAAATTTTAAACAATTTGGCATATTGTAATTGTTTACCCGAAAAATGATATAATAAAATTTATATGGAGTCAAGAACACACGTGTTAGCTTAACTTGTTAGATTTGATTACTCTTATTAATATGGTATTGTGATAATAGTAACTAAAAGACGATATAAAGATACCAAAGTAAAGAATAAACGAGATCACCATATGAAGCTTTGGGGCTTCGATGATGTAGATGACAACTGAATCCGATGTAGCTAGCTCCAGATTGGAGAACGATTCGATGAAATAAATGTTATAAGACAAAGACTAAAGTGAATAAGAAAAACTTGGGGCACACGGATGTAAAAGTGTTGCTATTGTATTTCTTGAAATTAGAATGAATCATATAAATGTATGAAAGTTACTATTTATAGATTGTAAAGATAAAACATCAACCAATAAATGGCTTTACTTGAGCATTTAAATACTAAGACCAATTAAGGCTGCCAAGTGAAATGTCATTAGTGAATGGTGTCAGCCTATATTCTTCTGTCGTGCTTAGACTACTCGTACAATAATATCTGATGCAATTATCTTTTTTGTCCTGCTAGCCACATCATCGAGACATGGGTCTTTTTCTTCTCTTTTGGTTGCATGCTCTTGGCTCGTTTCTGATGATGACCATCCTAACATCACCGGAAATAATTCCTTAAATATCTAATTTCTTCAATTTTACCTTACCTTTCTGGATCTTCTTTATTTATCATCTCGTATCATTGACCCATACTGTCACGTGGATATCCTCTCATGTTGCCACGTGTTCAAAAGGCTTGTTTAAGCCAACACACTAATACTATTTTTCTAATTACAATTTTTCTTTCTATTGTTTCAATTTTATCAAATATCCCGAAGGAATAAAAGTAGTGAATGAGGTAAAATACTAATTATATTTCAAAGAAATGGCACAGTCAATTTGATGAAACAAAATACTAATGTTTGGTGAAAGATTAGTAAAAATGTGGTCAAATCCCAAATTAAGATAAGAGAGATAATTAAGGTTGTTCAATGTAGCTCGTGCAGCCGTGCTATATAAATACTATAATAATGTTTATAATAATAATAATTATTATTATTATTATTATTGTGACTGATTGCAACGTTATTATATTCTTTCCTAAGAATATTAGCTGGACCTCACTTTACTCGTTTAATTTTTAAGTCTTTCTTTGTCAGTTTTTTTGACTTAATCTTCCCCCTTTATTTGGTTACTAGTAACGGCAGCCAGGGCATTGCCCGGGCCCAATATGAGCATCTGTGGCGCAAATATGTACAACAGTGAAGTACCAGAAAGTTCCTCTGCAACTAAGGAGAAAAGTACCTTGAAGAGTGACAAAAGGAGTTGCACAATTTGATGAGAGTCCCGAAGACGGTTTCAATGTGCCCAAAAAAAAAAAGAATATTACAATGTTGTTTGGTGGAAAGAAGCATTGTGAATAGCTTCAATCTCTCATGTAAATCTTGAAATTTACATGATCCAATTTCAATAGTGATAAAAAGAAACAAAAAAAATGATGTATGACAGCCTAATAGCATCAGTTCTGTATAATCCAGATATGCTTTTTAGCCAATTATTGAGATAAGTCAAATGAAACAGCATAGAATTTACTCGGAGGAAATTATGACAGAAGAATAAATCAAATGAGAAGAACAACTCTCTAATATTAGTTGCCTGCACAAGGCAATTACTTCATTAAACAACTTGGAACATGGTCAAGTGACCATCATGAACTTCAAAATCCGAAGGGTGTCGAAATCATTCAAGGGAAACTCGGCAGTGTAAATAATTCTTTTTCCACAAAATTATGCTGATATTCTTTCTGCATTATAACAGGTTGTCTGCTTGGTTTATCTTTTAAGTAATAATTGGTTATTAACTTTATAAATTAGAAATTTTAGAATAGCAATCTAAGTGAATTATAATAGAATTGAACTCATATATTAAAGTCTATTTCCGCCCTACATGTAGAGTTTAACCTCAATATACAATTAGTGTTAAAAAAAATTCTTATACTATACGGGAAACTCCAAAAAGGTACAGAAGAAACATTTAAGCAATTAAAGACAAGAATAAAAAAATTTCTCCCGCATGCATCGAAGAAACAGAAGGGCCAAAGGAATACAACTCAGACCTTTTCATTGTTTCTCTTGCAACTTTCATCAGATTTTCAACCCACTGTTGGTGATAGATTCCTGCATCTTAGATTAGGAGCAAACAGCTACTAAATCAGCCTTCCTTTAGTAGCTTCATGACTCGACATCTTCTGCAACAGGCGAGAGTCCAGCTTCTTTAATAAAAGCAGGGTCAAGAAATTTAGCCACAAAAGGCCACAACTTATAGACATCATCAAAATTAGAGAGGAATCCAAGTGAAGCAGTAACAACTTCGACTCTCACAAACCCACTTCTACCATCATACTTGCCATTCTCCATCGGTTTGCAAAGGGTAGTGTCATCAAGACTCAGAGACCGTTCCTGCTGTTTTGGGTTATCTAACATCCGTATGTGACTAAGGATACCAATGCCCAGTGAGATACCATGTGACTCAGCCAGTCTGCGCTCCTCTCATATTTGATTTTAGGACCATAGATGCGAAGAATTTTTGGGCAATGCCTTCCAGAGTTGTAGCAGAAGAGTATCTGTAGATGATTACCTTGTCAATCTGTTTTTGTGCAGTGTGCATCTGTACCATGTTGAGTGCAATGGTTGTATCCCGCAGTGTTGCTGGCTTGCAACAATCGCTCATCTCCCTCATAGATTAGGTAAGGTGTTTCTCTATCTACATGCACCAAAAATGATCTTTAACGACAATAGCTTAATTGTCGCTAAATATGTCTTTTTAAATGTCCCTAAAGCTTATAGTGACATTGGATATAATGACAATTAATTAACACTGATAAATCCTTTAGCACTCTTTGTTAATGTGCATATTTATTACCGCTAAAAGTTGTTTTTGTTGTAGTGATAGTTTTTAGAGCTCAATCTCAACAACCAACACTCCAAGACACAAACCATATAATATTAGGAAAGAAATAAGAAAACTAAAGCCTATAACTACACCCAGCAGAAGCTTAAAGCATATTCTGCATTCAGAATTATACGCATATTTTCATACACAGTTTCCAAAAGTATGTTAGTTTACCAATCTGGGCAACTAAGATTATTCATCAGTAGCAATTGGAATTCTCAAGTAGGGATACATCATACACTCTGGCATCAATATCCTTCAATCAGTAGGTGTTCTGGTTAAAAATCGATCTAAGCCGATTATTGTCAAAAATGAAGAAACCCAGACCCACCACAGAGCAGAGGGGGAAATAGGAGAAGTTAAGAAATCCCAAAATATTTGTGGATACAAAAAAAGCACCAAATATTGCAAAATCAAATAACAGAAGCAGAGTAAAGGAATGAAAATCAATACAAATGTAAAGTATGCTCACCTGGACACAACTATGAAGTCAACGAAAGTGCAAAGAGAAGAAGAGGAGAGAGCAGATGGAGATACTTGGTGGTCACTGGTCAACAATGGAGGTGGGAGACGCTTGGTGGTCAACAATGGAAGTGGGTTAGGATTGATACTGCCGATTGCAGAATGCTAAAAAGCAAACTGAAGAGGAGAGGAGGAGGACAGAACAGAGTCTGCGAATGGAGGTGTTTGGCGGTGCCATACATGGAAGGGGCGTTAAAGTTGATGTGGTGGAAAGAAAAACATGTAAATATTGAAATGCAGCAATGGAGGTGGGAGATGCTTGGTGGTCAACAATGGAGGTGGGTTAGGATTGATACTGTCGATTGCAGAATGCTAAAAAGCAAATGGAAGAGGAGAGGAGGAGGAGAGAACAGAGTCTGGGAATGGAGGTGTTTAGCGATGCCACACATGGAAGGGGCATTAAAGTTGATGTGGTGGAAAGATAAACATGTAAATATTGAAATGTCCAAAATGCCCCTCGAATATACCCATGTCTAACACGTTCGAGCAAATCCGTTTGATATCAAGGTAAATGAATGATCCATAACACATAGTTTAGAGGGAAATCAAGAATTCAACACAATCAAAATATCCCCAATTCTGTTGGAAACAATAAGGGAATAACTTGAACTTCTAGATGTTTTAGCAAGATTTCTACGCACAAATAAACTACAAGAGAGTCAATGGTTGGAAGAAATCAAAAAGTAAACTATTTTCAGAAAAGAATTCTAACTCAAAACCCCAGTATTGAAATTCAGAGATTTCACTAACAGTACAAACAAAACAAAATTCAAAACTAAATGGATTGGATGCATAATAGTACATATCAATCTTTATTTGTTCCATGTGCTTGTATTTTTTTCATTTTTGAAGCAACAACCATATGAGTATCCAGTTCCATTATTGAACAACTCATCTAAGCAAAAAAAAAATACAAAACAACAAGAATTCTACAGGGACCAACAAAAACAAAAAAGACTCAACCTTTATTGAAAATTCAAAAAACAAAAATACATTGAATAATCAAGAACTCACTTGTAACACCACAGTGATAGCAAGAAGTTCTTGACTTATCCTCCAGAACTATCTGAGCAGATTTTCTCACAACCAACAGATTTTTACACAACTCTAATTACTGCTCCTTCCGCTCCAGTTTATGTAACACTTAGGGACCGAAAAAACCCCCAAAAATTGTGGGATACAAACAAATTCAAAAACGATTGCAAAATAAAATTAAACTATCCACAAGCCAGAGATAACCATATTATTTGCCGGAATCTGGAAAGCACAAAAAATGAAATGCCTAGCCAATAGCATAAACAACTTACCTGAGGTAGTGGCCACCGAAGTACCAAATTGAGAACCAGAAAACACGAAGCGAGGGCAGACGTTTGAAAACGAAGGTGGAGAACGCAACTGATAACTCGGAATCGGAGAGGAAGAAGAGAGAATAGAGGGTAGAAATGGAGGTGTTTGGCGGTGCTGTACATAAAAGGACGCGTCAAGATCGATGTAGTGGAAAGATAAACATCTGAACAGTGAAATGCCCCTCTAATTCAATGTAATTTCAGGGAAGCACACGCGTTGACGGAGACGCGTGTGCTTATTCCCTCTTCTTATATAGTAATAATATAGTATAGTATTATAATTTTTTCTAGCCATACGTCAGAAAACTGACATCGGCTCTTTCTCACTATATTTCTTCAAACATGTTGCATAATTATTTAAGGCTTATTTTGAATGTGAATTTCAAACAATTAACTTTTTTTAAATTTTTTTTTAATATTTAATGAAAGAGTGTCAAATAAAATTGAGACGATGAATAAAATTTAATTTTATTTATTTGACCACTTGGTTGGTTTTACGTGCCAAGAGAAATTTCGAATTTCTAATTCTTGAGGAGTCCATCAAGCATTCACCAACCATAGCAAGTGGATTAATAAAAAATAAAAAAAAAAGCAAGTGGATTATATTTATTAGATGTATTACTTATAAGATTTTTTAATATAGTTTTTAACGAAAACGTGTTAGTGTCTAATTCCAGCCAAATAAAAATATAAACTTAGCGCCATGGACATTTTAAAATAGATTAGCAAATAGCAAGTGTAACTATGCATTTTAGTTTGACCATTGCTATAACAAAAATAATTTTTAGCGGTAATAAATATATATATTAATAAAAAGTGATAAAAAAATGTACTTTCATTAGTTAATTTCCATTATAATCAATGTCGCTATAGACTTTAAGGGCATTTACAAAGAGTACTAATTATCGTTAATTAATTATCGCTAAAAATTATTTTTGATACGAGGCACATACACACTCATTAATTTCAGATAGACACGTAACTCATAAGCATAGTAAAATGGAATTTTTGACCAAATAAAGCCATTATTTAAAGTAATTCACCAAAATAATACGTTTTTTAAAATCTTTACAAAACTCGTATAAACATATTTCACAATAACGTTTTAGGGTATAATTTATTTTTAAAAAATTTAGCTGTGTGCTGACGGCGTTAAGTTTAAAAATTTCCTCACAGTAACGTTTTATAATACATTACTGTGAGTCACGTTTTACACCTAAAACATTACTCATAGTAACGTTTCTTAAGAATATAACCAAGAGACATTGAATCCTGTAAATTATATATACTAATAATTTGTACTCTAAAAGGTTATTTCTTTGATTAATAGGAGATAATTTGTGTATACTGATTAAAAAAATTATCTTATAAAATTATTACACTAAAATTCATTAAAATATAGATTTGTTGTTTTACCTGCAAATTATATATTCCTTCTATCCCAATTTATGTGACACATTTCGAATTTTGAGATTCAAATAAGTTTATGTTTGACTGTAAAATTTTCATATATTTTCAAAATAATTTGAATTGTCAATAATTGTGACTTATAGTACTTTTTACGTAGTTTACAAATATATAAATTTCATTTTAAAAAAATTGAAGATTCCATTAGCAAATTATCAGTCAAACTTAAACTGTTTGACTCTCGAAAAACAAAATGTATCACATAAATTGGGATAAATAGGGTATATTAATATATAATTTGTACTCTAAAACGTTATTTCTTCAATTACTGGGAGATAATTTGTGTATACTGATAAAGAAAATTATCTTATCAAATTATTACACTAAAATTCATAACAATATAGATTTGTTTTACAAATTATAGCTATATTTGCAAGATTCGATTCTAAATTTGTAGGATTCAATGTTACGTGATTTGATTCTTAAGAAACGTTACTGTGAGTAACGTTTTAGGTTTAAAACGTGACTCACAGTAACGTATTATAAAACGTTACTATGAGTAACGTTTTCAGCTTAAAACGTTACTCATAGTAACGTTTCTCAACTTAACGCCGTCAGAAAACAGCTGATTTAAAAATATATATATATATATCCTAAAACGTTACTATGAAGTACATTTATACTAATTTTGTAAAAAAAAATTAAAATGTATTATTTTGGTGAATTGCTTTAAATAATGGCTTAGTTTGGTCAAAAATTCTAGTAAAATGATCCAAAATTGTTCATCATCTCATATAAGACACGTAAGCATAGTAAATTAAAGGAAAAATTACATGGAATGGCAAACTTTACTAGGTTATTAGTCATTAAGGGTACAATTTAATTTATTTACGTTTTATAAATATAGTTTTAATTTTTTTGCCACTAATAATGGGACCCACTGACGAGTTTGTATACCAAGGAGCAATAAATCTCTCATGAATTTGTATACCGAGGTGCAATAAATCTTTCTTTGTTCTATGTATATGCAATAAATATAATTTTCATCTCTCCTCTTCACATTCCCCTTTTCTCTCCTAAAATCACTACTACACTCCTAATTTGAAATCTGAAATTCCTCATCTCCCTCCTAATTGATTTCCCAAATCTGCAGGTAACCACCTAAATCTTTTCTAAACCTCTTTGATTTTTTGTTTTCTTCATTTTTATATGTATTATGCTTCTTATTTTTTGGCTAATTTTTTCTCTAAAGTCTACCATCAGTCATTAGATTATCAACATTTTCTCTAAAGTCTATTAACTGATAGAAATAGAGAGCAGAGGCAGTGTGTTTGTCAATATGATCGACAACACAATTTGACTTAGTTGAGATCGAGATGAAAAAAATAGGATGCTGATGTTTCTTGTTCCTACATATCTTAAGGCCTATAGTATTAACATGTTACTTACTCATTCTAGCAGGCTTCCATAAGAGATGCCAACATAGGAGAAGTGTTCTGTGGAACAGTCAGCCTCTTGTTTTGGAAATCCACAAAGAAGTACTTCATCTAAGAGTATTACGAGAGGTACGCCATCAACAATGTCAAGGCAAGCGGAAGTCATCAACAGTGTCAAGGCAAGCGGCATTAAAATTGTTGAAGGAGGAAGTAAGAGGAAAGCCAAAGACTATACAAATTGATTAGCTATATACAAAATTGCATGAAGTATATATATATATATATATTATTTTTTTTATTTTTTGCTTAAAACACAGTTGTATATATATATTTGTATATTTTTGTTAGTTATATACAAATTGCTTGAAGTATATGTATATTTTCTGCTTAAATCATATTTGTTTATAGATATTTGTATATTTTGTTAGTTATATACAAGTTTGCTTGAAATCTATGTATATTTTCTGCTTAAATCACAATTGTATATTGGTATTTGTATATTTTATTAGTTATATACAAATTGCTTGAAGTATATGTATATAGCGATTTGTAGATTAGTTAGTATATGCAAAATTGCTTGAGGTATTTGTATATTAGAATAGAATTGTTAATATACAATTCCTCTAATCTTGTATAAATAAAAATAAAATTTTGCGAACCATGGGAATAAACAAAACAAAAAATAATTCGTTTTCAAAATTTCAATTATATACTATACAAATCGTTTGTATACTTTCTTGCCGTTCAAAACCTGAAATTTCCTTGAAAGAAACGCTTACATGACATTGAATATACAAGAATATTGATTAATCGTATGCTTCAGTCGTTTGAGGAAGAAACCAGTTGTTATGGTGTTTCTATTGCTATAGAACTCTTTTTTGAAAAAGTATTTGATTTTGAACGATTAGCTTGAATCATTGGATTATGTAAATTTTCTGTTATCATATTTAGCGTTCATGTATCCATTTATTTTTAAAAACGTTATATACAAAATTAATGATTTCTTCAACTTTATACTCAATCTTCAATGCTTTCTTATTCACGTCAACTATTTAATTTACACGATTCCCTTGAATCATGGGATTGTGTATTGTCAGTTACCGCATTTAACTCTCATTAATCTATTTATTGATAAAATAAAAGTTGTACTGCACATATTTATACAACCCTTTTCATATACAATTATTTACTATTATTTCTAGCATTTATACAGAATATAAATAAATTTATACAAATACATACATATATTTGTGTGTGTATATATATATAGAAACGCTCCCCACTTACATAGAAAATTCATATATACAATTCACATACAAATGTATACGATTAAAACTCGTAAAACTTGTACACAACTTTTATCAAATATACAATATACAACTTTTATCAAATATACAATATACAAACTTTTATCAAATCCACAAACAGTTATACAAACGGGGAATTTGTTAAATTCACTATTAGTTTTTTTAAGCATTACATACACCCTAACACCCATGTCATTGTGTATAATCATTGGTGTATTGCTTTCTTCAACTTTATACTCAGTCTTGATTGCTTTCTTACTCACGGCAACTCCAATCTGTGTCGCAATTGTTGAATAAAACTCAAGAAATGATGCTTTTTCTTTAAATACGATCCCATCTATAGTTTAATCGACATAACAATTTGTATCGTCCCACTTTCTAGAATGCATAACCAAAATAGCCAAAGAAGTCATCTTCTGTTCAGATTATACTAATATACAAAACAAAATCAGTTAACATGATTATACAAATAATCATATACAAATTTGCAGATTTGTATACAACCATTCTATATACAATTCATTACAATTAATTATATAATGTATACACAATACAAACAAAATTATACAAATACTACAGAATCGTACAATATACAAATTTTTTTGTCTAATATAAAGACTACACAGAATGTATATTGACACACGTTCCTGTTCAGATTATACTAATATACAAATCAAAATCAGTTAACATGATCATACAAATAATCATATACAAATAACATACTATACAAATTTACAAATTTGTATACAACAATTCTATATACAATTCATTACAATTAAATATACAATGTATACACAATATAAACAAAATTATACAAATACTACAGAATCGTACAATATACAAAAAAATTCACTTATATAAAGACTACACAAAATGTATATACACACACGTTCCTGTTCAGATTATACTAATATACAAATAAAAATCAGTAAACGTGATTATACAAATAACACACTATACAAATTTGCAGATTTGTATACAACCATTCTATATACAATTAATCCTAGAATTTATACACAATATAAACAAAATTATACAAATAATACAGAATCGTACAATATACAAACTTTTTTTACTAGCCTACACAGAATGTATACACACACACGTTCATATACAATTCATACTACAGTTCACTTACAAATTTATATACAAACGTTCCCAATATTCATATAGAATTTATATATACATTTCACATACAAGTTTTTACACCATTAAAACTCGAAAAAACTGTACAAAACTTTTATCAACTCTACAATATACAAACTTTACGTTATAATATACAATTTGTGACTTTCTGTTCATATACATAAACACACTTCGACTCAAACAATGAATGTTACCACTTAACAAAGAATAAGAAGAGAAATCATGCATTTAACCGAACTAAATCCTTACCTGCACTTCAATATACGATAGCTTTGATTAATCCTAAGCTTTAGTAGTCAGTTGTAGGAATAATTGATTCTTTGTATGGAGTTTCTATGGATATAGAACTCTTTTTTTTGGAACAAGGAGTATTTAATTGACACACTTTCCTTGAATTATGAGATTGTGCATAATCAGTTACCACATTTAACTCTCATTAATTGATAAAACAGAATTTAAATACTTGACTTTAAAGAATCACGCCATATACAAAAAAAAAAAACTTAATAGCAAACTAAAATATACCCATAGAATGTAATTATATAAAGTATACCCATATAGTGTTATTTCATTAAATGTATTTGCCATATCTGTAAGTTGCCCTAAATTAAATGATATTTTTTAAAGATTTGTAAGCACGCTTATTATAAATTTTGCATGAAGTACATATCTTGATAAAAACATAGGACAAAAGTTCTAAGTGTAGAATATTATTATTTTGACAAATTGATCAAGTGGGAAAGCAAGAATTCATTTTCCTTTTCATACTCCAACTGCCAATCGTTGGAAAAATTCAACTAAAGCTCCTTCAAAGAATTTTCATAAAATTAAGAGTTATATCGTTCACGTAAGAAAATTTTATATTATGAGATTATCTTTACATATTATATCAGGTATTCTCTCTTATTTTTAAGAAGATTATTATTAAGTTACATATTTTTAAGAGTATTTACATGTAAATATCTTTGAAATTATGAGAGATCACACATTTTTTTTAAAAAAAGCTTATTTATAAATATTTGAGTAACCTGATAGTATAAAAAATTATTTAATCTAATTTATAAAGAGAAAAGTATTGAAACATTGTTAACTTAGTGCAAATTATTAGTTTCGCCATCAAACTATTGATAGTCTTAAAAACATCACTCTACTTGACTAACTAAACTAGCATACCCTCCCGATCACCTCCGACATGCCACATGACATAGCATGTGGTCTCAAACTCTTGTAGAAGTATGAAACTCTTAATAAAAAATCGAGAAAAGTGTTGAAAATACCCCTAAACTTGGCGAGAATTTAGGGGTATATTTCACTCATGTTGTAAGATTGGTGGTGCATTTAAGTTCAGTTAATCAAGTGAAAAGTGTTTTTAACGCTGTCAATAGTTCAGAGATGAAACTAATAATTCGCACCTAATTTAGTTTGAATGCTTCTCTCAATTTATAAATATAACTTATAACTTAAACACTACCACTAAAGGACAAAATAGAAACAAAATGAAGTAGTGCTAGTGGGTGACTCCTACAGCTTTCTTGGGAAGAAGGCTTTGATTAAAGAATTCCATAATGGCTATATAAATTCAGGTTTCCAAAACAAAGGCTAAAAAACGTAGAATTAAGTGACTTCAACTTTTTTATAATCATGCCAAGAGTACAACTAAAGCAGAAGCAAAGTACAAACATGGCAGAGATGAAGAAGGGGGCATGGTCTCCAGAGGAAGACCAAAAATTGAAATCTTATATCATGAAATTTGGCATTTGGAACTGGAGCTATATGCCTAAATTTGCAGGTTTGTTTTCATTTCAAATATGTTCATGTAATATTAGGATTGATTTATCAGATGACCGGTCACTCAACTAATAGTTATGTCTCAGATTGTCATGTTTAATTTCTTCTTGATTTCAATTTTCTTGAACAAATTAAATAATATTATAACTATTTTTAAGTAATCGTCTAAGAAATCAAACTCTACAATATTAATAACCTTTCATTAATTCTAAGTTCATCAAATAATTAGTGTTTGGTCGTGTTTGTAGGGCTTTCAAGAACGGGAAAAAGTTGTAGACTCCGATGGATGAACTATCTCCGCCCTGATCTTAAGAGAGGACCCTTTACCGTAGAAGAAGTCGAAATCGTCATCAAAACTTATCAGGAACTTGGAAATAGGTGAGACAAATAAGTTTATAGCTTTTAATTACACTTTTAAATATTTTTTTGGAATGATTTCTAATCTTTATGTATATATTATGTCCAGATGGTCAGCTATTGCAGGAAGATTACCCGGAAGAACAGATAACGAAATAAAAAATTTCTTCCACACGCACTTAAAAAAGCATTTAGGAGTGGAAAAAGATGCCTCGATGAAAAGGACCAAAAAAAGGGTGAAAATAACCAAAGATCAAAATGAGATGACGAACAATTATGCGGAGAAAGCATCACCTGATCATGTTTGTAATTCAACAGAGAAGAGTAATATGAATATTATTACATGGGAAGAAAACGAAATGACGGATATTGTTTCTTCTATTAATACAGTTGTGGATGAAGCTGCAGACATGGAAATTAAGCGGCCTGTTATATTGGAGAGCAACCCAGAAATTGAAAAAATTAGTACTAATAATGTTGGTTGTCATCTTTGCCAGTTTGAGTATCCTCACCCTTGTACTATTTCTGGTTTTGACCTTTATCATCAGTTTGATGTACTCTGGGATGCTGAACATCTTAGTATTTTTTGAGAAGAACCCATTAATTACTCATGTAGATTGTAGAGCATATTGTTTGGAAAAATTACACAAATATACAATTTAAGATATCATAATCTCTAAAATTTTCTACCATTTAAAAAGTTACAAAATCCCCTCTCAGATACAACTCTCTCATTAAGTAATGTATCATTTGCAATGTATCGAACAACAAGGAATGTATGCGATCGAGAACAATGAAAAATTGAGTATTTTATAATTGGGGAAACTTTTGGGATATAATGTATTAGCCCCCCAAAATGTTCTTCTTCTCACCTTCTCTCACATGAAGTTATTATTTCTACTAAATATATAAAAAGATGATTGAATATTCCATACATAAATTAATATTATGGATAAAATCAATGTTGAAAAATAGGCAAAAGTTTGGGGGAGGACCAAATGTGCACCAATATTGCAAACATGATGGACTATTACTGCTCCATATGAAAACACAAGGATGACTTTGAGTCTTAACTCAAAGATAAAGGACTATTTGGGTATTTTCTCCTAAATCCTAAGTCAAAAACTTTATGTACCAAATGGTATAAATATAATTAATTAATTTATTATCGAATTATCGATTAACCCGTTAAGAAAAAACCTCAAACCATTAAGAATCGATAACCAATAAACTAATAACTTTTTTTTCGATTCAGATTATCATTTTCGATTCAACTCTCAACAACATGAGTTACCACCTCAAAATAAACTGATCATGGAAGAAAAATATAGCAAACGAATGGAAAGCGTTAATTGGTTTTCATTTATAGCAACTAATTACTATTATAAACTTCCAAAGATAATCCCTAAACTTTAATTGAAATTCAGTTAATTTCTAACAGAAATGTAATGGTAAGAATTACATTAAATATTCATTTTGGTACAAGGAGAGAGAGAGAAATGATATTACATAGTAAGAAAGTAGAAAAAAAATGAATCCCTGATAAGTGGGACTTTTCCTTTTCAAATATTGTTCTTAACCGTATGATTTTTTTAAAAAAAATATGGCAAAAATGGAATAAAACCTGCTATTTTTGCAAAGCACTAATTATTGTGCTAATTATGTGCCTAAATCTAAAAGCGTGATAAATGGTGTAATTTTCTTGAGTAAATTTTAGGAATAACAAACATAAAAATCATATTAGCGCTCTATAGCCACAGTTTTGCTATATATGTTTGCTATGGAGCATCAGATTTGTATAAAATCCCAGTAACTGTATAAAATCGCAGCAATTGTATATGTATATAGATTAAATAATTGTATATACTACTATGTATATGTATCAATGATTGTGTTTGTATATCTACATAAAAGTTGAATTTGTATACAATTGAATCGAGTTAAAATATTTTTGTTTGTATATCAAATCTCTCTCGCGCTTTATACAAACACAAATTATACATTGTATTTTGTATAATTGTGTTTGTATAAAGCGAGAGAGAGAGAAAGACAAAAGAGATCTGGGCAGGGGACAATTTGAATTTGTATAATTATAAGTGTATAGGACGGATAGATATATATTGTATTTGTATATACAATTCTCTCTCGCTTTATACAAACACAAACGCAATTTATACATTTGTGTTTGTATAAAGTGAGGGAGGCAAGGGAGAGTGGCGAGCGAGAATATGAGAAGAGAGGCAAATGGCAAATATTTGCTATGAATTAGAATTAAATGAAACTGTAGCTATAGCATTTATTTTGAATTAATAGTTTGTTATTCTACACAATTTTCTATGGTAGTCGATTTACAAAAATGTACCTTTCTAAAATCATTATTTAGACTTTATCTTAGTCTTTACGAGTGCAAATATAACCTTAATAATTATCCTTTCAGATAATTTTGGATATCGATCTAATTTTCTCAATTTTACAAACAAATATCAAACAGATCTTTCACATTTGATGTATAACTTATAAAATTTTAAACCACGATCTAACATTTTTTTTCATAGGATTTATAGTTTTCTCAAAAAGAATTTTTGGGCCATAAGATAAATTATTAATAAATTGTACGAAAATTTAAAAAATGTCATTTTATAAACAATTCTCCAACCTAAAACAAGGGATAAAAATCACTCAATTACTTAACAATTATTACAACTGATTTCTTTTTTTTACATTTGAATTTGGTAATAAAAATAGATTAACATACTATATACAGAAAAATACTTTTAACATATTTTAATGTGGTAAATTATCAATAAAGTGATAGAATCCTAAAATTAAGTATCTAGTTAATTAATCCTTATCAGTTAAAATCACAAATTTTCTTTTAAAAAAAAAATCCACTCTCATTGTTGCTGTATTCTTCTTAAATCATAAATATTGAAAAATTTGTCGATTTTTATTTTGGCACTATGGGTTAGATGTTATGTATATAATATTATTGTTATAATATATTTATAATATTTATATGGTATAATATTATTATATAATTTTTCTCATATCCACAATTTTGAGGCCCTCAACAAATTTAATAATGAAATTTTTATGATTTTAATTTTACTTAAAATAATATTAAAAACAGTAAAAAAAAATGCATATAAAATTTATATAAGAAAGAAAAAAACTATCTACTTTTTAGTTTTTAGCATAAATGTTTTAGTACTTTGAATTAAACTACTCAAACTTCATATTAATAAATAAAGTTTTTACATCAAAATCCAAGGTATTGTATTACAAACAAATGGCTAACATCTTATTAACTAGAATTAATTTTTACTTTTATAAATAATAATATCACTAAATGAAGTTAAACACTTTATATGTGAAACATTAACGGATAACAGAAATATAATGATAAAAATTAATATTAACCGCTTAATTTGTTTAACAGAAATATAATGATAAAAATTAATATTAATTGCTCAATTTGATATTAAGGAAAGTGAAAAATGAATGTAGTTTCGGATAGATTTCATGTGAATAGTTAACATCATTATTGAAAGTGAAGCGTTAACCCACAATGAAGTCTACCGGAAATTACATTCATTTCTCTCTCTCCTTTTAAAGAAAGTATATATTTTTTTGGCTTTTTTACTGATGTTTTTTATTGTATTGTTTTCCAACATTGGGATTAATGCTTCATATGGAGTTTTATGAAGCTACAATTATCAAGTGCAATTAATGTAAGAAAAATTCATAGAACTGATTACTAATTTCAACTTCCTAAACATTGAATCAATGGTATAATTTTCTATTGGGAAGTGCTAAATGGCCAGAAAAAAATGACCAGATTAGTCAAAAAGACTTTTGTAATTTTTTCCCTCCAAAATAAAATTAACATTTTGTTATTTTCTAAATTGTATGAGCATTTATTATTTTGATAAGCTAAATTTTTTAGGTCCCACCTATTAAATTATTTAATGGCCTTATTCCTTTTTCAACTCTTTTTTCTTCTCTTTTTTTGTCATTTTACTTCTCCTTCTTAATTTTCTTGGGCTCTTTTTATAAAAACAAAAATATGGTGAAAATAAATTATTATATTTAAGCATTCAAATTGGTTAAATTCATCCTATAAAATAAAATTAAAAAAATATTTACTTTATGTTTCTAATGAAACTTCATCAATGTAAAACAATTCTTTAAGATCACAAAAAAAAATTTATTTTTTAAGATCGCAAAAAAAAAACTATCATTTATTTGATTTAATGTCAAATTCTCTATATATATATAATTAATACATTGATTTTTTTTGTAATATGACTCAATTTTAATACACTTTCTATACTTCAAAACTTAAACATGTATACTCCATGTACTATAAGAAATCTACACTTACACCTCCAACTAAGTTTATCTATAACTAAATATATTAAAATATAATTATTAAATAATAAACTAAAATTATAAAAAAATATTTTTGTGAAGTTATTGTTATAAAATTAATTAGGGTGGCAACTTATAAGTTATATGAATTTTATGATATCTATAATGTATTGATATTTATCATATATAATGTGTTTTGAATTTTGCCTGATTTTATTGAAATATTTTCAAATTATACTTATACAATTATTTAAATGTATAGTTTAAATTTATTTAAACACAAAGTCATAAACTCACTTAGTTAGAACTCATATTAATAATGAATAAGTGATAGTTCACATATTATTAAGTCGGCATAACATAAGGGTGTAAGACTATAACATTAATGTGTGAACAGTGGTTGTTGACTAGGAATCTAGGATCCTCACTTAATTGTTTAAATATATAATTTAATTTTTTAATCATAATAATTAACAATATATGCAAAACTACAATATTAATGTGTAACTCTATTGGGTTGTTAAATAAGGTCGACACTTATGAACTATATAATTTTTATGATTTCTATAATGTGTCGATGTCTACCAAAACTAAAGTATTTTGAGTTTTGACTATCATTATTGAAATATTTTCAAATTATATTTAAAAATTTATTTTTATATGTAGTTTAAATTTATTTATATACAATAATTAATAAAATTACTTAATTATAGCTCATATTATTAAATAAAAAATATAAGTAATGAATTAATGATTCACAAATTATCAAATCGGCATAACACAGGGGCGTAAAACTACAACAATAATGTGTGACTCTCTTGGGTTGTTGTTAACTAAGTTGTCACTTAATTATTTAAATTTTTAGTTTAATTTTTTTAAAAATATAATAATTGATAAATATGCAAAATTTTAACATTAATCTATGACTCTCTTGGGTTGTTGTTAAATAGGATTGACACTTATGAACTATATGATTTTTATAATATTTCGATATCGACCATTTCTAAAGTGTTTCGAGTTTTGATTGTCGTTATTAACATAGTTTTAAATTATATTTTAAAATATTCAAATAAGTAGCTTAAATTTATTTAAACATAATAATTAATAAAATTATATACTTAGACGTCGTATTAATAACAAATATGAGTAATGATCTGTAAGTTATCAAATTGGCGTAATATAGGGCCGGTACAAGACTACAACATTAACATATTACTCTCTGGGATTCTCAGTAATATACAATATACTTAGTAAATTGAAGTAAATATAGATTCTGAAATTCACAATTGAATGATTAATGATTAATACAGTTGTTCAACGATTAATTAACCGTTCATACATCATTTGTATTTTTTTCAGAAAAATAATAATATAATTTTGGAACGTAGATATTTTAAATAAATATTAATGATACTGCACCTTTTGTACTGATGTCTTGAATTAAGAAAGTAATCTCTTATAATACAATTGTCTTAAGCAAAAAATAATAGTACATAGTAATTAATCATAGCATATTAATATTCATATCCTTTTTATATAATTACATCAAGACTAATTTTCTTCAAATTTTAATTATTTTTTATTTTGATCATTTAGTTTTTTCTTTATAAGCTAATTATAGTACTCATATATTTATGAAAAACAACTTAAAAGTTGTCAAATCGATCATTATCATATTTTAAAGTTAAGAAATCATTAAAAAAAATGAAATTTAATTTTTATAGCCAATTTGTATCATAACTCATAAGTGTTATTTTTAATAATAATATCCGATCTCATTAATATTATATTCTTTGAAAAACATTATATTAATATTCAAGTTTAAATTACCCTCTTATCATGTTTCCAATTTATACTAAATATTTTTTATTTAATTTTATTATTAAATAACAGACAACTACACTCAATTATGAAAAAAGTTATCTTTCAAATCATTTTAAAAAATGAATATACTCAACTAAAAATTTAATTACATTTCATTTCTAATCATCTAAATCACCAAATGTTGTATTTTTAAAAGGGAGAAAAGTTCATTAAATGTGTTCTAGTTTTTTCAAAGGAAATTGGAACAAACATGTATTTATTGAATTATGGGAATCTGGAAATTGGTTCATTACCAATGTATAGGGAATGTTCCTCATATATTGAACATAATTAATAAATAAATAAAAAAGAAAAATCAAATTTAGAATGGAAGGATAAAATTGTCCAAAAATAAACCTATTTATAGATTCTGGCCATTATGGCCAAATTATTCTGGCCAAAAGGATTTTCCTTTTCTATTTAATTCTTTCATTTGTTTGTATACAGCATTGATGCATAGAGTTTAATATATAATGAGGTTTGAGACGAGTTGATGATTTCAAGGTTTGTCTCACATGGCACCTCTCTATGGCCTCTATTCCTATTTATCTTTTTTTCTTTTCTTTTTTTTTGGCTTTTTTTCTTCATTTTTTCATTAAATAATTTATTTATTAATTAAAAAATTCCACCATATTAACTAGTCTAATTATATCTAATAAGTTACAAAAAATCTCCATCTATTCACCTTCACTATTTAAATAACATGTCTCTTTAACTCCTTTCTAATTGTTCTTATAATTTACCCAATTTATAAATAACAATTTTCTATGGAGATGTTGAATGTTCATTTTCATTTTCTCATTCATTCTTTTTAGTAGTATAGTTTATTCCTTCTTTTAATAGGGCTATTGAACTATTATGCCTATCGTTAGTTCGGAAAATCGAATTATATTTGTAGTGACCACTTATCCTTTTTAGAACTAGAATTAAGCGTGATCAATTATGCATAAAAAAAAAATTAAATTAGGTTGTCTTCTTGGGAGTTGGTGAGCACTAACAGTTTTCTAGTACTCCTATTTCTTTGAGAAAAATCAAATTATTTTTTTAATGTGTAATTATATACATGACCCTTGTGTCTTTCTCCGTCTCTTCGTTTATTAACTTCTGATTTTTTAAAATAAAGGCATGACAAGTTTTATTTATTTATTTTTATTCTATTTTGTCAGAACTTTCATAATTTTAAACTCATTATAAAATTAAAATTTTAAAAATTATTGTGATATTTTTTTGATTATAGACTAATTTCTTATGATAACTTAATATTTTCACTCACTATCACAACTATAATTTACTTACACAAGTCAAACTTCAGTTATTAACTTTTATATCTGGTTAAATATTATCGTATAATTTCATTTATTTATGATGGTTGTTATTTATCTTGTTACTCCTATTATTTTTTAAAAGCTTCGCCCAACAAAATGAATTATTTGTCAATTTTCCATAATCTATTGATTTCATAAGGAGTAGCTAGTTTTGACATAAAATTTTACTGGAGATTCTTCATTCCCCTTTGAATTGTTTCTAGCTTTTATAAAAAAAATTAATTTTTTTTTTTAAAAAAAAAGAACACAACATTTGTCATTCAGAATAATGACAGATAATTATGTAGCCGCCCCATCTTATAATTAAAGTGACATTTGATTGCTGACGCCTGACATAACCATGCAAAAATGAATTTACAGAAAATATAAAATTAATCAACATATCATATTGTCTTTTATCGAAGAAATCTAATGAAATGAATAAAGAACGAATTCAAAAAAACACCGAAATTAAAGCTTTTATTTTCTATTGAGTAATAATTATTCCAAATATTCGATTCATTTATCAAGTAGAGTCTGAGTGTCTGACGATTGAAAATAATTCTTGATTAACATATTAATTATTGTTTTTTTTTAAAAAAAAAATTCTTTTCTTAGTTGACTAGGAACATGCTACTTGCATCTTTTAAAAAGAAAGCCATCCATCAATCCTTTTCCAATGGTCTTCAAGCACGAGGGATGAATTTTGAGTAAATTCAGTCTTTTTTGACTAGGAAATATGAATTTGACAAGTAATAATAGAGATAATTTTGACCAAATAATTAGTGGTTGGGGTATTTTTGGATCAAACTATTAACGGAGTATTTTTGGATCAAACTATTGATGACACATGAACATCTCTAAACCAAACTATTGACTACGGTATTTTTATTCAATTTCACATAGCTCAAAGACATTTTTAATCCTTTTCCGTATATTTAATTCCAATTTTTGCAGAAAAAAAGGACCAAAAATACATTTTGACTATAGAAAATAGATTATTTTTGTCCTCCATTTAAGTTTGGTTCTAAAATATGTCTTTAATTGTAAAATGGCCCCCTTAACAATATTTTTTTTAAAAAAGAACAAAGTTTCCCTCTATTTAGTTAAATATAACCTCAAATATGCCCTAATCATCCAAGGATTTGGTCAAATTTATTCTTCAAAATTATAAATAAATAATATAAGTGTGTTTGTGTACTAGTTGGAAGCATATAGCTTGACCGTTTGTAGCTCTAGGACATCCACATCAATTTAGAGGGGAAGTTTAAGAAATGACTATAGTTTGAGCTTAATTAGAGATCTATAGCTATAGTTTGCTTAATTACGAATAATAGCTACATGTTAGGGGAGGAGAGGCAAGAGAGACTAGGAGAGGGAGGAGAGAGGCAAGCGAGATCTGGGAGAGAGAGGAGAGAGGTTAAATACTTGTTGTATCACGAATACAATTGATACAACTGATATGTATTCATTTTAGAAGGAGAGAGGCGAGCGAGATCGAGAGAAGGATGAGAGAGGCGCGCGAGATCAAGAGAGGGAGGAGAGAGGCGAGTGAGATCGAGAGAAGGAGAAGAGAGGATGAATACATGTTGTATTCGTTGTATCATGAGTACAATTGATACAGAATACAAATACAGTAAGTAATACAAATATAATTGTTTAAATACAATTGATACAATTGATTTGGATCATATATTGAATGTAATTGTATCAATTGTATTATTGAACACAATTTGTGTGGACAGATACAGTTGACAGAATAAAAATTGTCATAATACAATTGATATAGAATACATATACAGTTGATAGATGATATAAAGTATAGTTGATATGCAATGCAAATACATTTGATACATAATACAAATACAATTATCATATTTATGTGGAATATTTTTTGGGCTGCAACTTTTGGGTTGGAGAGAGAGAGGGGCGAGAGGGAGAGAGATATATATATAGAGAGAGAGAGAGGCAAGAGAGCGAGGAGAGAGAAATTTGCTATAAAATTCTACATATAGCTACAAATTGTAATATTTTAAAGGTGAAATGGTCTGATGGACCCCTGTACTTGTACGCGTTTGTATTATGAACCCTTCTACTTAATTCTTTATCAACTAAACTCTTAAACTCAATCAAAAGAAGATTTTTAAACCCCTCTAACTATGTGTGTAGTTCACTTGCCCTTAAATAGATGACATGTCAAATCTATGTCACCTAAATTAATGACATGTCATAATCATAATTATCTTCATTAACTATTTTTTAAAATTATTAACCAAAATTATTTAATAAAAAGTAAAATAATAAAATTTTAATTTATTCTGTAAAATAAAATTTGAAACTTCATGTTTCCTCTCCCCATTTCCACCTTCAAACTGCCCAAATCTACAGAGAAAGTAGTCACTGCCGTCGCCATTGCCACTGGCGAGACCACCTTTACTCTCTCCCTACCCGTCCACCACACACCCTCACTATTTTCATTTCTTCCTTCTCTAATTTCCACAAAATTAGCAACCTAAGCCATTGCCGCCGCCGCCGCAGCACTAGATCTAGCCAAAAAACCTCTTCGCCATCGTGACTAGATCCTCCCACCCTCACTCACCTCGTTCTCCTCTCCACTGACCAGTGACATCTCTCTTTCACTCTACTACGAATATTGGGTCTCCGGAGAGCGCCGCCACCGTCGCTCTCTCCCTTCGCCGGCAAATCAGTGAACTTAAGGAGGTGACAATGCTAAGATCTCTTAAAGAAGATGACAAGAGTGTGGAGAAAAAGAAAAAGGGGTCGAGCTGGGGATGGCTGAAAATGGAGGTGGATTGGGTGAAGAAGAAGGGTTTTTAATTTATTATTTTTAATTCTTTTATTCTTTTAATATTTTTTAAACTTAAATGCGATACTCACTCGCCTTAGGTGCGTGAATTCACACATATTCGCCAACTCAACCATCTTAATGACACACAAGTGTTGACAGCCAATTTTGGCCTAACATTTTTCAAAATTCATAACTTTTATTTATTAAATTGTTCAAAATACATTTTTATAATTTTAAATAAATCTATCAATAGTTATTCTTATTTTTTCAAAATATTAAGATTTTTATTAGTTTATTTTGAATTTTAGTTAATTTTGATTATATTATTTTTATCACAATCAGTCGAATATGTTCTGAATATTGAGTCAGTTTTATTAAATTACAATTTTCTGTTGAGTTGCATTTTTTTTACATGTCATGATATTTTGCGCATTCTAGAAATTCATTCAAATATGGATAAGATTTGTATACACATATATTTTATTAACTCGATAAGATTTCATACACATATATTTATTAACCGGTGATTTTGACCCATGATTTTAAGATAATGGTATTGTTCTATCGGTGATTTTCAATTTTCTATTTAAACAATAACTTGCTCATTAAATTAGGGGTGGTGGATAAAATTTTAGGGATAATTTTCAGATTTTTTAATTCTAGTGTTCATAATTTTTCGATGACAAGCTCACCGGAGTTCCGCCGGAATCCGGCAAGTCCACCACCAAAACCCCATCTCCATTCTCCATTTTTTTCGGTAATACCCAACTACCAAATAACAACAGTCCACTCCACCACAAGAAGACCCTCATTCACACAACACCACCAAACTCCGACCGACCTCAACCAGACCTACAACCACCTGAAACACCGTTGCGAGTTCCGACCAAACCTCCCCTGTCCCTCCTTCTTCTCTCGTTTTCTGGCTAACTCATGACACCGGAAAACTGCCAAGAACAGCCGACCAAACAGACCCAAAAACGCCCGAAACGACGGCGAAATCCACCAGTTCCAACCGGAAACAACCTCCGAAAAACCACCGAGTTCACACCACCACCATCGCGAACCAAACAGACCCAAAAATGGAGCCCAAGCTAGTTACAAACAAGACTCCGGCGACACTACCACTACTCCGGCAAAACCACGCGAAACCCCAAGCTCCGGCATGACTCCATCTCCGGGAACAACAGCTAGCTGCCGCGATGACAAATTTGATGAGAATCCCTACAGTAACTCAACTCTATCCACCATTTATTTCTTTTTTTATATAAATATTATCGTTATTTCATACCTATGTTTACTGATTTGCCTCATCGCTTTTATTTTGCCATTACTGTAGTTGTTGCTTCTTTCCTTTCTTTTTTTATATATGTTTTATTTCATATATGCTATGGGCATTTATGTGTTTTTTTTATTGATTTCTCACTGTTTTGACAAGTATTATTGGAAAATTATAGATTTTGGTGGAAACCACATGTGTTCTATTTTATTTTCTTTGGTTGCCGTTGATATATTATTTTCCATGGTTAAAATGATCTGGTAACTATTTTGATTCTTCCAGAAACTTTTCCATTGTGATCTGTTATAGTTCTATCATTATTCACGGTTTTGAAATGTTATTTTGTTATTTTTATTGTTTTATCATATTATTAAACTTATCTACAAGTTAAATTGGCCAATGAAAAAATCTCTCCGTCGATTTTAGAGGCCTCCACAATGTTAAAAGACGGAAATTTAGTCTACATTTATATACATTATTCATTAAAATTGGCGATGAAGAAATTACCGTCAATTTCCAAGGTCTCCCATGTTCATAAAACGAATTTTTATTTTCAAGTTATTATTTGATTCATTTATTTTTATTCATATTTATTTATTACTAACACTTTTACTAAGTGTCTTTACAGGTACACCCCGGAGTCACTTCCCATTGAAGCTATTCCAATAAAGTTCGAATTATATTGAATATATTATTGACGTTAGGCAAACTTAGGCTGTTTTCTTTTATTATTGTTTTAATTTATTATTTGTGTATATCGTATGTTTATTATACTTGTACATTATATTTTATCTCCTCAATTTGAAAAAAAATGAATTCAGTCGGGACCCACAGTTGTGGATTTCGAAGAATGCCTAACCCCTTCCCTTCGGAATCACTTGAACCCTTACCCAGAATCTATTAGTTTCGTCGACTATTTTTATTAATTAATTGGTTTCCTAGTTTTCCTAAAATTAGGTGGCGACTCCTTTAAAATTGTTTTATTCTTTAAAATTTTTAGAAATTAGATTATTTTTGGAGTTACCAAGACGTTTCGTCTTATTTGAATAAAGTAGGGATGTAAACAACAAGCCTGATCAATGGTCAGAGGGGTTTAATAAATTGTGTTTTATTAAGTTCAAGGGTTCAGTTGATAAAATGTTAAGTAGAAGGGTCCATAATACAAACTCGTACAAGTACAGGGGTCCATCAGACCATTTCGCTTATTTTAAACTACAATAATTTATCATAAATACATATGACATGTTTGCCTTGTTGTAATTTTTCTTAATTTGAATTATATTTGTTGGTAAAAATGACTTAATTTCATCATCAATATCTAAGTAAATATCTTAAAAGGTCATTCAACTATGAATAATTATCTTGTAAAGTCATTTAACTTTATTTTGTATCAATAAAGCCATTCAACTTAAGGCTTTTTTCTTATAAAATCACTTAACTTATACTTTTTTTTTTTAATAAAATCACTCGACCAAATGTTTCATTAAAAAAATTATTAACATAATAAAATATTAATTTTTATGTCATATTTATATGAACCCACAAATAAAATTAAAATCACTGCCCATTAAGGAAGTTGTATGGATTTAATTATATTAAAATTAAAATCTAGCTGGAGCACATCTGGATTTAATTAAAATCACTGCCCGCAAATGTAGAAGCTGGACGACTAAAAAATCACTGCCCACCTTTTTTTTTTGTGCCGTTTAGTTTCTTTTTTTTCAATTAATATTTTTTTATTTGAATAGAGATAAAGTATAGTCTATTTAATTATTCTTTTTAAATAAGAAATTAAGTTCCTTTAAAAAACACATACTTTTAATTAAAATCGATCTTCGTTCGGAGGTTCACTCTTTTAACACTAAAAATAAAAATAAAAAATGCAAATTGATCTTTGGAGGTTAATTTTTTTTTCGTAAAAAATAAATGAATTTGAAGAGTATTGCAAAAATCCATAAATTTCCAGATTTATAATTTTGACAATTATGAAATTGTTGGTGGGTTGGGTTTAAGATATGAATCTTCTTTAATTTTGTTTTATTTGTGGGATTCATGTCTACATGCCATAAAAATCTCATTTATTTTGTTATGTCATATTTTTTTTTAATGATAAATTTGGTTGAGTGATTTTATAAAAGAAAATCTCTAAGTTGTGTGATTTTATTGATACAAAATAAAGTTGAATGACTTTACTAGATAATTACTCATAGTTGAGTGACCTTTTGAGATATTCACTCTCAATATCTTCATCAAAGAATAAAATATTATTATGTATATATAGGAGCAAATATAATTTTAATCCTTGAAGAGCTAAATTAGAGGAGGCCTTTTGTAAGATAATAGCCAGGAGTTTCAAATATAATTCTAGTAAGTTGTAGCCTTCGTCTGTTAACACAGGAAGACATTTTCCTATCTGTTTCTTGGAAACTACTAGTTTTTAATGTTTTGAAGTTTTATAATTCACAAATAAAAATTTATGAAATTATTTTAGAGAAAACTCAAAGTAGTAAATAGTGATATTGTTTTAATTATAGGGAATGAATTTTTTTTGATTTTTTTTTCTCTCGACTTACATTTTAACAATAGATGTATGACACAAAATACAGAACTATGATCACTGATTAGTGACAACGCAAGACTTAATCAATTTGTTGAATTAAGATGATTTGAGAAGAATAAAATGTACGCAGAATATTTATTTTCAACGCGGCAATGTGGTCAAATTAGGAATCAAGAAAATGATTAGGTTGTATTCAATGCACCTCGTGCTCTATAACATTTACATAACGAAAGGAATCAAAACTCTTTAATCAATTTGTTGAATTAATACTCCCAATGCTTAACATCACAAAATTGAAATTAGCTCTTTGCACTTTCACTATCTAGGTTTCTTTCTCCTTTCTTATTGGATGATAAAATAGTTACACCTACATTAAAAAAATAAATATCTCTTTCAATTAAATTTATTTAAAAATTAATAAATATATGTGTAATTTATTCAATAATTATTTATTGGTGAGAAAGCAAATCACCGATAAATAACATGTATTTGGTTTAAATCATAAATTTGTTTTATTCATAACAAATATGTAATGTGTATTACGAATGCAGTTTATTTAAATTTTGTCTAATCAAGAAAGTTGAAGGACTAATAAAAATAAAAAATAGAACTAATTTAAAATTAAAAAAATTACATATGTATAATCTCTATAGAAAAAATTATTTTTTTATTGAAATTTTACAATGAAAAATGTTCCGTGGCTATTTTCACAGATATTTTGACTGAATCGGTGAATCAGTGTTTTCACATGAAAAAATTGAAAGCCTCCTAATATTTCAGCGAGAAATTATTTTTCACCATGCTTTTTTTCAGTGAATTGATTCAATAAAAAATAGATGAAATTTATTCGCAGAGAAAAAAACATTAGTGAATTGAATTGCTAAATCTATATCTATGTAATAATTGCTTAGATATTTGCAAGTTGGTGTAGCAATTCAAATGACTTGTTGCAACAATTCAACAAGTTTGTTGCGACAACCTAGCAACTGCTTGATTGTTTTTGAACAACATCAACTTTATGAGAATAATTTATTATGTTTGAGATATAAATATGATATGGTAGACAAAAGTTGTATGAGGCTCTACTTATAGTTTGCCAAATGGATAATTGAGTCTCATTTCAGAAAATGGCCCAAACTCCTCTTTCTCTCTCTTTCTTTTTAACATTTTTTTCCCGTCTCTCTTACTTTTTTACTTTTCTTTTTCTTTGATTTCTTTTCCAACCATTGTTCCAAATTTTTTACTTCCATACTTTATAGTTTTATTCATAAAAAGTATGAAATCCAAAAATTCTTGCCTGATTCATTTTGTTTCTAACATTTTGATATTATTTTTTCATCTCGATATTAATTATTAATATTGCTACAATAAGTTAAATAAAATTATTTATTAATTTACAAATTAAGATATAACTAATTACAAATTTTCTATTTTATTATAACAACTAATTCTTTTTGAAAGTGTAAATAAAATTTATAAAGTTACCAAAAAGGGTATAAATTAGTAAAACTATTATTTTATTTATGATTTCTTAATAAAATTGTAAAAGAAAACGTAGACTATTTATATGAAAAACAAAGACGGTATGAAATTAATTTGTTCTTTTATTCTTCTCTCAACAATTTCATGTTTCTCAAAGCACTTAAATCCATCAAATACTCTTCAATAAGAAAATATAACGGAAAGACCATCAATAATCTTGACAAAAAAAAGTGTTGGGATTAAAAAAAATACTTATATCTTGATTTTATAAACGGAAAATTAAATATAAACAACCAATTTAAATAAATAACATAGAATATAAAAAATAATATTAATATAATAAACTAAAAACTTGTATAACGATCATAAAAATTAAACCAAAATTCACTACATAAAAAAGAAAAAATATAAACTAATTAGATTAGCTAAGAACGAAAAAAACATTTTAAAATATGGAAACAAAAAATATATTGCAAGTGTAAAACAAAAAATAATGGTGGAGGAGACTTAAAGATGCCCCTTTGTCAGCTTGATAGATGGGTCCCATCCATGTCCATTTGTCAATCAAGCAATGCCTCATAAAAGTATTAAAATTTTTCCAACTTTATCAAACAATTGTTTGATTTATTCAAACACGTTCTGAGGTTGCTGCAATAGTTATCTCAGTTGTTGAAAAAAATCAAATAGTGACAGACTCAATTTTTATCTCATACATCACGATGTTAACAAGTACAATGACAAAAACAAAATTTTCTCTTTCTCACCAGTGACGCCTATTTAAGAACACACAGCATAACAAGAACAACAAACACGTTATTTATCAAGGCATACAATAACAAAATATGTGAAACTCATGTTCTTTCTTCTTCTTCTTAACCTAAATCACTATATTTAATTCGAAGAGGGGTCTAAAATATCCTTAAAGTATTGGAATTGGTACAAAAATACCTTTCGTTTCCCTATTATGCCTTTTTACAAACGTACTAATTAGTCCATTTAATTAGCAATTTTATTTATTACGTGGTACTATCTGATTCGTTGAAGAATTAATTAACTAAAACTTAATTTACTCTATCCAAACCCGGATCCACCCAAGAATAAAACAACCGACCCATTTTCTAAAACCCAATTAAAAAACAGAGAATTGAAAACAGAACAGTTCCACTAATAACAGCCACTGCAGTGATAACAGCAATAAATGATGATCTCTTCTTATTGTTGTTTGATGGTGAATTAATCAGAATGAACAATTCAGAATTCGGCACGGAAAGGTTTCCATTTGAGTCGTTCAACTTGAAAATTTCTAAGCCATTTTAAGTTTGCATTTTGATACCTAGAATTCATTTCCGCGTTAGGACGCAAATCAAGCGTCACGTTTTGCTTGTTTCATCCACCATCTTCATTTCTAACATTAACCCCTCTCCAGCCTTCACCACATTGTATTACATCAGCCGCTCGCTTAATTCTCTGTTTCTTAATTGGGTTTTAGAAGATGGGTCGGTTGTTTTATTCTTGGGTGGATCTAGGTTTGGATTGTGTAAATTAAGTTTTAGTTAATTAATTTTTCAACGAATCAGATAGTGTCACGTAATAAATAAAATTGCTAATTAAATGGACTTATTAGTTCGTTTGTGAAAAGGATATAATATGGCCATAAAGGTTAACCCCAAGAACATTTTGTGGCCAAAAAGTAAATGAAGGATATTTTTGTACCAATTCCAATACTTTAAGGGTATTTTAGACCCTTCTCCATTTAACTTTGAAAAATCAACCCTAACTACTCTCACCATAGTGAGTTTTTTGAGTGAAGTATTACATTTCACACCTCATTTAATTAAATCACAAATTAAGTGAGTCTTTAACCCAGGCTATGAAAGTTATCACCATTTTTAATTTAAAAACTTATGTAACACCCTTTACTCATTTCTCCAAAGTTACTTAGGAACAATAAACTAAGTTTAAGCTATGCAATTTGTATGGTAAAAGAAAAAGTGCATCCAACTAAATCATGAAAAGACAATTAAGAATGACTAACAAGACAAAACAATCGAGTCGTTGAGGAAAGTCTACTCTTTCTTGGAAATCAAGTATATTGAATAAAGAACCAATCCATATACAATGGATGGCAAAAATAACTATATAATAAACCACAAGTTTTTTTTCCTGAAAGAGCTCTGAAACAATCCAAGTACTAAAGCAGGTGACTTAAACTTTAAAATAATTCTACACATCTGCATTAATCATGCCAAGAGTACCACAAAAGCAGCAGCAAGGTACAAGCATGGAGGAGATCATAAAGAAGGGAGCATGGTCTCCAGAGGAAGACCAAAAACTGAGAGGTTATATCATGAAATATGGCATCTGGAATTGGAGACAGATGCCCAAATTTGCAGGTCACACTAATAAAACCATACTACTAGTATTTGATTCATTTCAGATTTCAAATGATCATTTTCATTCAATACTTTCTAGCACTAACTTATGTAGCGACAAGACGGGTTGCTCAAATGATAAGCACCCTCCACCTCCAATCCTAAGTTTGTGGCTTCGAGTCACTAGGGGTGCAAAAGAGTGGGAGTTCCTAGGGAGGGAACTTACGTAACTCTTTTGGGTAATTCATGTTTTCTTAGTCTCCTAAGCTTTGGTCGTGTGGTTGCAGGGCTTTCAAGAACGGGGAAAAGTTGTAGACTTAGATGGATGAACTATCTCTGCCCTGATGTTAAGAGAGGACCCTTTACCACGGAAGAAGTCGAAATTGTCATCAAAACTTATCAGGAACTTGGAAATAGGTGAGAATTAAGCTCTTTTTCCCCCACACACCAGAGTTCTGCACAAGAAAGTTTGCAAATTGTTAACATAGGTTCCTGTAAAGTCCTGCTCCTAAATGCGTAATCCTGTTAAAACCAAACCAAATTAAATTTGTATTTCTATGCAGATGGTCAGCAATAGCCGCGAAATTGCCAGGAAGAACAGACAACAAAGTTAAAAACTTCTTCCGCACACACTTAAAGAAGCATCTTGGACTGAAAAATCATGATGCCCCATTGAAAACTAGGAAAAGCCACAAACAAACCAAAGAAGATGAGAAGAAAAATAGTGCTCGAGGGAGACTTGTGCTTGAAACAAGCAATAACAGCAGTTCATTAACAACAGATGTTTGTTCACCCTGCAGCAGCATTATTGCATGTGAAGAAAACCAAATGATGGATCCTTCTGTGAATTTCTCACCAACTTTTGAAGTTTGTTATAACAACGTTGCTTCACTTATTGTCGATCAACAAGTCTCCGACATGGAAAACACATGTACAAATATTGGTGTTGCCCAGCCATATTCCATTCCCCATGGTTCTGCTGTTAACTCCTTCGACCAATTCGATATGAATTCATTCTGGATTGATGTACTTGGAAATATCTGAACATCTTACTTTCTAAAACATTTTTACAACTTAGAACCCATGTGCAGGTCCTAGTTTTTATCCACTTTTTTTTCTCTCTCACAAAGCAATAATCCTACATCTTCTGTATTAGGTCCTAGTTTTTATCCAATTTTTTTCTCTCTCACAAAGCAATAATACTACATCTTCTGTATTAAAACTTGAAAGATAATAGAATCTATTACGTTTTTTTTATGACAACGGAAACCCGCAGTCGCTACCCTTTGGGTGCACACAGGGTAAACCCTCGCTCCTATGCAATAGCTCGCAAACCACACAGGAGAGGTAACCCGCACTAGGCAATCCCGGTGCGACGAGCTAGATCCAAAAGGTAAACCCCTTGCTTTCCTGGCAAGGAGTTTCGAACTTGAAACCTCCAACATGGAAGTCCCAAGTCCAAACCACTGGACCACCCCGAAGGGTTAATAGAATCTATTACTGTGCCAAGTTTAAATTCATTAAGCTCGTATTACTATCACGTGCATCTCAATTTGTTTTTCCCCAACTTATAATTGCTACCTCTGTAAAAAAGAGGAAGAAAAAAATAAACTACTGCAAAAGAGTCCACACCCTAAATAAAGAATAATGGTAGACTGGTAGAGTCAGTCAATCACACGTTCTGTGGACGGGGGGTGGGGAGGGGGGGAATAAGAAATTGTATTGAATATCATATAATATGGAATGTTAGCAAAGATGGGGATAAGAAATTGTATTGAATACCATATAATATGGAATGTTAGCAAAGAGGATATTTCTTTTTTGAGGGAAAATTTGAGTAACATAGACCAATTGGTGAAGGAAATTACTGATAATATTAAATGATTTTATTCCTCAAGACACCCAGGTACTATTGACCGGAAAATAGGATTTTCATGAACTTGAATGATTTTTTTTCCTGGTAACATCCAGGTACTATTGTTGAAAGGTATCCAAGATGGAAGTGTTTTTTCATCTTTTCATAAATAGCGATAGGTCATTTCATATAGCTTAAAGTTTGTCCAAAATGCATCTAATAGAACATTAATAACATTTTAAGGGCTCACTCACATAGTTTTTTTTTGAAATGATGAATCTAATAGAACTCATAAAATTAGACAATTCGAACCTTTTTATGAGTTAGTACATCATTGATATGCTGGGGCCAGGGAATATGCGCTCATCACTTGTTATCTTCTTTCAGCACATATTGGAATCGTTGCCTTTTTCCTCTTTGCTCAGTTCGACTTTTTACAATAACAAGTCCTTCTAATTAGCCTTCTGGGAGATGCATAGTTGGTTTGAACCAAGAAGGTTGACTAGGAATCTACAAACAACTGTTATTCTTCCTGAAACTTGCAGATTTCATGCATCTTGTTGCCTATTTTGCACAAAATGCCACTAAATTTGCTTGTGAAAATACATTTCTGATGTGAACTTGAACCCGCTTTGTATTTCTTCATCTCTTCTTCCACCAGTCTCTTCAAGGTGTCGCTGATATCCCCCAATGCCCAAGTTATTGAGATGTGAGGGCGTGGATCCTGCCACCAAATCCAAGTAATTTTAATTTTTCACTTGAAGAAGAAGTATTGATTCGACTGAATAAGGGTGTGTTTGGTATGAAGGAAAATGTTTTCATAGAAAATCTTTTGTTAGAAAATAAGTGAGTGTTGGTAAGTAAGCAAATAAATATTATCCCAAGAGCATTTATTATGTAATCTAGCAAAAAACTATGTGGGCGGGATGGAGTAGGGAGTGAGGGTTCAGGGGTGGTGGTGGGTGGGATGGTTAAGGGGTGGGAATTGGGGATGTTGGGTGAGCGGGGAGGAGACAATGAACTTGGAGTGTCACTTATGAAACCTGTTTTCCCTACTTTCATTAGAAAAATCATTTTCCTCATTTTTACGGAGCTTGTTTTCCAAAATATTTTCCAACCAACATGAGAAATTGGAATCCATACAAAACAAATAAAAGTGGAACTTGCAATAAATTAAAAATAGTTTATGTGGTCAACCTTGTAAAATTCCGGAAGGTTGTGAAGTTTGTAGACTTCATTAACAGCTTGGATTTGCTTTCTTATCTGAGGCACACAAAATACAAGTAAGTTTTCCTCCCTTTTCTCAAAGAAGAACTTTATTAGCAAGACACGGGAGGACAAAGAAGAACAATAAGCTTTTATCTAAATTGAGATGAACGATGCCAGAGAGAAAAATAGTAGAGAGCTTAGTTCAAACTCATTGTTCCATAATCGAAACACATGTGGAAGATGAACATTAATTGACCACTGTAGAGCATTAGTTGATCAAAATTAAAGCAGACAATAACCAGAGACACACCTAAGATTAAAAATCAACAATAGGAACCACCAAAACCTCTAACAACCCCACAATGCAGTTTTTTTATTGCAATGAAATGGATAACGCTTGGACAAGGAGTTTTCTTTCACTGCGCAGAGGCCAGAGCCAGGCATGCCCTGCACTGCTGCCACCATTAGCTTTAGGGGAAACTCCTGTTCTAATCTAGTTTTCAATTTATCCATTTACTTCAAAACCTGGCATTGCATCCCTCTTCTGACTTACTCCTTTTGGTTAAAATCCACATAAAATAGCAAAAGTTTATGGTATTTTCACTGGTAAGAAAAATTCATGTATTATCCACCTAAACTTGTTGGCCAACCTATTACGGTGACTTTCATAACGATATTAACACTTTTTTATGACGGTGATGTCCAGGCTAGCTTGCGCTACTACCTCCCAACAGCATAAGTACTGGGTAACACTGCCTACCAAGGCTTGAGCTGATGGGAAGAAATTACATACTATTTTTTTCTCACTTGAGACCTAATGATACACACCCCACAACCCACACCCACCCACCCAAAAGAAAAAACTCATTAACCAATACCACATTCTTGGGTTGCTAATGATATGTGTCTGCCATGAAGACCTCATCCATTTCTTTTCTCAATCGCTACTTAGAGCCTGTTTGGAATGGGCTTATAAGCAAAAAATAATAAGAAATTTATGTCTTTTGGCTTATTTTTGTTATTTTGGCTTTAAAACAAGTGCTTAAAAGCACTTTTTTATTTTACCCGAACACTACAAAACTGCTTAAAATCCCCTAAAATAAGTCAATCCAAACAGACTCTTAGTTAAAAGAAACTTTGGCTAATCATATTGCAACTTGACACAAGTATAGTCACTCTTGATTTTGCTTTTCATATTGCATATGTTGTTTTGAATAGCTTTATTCGACAAAAATAATATGCGTGCTTGGTTCAATGGTTGACCTTTACTTCTTTTGGCTAATGGGTATTTCTAGTTGAATCAATATATCTTCAGTTTATCCAAAATTAGTGGCTGATTCCCAACCCTGCTAATGCGGGATGCTTTGTCCACCAGCTGCCCTTATCCATAATCATGTCAAACAAATTCCTAAATGTAAATGACATTTAGTCTCGACACTTTTATGCCAAGATTTAATAGTATTTTGTCATATCTTGGAATTCTAGGTGTTAATATTCCCATAGTCTATTTACTGTGACCCTTCTCAAAAAATAACACTCAGTCTTACTTCGAAATTCACATTGGCTAATTTTTCCAAAGATGTTAATGTTAGTTTCAGTTTTTCAATGTTTGTGAACACAACAAACAATACCAGTTGTCAACATTCTTACAAAATCCATTTGAACCCCGCTGGTAACGAGAAGCTTATGGCTATGCTGGCCCTACGAGTAAAAGATACCATACACATACACCTTATAGTAGATGACAGCGGCAGTGGAAGAGGAGGTTTTGACAATATACATAAGCAGCAACTCCAATCCAATTACCCAGACAGAAGGAGATAATCTTCATTAGTTATACGGCTGTACTTCTAGTTTATAAATCCCTAGACTAGCCATGAATATCAACTAGATTGATACAACACATACACTTACCACTTCAACAGATTCCCAGTCCTTACGGTTGACCATAGAAGCAGCTTCCATTCGTATTGATATCTCTCTCGAAAATGAAAGACATCATATAATTCAGAACACCCATGTGGAATGTTTATCTACCACCATTAATTATGGGATAGCAACTCAAATTGTGAATCCTGTTGTAATTCTTTTCTCTTTTTTTAGGATAGCTGATAAATCCCCGAAGGCCACTGGCACACAGTTCTAAACTCGATGAATAATGGGCCCTTCCCTCTAAATTCCAATTACTTGTCTGCAGCAGGGTTCGAGCTCGTGACGTGCGCGTATACTGCACATCACAAGCTGCGCTCTTACCACTAAACCAAAGCGCTAGGGACAAGCCTGTTGTAACTTTTTTCTCTTAGAAATCGTCATAGCTAAAGAGATTGAGAATTAAAAGTAAACTTGGATAATTTTTATTCATTGATTACATCTACTTAAATACAAGTAAATGTAACTAGCTTTAAGCAACTAATTGAACAACTTAATCTTATCTACAAGTTGACGTATTCAAACTTAAAATACTAACAAACTGATGCCCACAGGTTTATCTCAATACACCCCCCTCAAGTTACGTGTGGTGCAACAACGCCTAACTTGGATAAACATCAAAGAAAGGCAGGTTTGAGCAGCGGCTTGGTTAGAGTGTCTGCAACTTGATCCATGGAAGGAAGATATTTGACAATCACTTTGCCAGAGTTCACACTGTTGCGAAGATAATGGAAGTCCATCGCAATGTGTTTCATCTTAGTGTGAAAAACTGAATGCTTGCTAAGATATGACACGCCAATGTTATCACAGAAAATACTTGGCGTTTGTGAAATATGGTACCGCAATTCATCCAATAGGTTTTGGACCTATGTAAGCTTAGAGAGTGCATTGGCCACCGATCATCTTCTGTGGATGACCGAGCAACTGATTGTTGCTTCCTGGAGGACCAAGAGATGGGGTTTGGTCCCAAGAAGAGCATATGACCCGATATTGAGATTCGGTCACTTGGATCGCCTGCCCAGTCAGCATCAGCATACATATACAAGTTCCTATCAGCATGATGACGAATTTCCAAGCAAGATTTGTTGACTTGAGGTAGCGAAGAACCCTTTTTACCTTCCAGTCTTGGTGAATGCATGAACTAGGATAATTTGTTTACTGCAAATGAGATGTCAGAACATGTGAATGATAAGTATTGCAATTACCTAGGTGTATCGATAGAGGGTTGCATCGGGCAGGGGGTAAACCATCACCTGCTTTGGGTGGTGAGCTGGAACATATAGGTGTGGCAACCCCTTTGCAGTCGGTCATGTCCGCATCAGATATAATCTCAAGAATATATAGAGATTGAGATAGGATCTCATGTCCGCATAGGCTAGCAGGTTCTCACTAAAGAATCTTGGCGGAACATGGGATCATCTTATCTCAATCTCGATATATTCTTGAGATTCTATCTGATGCGGATATGACCGACTGCAAAAGGGTTGTCACACCTATGTGTTTCAGCTCACCACCCAGAGTAGGTGATAGTTCACCCCTTGTCGATGCAACCCTCTATCGACGCACCCTAGATGAGTTGCAATACTTATTATTCACGCGTCCTGATATATCATTTGCAATAAACAAATTATCCCAGTTCATGCACTCACCAAGATTGGAACATTACAAGGTGATAAAAAGGGTTTTTTGCTACCTTAAGTCAACAACAACATCTTGCTTGGAAATTCGTCATTATGTTGATAGGAACTTGTATATGTATGCTAATGCTGACTAGGCAGGCGATCCAAGTGATCGAATCTCAACATCAGGTCATATGCTCTTTTTGGGACCAGACCCCATCTCTTAGTTCTCCAAGAAGCAACAATCAGTTGCTCGTTCATCCCAGAAGCTGAATATAAATGCTTACATGTGTCCAAAACCTATTGGATGAATTGCAGTGTCATATCTCGCGCCAAGTATTTTTTGTAATGACATTGGCGTGTCATATCTTAGCAAGCATCCCGTTTTTCACACTAAGATGAAACACATTGGGGTGGACTTCCATTATCTTCGCAACAATGTGAACTCCGACAAAGTGATTGTCAAATATCTTCCTTCCATGGATCAATTTGCGAACACTCTAACCAAGCTGCTGCCCATACCTGCCTTTCTTCAATGTTTATCCAAGTTAGGTGTGGGGGTGTATTGAGATAAACCTGTGGTGATCAGTTTGTAAGTATTTTAAGTTTGAATATTTGAATTAGTTTGAATAAGTCAACTTGTAGATAAGATTAAGTTGTTAGATTAGTTCCTTTAAGTTAGTCGAGATAGTTACCTTTAAGTTAGTCGAGTTAATTACATTTACTTGTATTTAAGTAGATGTAATCAATGAATAAAAAGGATTCAAGTTTGCTTTTAATTCTCAATCTCTTTATGGTATCAATCTCTTTAAGTTTGAATATTTGAATTAGTTTGAATAAGTTAACTTGTAGATAAGATTAAGTTGTTAGATTAGTTCCTTAAAGTTAGTCGAGTTAGTTACATTTTACTTGTATTTAAGTAGATGTAATCAATGAATAAAAATGATCCAAGTTTGCTTTTAATTCTCAATCTTCTTATGGTATCAAAACCTCTCTAAACTCTCAAAAGTCTGATCCAACTTTCTTTCAGTGGTATGTCTACCTGCTACCACCAGCAACAATGGCGTTGCAATTTTCCCTACCACTCATATGGTACAGTTTAATCCAGCTACTCAATTACCTATCAAACTGCAAGGTAACCTCAACTTTGCGACATGAAAAGCGCAACTAGTGATGCTGCTTTACAGACACAAACTCATCGGGCACCTCACTAGAACCAAACCTGCTCCACCAGCCACCATCACCCAAAATGATAACACTACCGAAAATCCTGAATTTGAAACGTGGTTTTGCCAAGATCAACTGATCCAACAGGCAATGATGGCATCAATTGACCCTACCATTGCTCCCACTGTTGCAACGACTTCCTCGACAAAATTGGCCTGGAACTCCTTCATACGGCTTATGCCAACAGGAGTCGCACTCGCATCTTCAGCTTGCGAGACCAATTGCAAAATTTGAAAAAGGCCAACAGATCAATTGCTAATTATTGAAACTTAAAATACTAACAAACTGATCACCACAGGTTTATCCCACTAATAACCACCTCACTAAACAAGAAAGAGAAGGGTTATACTGGTCACTAGGGTAGATTTTTCCATCTCCTAACACTCCCTTTTCTCCCAACTATTTCATATTCTCTTTTTCTCATGTTACATTACTTTCCATTAGCTCTTAAATCTCGGAAATTGAATTTGGCACACACAAGCATGTGCCTCAGTATCTATTTTATATTAAGGGACCTTAAAGATGTACCAACAACAAACCTCTATACAATGAGCATACTTATGACTTTAAGCATTCTCCAGAGTTCTGCTAGAAGTGGAGACAATACAAAACAGCAAACCACATTTCCAACAGTACTAAAGAAATGGCATTTTTCATACCTGTGCTAAGCCTCCTTCTACAACTTCCAGTGACATGAATGAGCGAGTTGAATCATCATTGACAAAGATCTCCCATTTGTTAAAATCTATCAAATACCTATGTCCATTAATAGACAACGATTACCAAAGAAACAACAGGTTTTATTTTGCCCAAAAAAAAAATCAGAGATAGCATGCATATCACTAGTGTCACCTCACCTCCTCTGAAACTGAAGCTTCTGTCGAAGCATGGAGACCATGGAATTAATCTGATGCACGCGGAGTGGAACAGTTCTTCCCAAACTAATGTGAAACTCTCTACCCAACACCACTTTTTCAAGCAAGGCTTCATCTTTCAACAAACCACTCAATGGTACATCAACATCCACAGCATGTAGAGTAGGTACAATAGCCGTGACCTTCTTCAGAAAACTGGCCAGCCCCTTCCTTGTTGCAGATGGTATATAAACTACAAGTAAAAGAAAATGTAAATGAATATTAACAAAAGCGTTTTATAAGAACCTTCCAATAAACTTACCAACAAAAATATGACAAAAAGATTCGATTTTGAATCACATTACCAATGTCATACTTGATAAAATAAGTACCGTTTGATTTGTCTCTATTAGATTCAAAAATCGTGTCTTAAACCATCCTAATTCTGTTACTAATTGCAATTTGCAAATGATCTTCCTCTATAGCTACTTTTTAACGAGTAATAATGATTTTGCAGAATTGGGTTATTATGCTCTTTACTCGATTCACAAAAATAAAATTAGAGAATAAAGCATAAAATACGATGAAAACAAGGGAGTTAGAAGAAATTACCGGGGATGTAGACATGTAAAGCATAATTGCCTTCAATGTGAGGAAAGCTTCGAACGCGATTGACTTCACTAGTTGGCAAGGAGTCCAAAGGAACTTCAGAAGCAAAAAAGCAAACATTTAGTGAGCATAAATCGTCTTCTATAGACTTTTCTAGGTTTGGAAAAGAAAGTTACCAAGAGAGTTGGGCGGGTGAAGAAGTGAAATAGGAGGTGGAGGAAGAGGGGCCAGTGATGTGGAAGCTGACGACGGCTGTGGAGGGGTGGGATTGGAGTCGGAATCGGAGCCGGAGTCGGGAGAATCGTCTGCGTATGAGGCTATTAGTGCTTCCATATCTCTCGCCCGATGAATCCTCAGTCAGTCAGTGATCAATCCTGTCTAGGCTTCCAAGAACTTCCCATTTTTAATGAGTCTAGGCGTTTCATTTTATTTGTAATATATATGAAGTTGGGTGTTGAAGACGAAGGTTGTGTTTAGTCTATATCAACACCAGGCGTCAATTGGTTCAAATATGAGTTATGATGGGATAAGTTATCCAGGGATTACTATACCATCAAATGGGAGGGATAACTTATCTCGATACTAATTCCTAATCCTGGGATAAGTTATCTCAAGTTTTGCAACCAAACAACGGAATAAAGAATACTTAAAATTTATCCCGGGATTAACTCTCCTTATCCATCACACCAAACGACATCTTAGAGCTGTCAAAATGGGCTGGCCCAACCCAATCTAACCCAATTCTAACAGGCTAGAGAGTTAAATGAGTTAGGATGAGCTGGCCTTTTTAATTAAAGGGCTTACAAAATAGCAGCTCAACCTAGTCCTAAGCGGGCCACGGGTTGGGACGGGTTGGCCCTTCAACCAAAAAATGGACAACATTGACCTCTAAGAAAGAGTATCGAATGTTGATGTCTGATGAATACGACATCGATACACACAGAAATTCATTCATGAATTACACACACTTCAGTGAATACTTACAAAACAATATAATAGGCCAGATACAACATTCATAAGATTCATCCGAGAAAAAATTACATGATCACTTTTTTCATAAACAAGACAACAAAGGAGAAATGAAAAATTAGGCATAAAAGCTAAAGTAGAAGAGGTCAAAAATTTATAGTTATAATAACTTCAATGATATATATATATATTGAATATTTTAAAAATTCACAGTCCACGAGCTGGCCTCTAAAGCTCGCGGGTTGGGCTTACGAGGCTAGCGGGCAAAATGAGGCTGAGCCAAAAAGCCTCGTTCCTAAATGGGCTGAAAAAATTAAGCTCAATCACACTTAATTCAAGGGTTCGATTGGGTCGGCCTATCGAGTCAAACCCATTTTGACAGCTCTATCTACACTATTTTAAACCCATATTAAAATCGTGAAGTGCTTAAAAATGTTGATTGAATTTTTTGTTCTAGAAATTGATTAGTAGGTTATTAATCCTATCTTGACATGGTTTGTGTGATTGCAAATTAAACGATTAAAATAGTCTTTCTTTTATCTTACACTTCGTTTGGATGATTGTTATTTATTGTTTCATAATGTATTGTATTGTATTGTTTTAATGAATATCATTTTCCGTTGCTACATAATGTCATACATTCATAATTTGAATGATAAACATATAAGAAAAGTAGGGTACGGATACTATGAAAAAATAGGATAAAAGATGAAATATGATTATTAAATAAATAAAGACAAAATGAGAAGAAATTATCAAGGTGACGACCCAATCACATCAAATCGATCGTTACATAAAATAAGTCTTTTCGTCATTATCTAATGATGAATTTAAACGATCAAAACAAACATTTATATTTAAACTAACAATACTATACAATGGGTAACAACCATCCAAACAAAGTGTTAGTGTCCTAGTGCATTTAGAATTTGGAATACGATAATTAAAGGATTACAATAGTCTTTCTTTTATCTTAGTGTCCTAATATATTTAGGATTTGGATATGGTAATTAAAGGAGTAGCGGTACGATTTGTTAATTCTTGTAGGTTAATATTCTTATAGGATTATGTGTAGCCGTAGTTGATTTGTTAATTCTTGTTGGTTAATATTCATTGATTTTTCTGGTATATTTTCTAAATTCATCGAGTTTATAACTTCATTGCAATAAATCGTAAGTTTGGTAAGTATAACCAAAATTCTAAGATTGATATAACATAGTCACATTTGTATTAAAGGTAAGAATGAGCTTGCTATGCCAGACATTCACAGTGATTTTTGTGAAACAACATAAAGTCAATTGATGAAAGTAATAGTCACACACATAACCGATCCAAAAGAAAGTGTATATAATTCTGTAATAAAATTTGGGAAAATTAGCAAACTAGTCATAATTCCGTACATAATTAGCTAAAACATCTACACTTTAAAATAATTATTAAAAATGTCATTATTTTAGCAAATATAATGTATCCTAATATAATAAATTTACTATTCTTTTATTTCTCAAATCAAGCCCACATTTACCTATTTTCTTTCTATTACCCGGTTAAAAGTAAAAAAAAAAAATCTCACATTCCAATATACTCTCTCTAGGTTTTATCCCAAATCGCTCTACTCTCTCTCTTTATACCGTTTCCACCATTATTATCTCCTATACTTGTTTAAGATATTTCTTCAAAATTAATCCATTTTTTAAAGAAATTTCTTAAGTCATTCGTAATATTCGTGAAAGATTTTACCCCACTGATACAGGTAAATATATTGCCATAAAGTATCTTTTCAGATTTCATTTTATTGATTTTTTTTTGTGATTTCTCGCGATAGTTGATTTTTTTGTGATTTGTTTTCATATTGAAAAAATATACATTAACATTTATATATCATATATTGTTTGATTTTATATATGTTCATATATCATAATTTGATTTTATATATGTTCATATATCATAATTTCTGATATTATATGTTGATTTTATATACGTATTCATTATATAGGTATTCATCCTAATTGCATCAGTAAAACAGATTTTGTATTTTATTTTTTCGTATTCAAAACAACCCGCTACAAAATAATAGCATGACCATTCATTCATACCAATTCCCTTATTAGATACAAAATCAAAACATATTTTGTATTTATATTTTAAATCGTATTCACTCTCAATTCCAAGTAACCAAACTATAGTTTATTTATGTATTCATCCTAATTGCATCAGTCAAACAGATTTTGTATTTTATTTTGTCGTATTCAAAACAACCAGCTACAAAATAATAGAATGACCATTTATTCATACCAATTCCTTTAATGGATACAAAATCAAAACAGATTATGTATTTATATTTTATATCGTATTCACTCTCAATTCTAAATAACCAAACTATAGTTTATTTATGTATTTATTATATAGGTACTCATCCTAATTGCATCAGTAAAACATATTTTGTATTTTATTTTGTCGTATTCAAATCAACCAGCTACAAAATAATAGCATGACCATTTACTCATACCAATTCCTTTAATGAATACGAACTCAAATATAAATACATAACTAGAGAAGAAACAATCAAACACAAATACATTTCGTCCACAAAAGTATCTTTATATTAAAATTTCATAATCATAATTAATTTGTATTAAAAACGAACTAAGATACAAAAACGTCAAATATATACACAGATCCGACTACTTTCATTAAAAAAAAAACAATAATCGACACATAAAAAATACTTGGTCGTTTTTTGGTCTTCTCCGATAATCTTGAACTTTTAAACAAATCGATGTAATTCAATTTGAAATACCAATGATTAATTTAGAATTTGCTTATCCAACGAAAAGTGACGCAAATCAACGAAAACTCAACTTTAATTTCAATGGAGTTATTCGAAAATGGGTATTGGAAATATGCAGAACAATGGTGATAGGCATTTGAAAGAATAAGAGAGAGAGAGAGGGTACTTCGGATTTTTTCAATTGTAACTGATTAGAGATTTAAACGATTTTTACTTTTTTTGAAATATTTTCTCCATTCTAGTATTAAAGATTTGTATTCTTTTAAATTAAATAAATACAAAAGTCAGCCTTATAACAAACTAAAATAATGACATTTTAAATAAATATTGAAAGTATTGACAAGGGATCCTATTAAATGCTAAAATATTGTTGTTTTGAAAATTTTCCCATAAAATTTCAAGTCATTCTTCCTTGAGAATTATTTTATGACCATATATAGAGAGAGATTGATACATGAATTCATTTTCAAGAGAGAAAGTTCCTAAGTATTTTCTAGTATTTTAGTCAATTATACAAGAAAATGTAGATATTGATGATGATGTTATACATCATACTGGAAAAGAATGGATGAAAAGGAGGCTTGTATCCGATAGCTTGCATGATAAGAATGTGTCACCTAAACTTAAAGGTAAGTTTTATAAAGTGGTTGTTAAACCAACATAAGTATTGTAAACATATCCTTACATATAAATTAGGCACAATACATAAACATGACTCTTAATTTGACTTCAACGGACAACTGCGCTCTCCAACTTTGAGTGTGCACAAGTAGACACTTAAACTTGTATAAAATTGAACAAGTAGACACACATGTCCTACATGGCATGATAAACGTAGGACGCCACATAGGACACAAAATTGTCATGTAGGGTACCATGTAGGACGAATGTATCTATTTGTCCAATTTTATACAAGTTTAAGTGTCTACTTGTGCACACCCAAAGTTAAAGGTCATAGTTGCTAGCTAAAGCCAAGTTAAAGGTCATGTTTATGTATTATGCCTATAAATTAATATTTACATTATTCAAATAGATCCTTATAGATAAATGAGAAAAGGGCCTCATATACCCCTCAACTTTGCCATTTAGAGCTGATATGCCCCTCGTTATGAAAGTGGCTCGTATAGACCCTTACCGTTATACAAACGGCTCACATATACTCTTGCCGTTACAAAATGAGCTCACATATACCCTTCATCTAACGGAAGTGAAAAAATTAGTTTTAAATTTATATTTTTGACTTTTAATTTTTTGAAAAAAAATCATGTAGGGGTGTATATGATCCTCCTAGCAAACTTCAAAGTATATTTTATTTTTTCTTTCATTCTTTAGTGTAAAGAAAAAAATTTAAAACTAACTTTTTTGTGGCTATATTGTAATTTAAAACTATTTTTTTGGCTATATTGTAATTTAGTTTTTGTATTTGAAAAAAAATGGGTCATCTATAATAAATTTTACAAGAATATTAGTGAAAAATAAATAAATTTGACCGTCAAAATAATAAATTAAAATTAGTCATTGAAACAAAAAAGTCAAAAAAAATATATGTGTGAGGAGGATTAAATATACCCATATGGATTATATTTTTTTATAAAAAATAATAAAAAAATAAATTAAAATTAATTTTTTTCACTTCTATATATGAGCCATTTATATAACAATAGGGGTATATATGAGTCACTTTCATAACGAGAATATATCAGCTCTAAATGACAAAGTTGATGGTTATATCATGCCTTTTTCCCGAGATAAATTGATATTTGCATCACAAATTTGTTCATAAGAAAAACAAGCAAACTATACAGCTTTATATATGTATACCAAGCCACACCAACAAAAACTGAAATTTCTAAGTATCTAACTAGATTTCTACAATCTCTAACTGCATAATTAGTTGCAACCAAAACTAAAAAAAAAAGGAATTACCCCGTCCTCAACTCATTCTCATGAGTTGTCAAATTCAAATCCAAATCCAAACCCAAGAACAAACTTCTTCTAGTACTATCCAAACCCGTCTTGTCGTGAAGAGCTTCTGCAAGTTCATCACTCTTCGAATTCTCCTTCAATTTCGTCTTTTCATGAAGAGCTTCTACAAGTTCATCACTTTTCAAATTCTCCTTCAATTTTTCATGAAGAGCTTCTGCAAGTTCATCACTCTTCGAATTCCCCTTCAATTTCGTATTTTCCTGAAGAGCTTCTACAAGTTCATCACTCTTTGAATTCTCCTTCAATTTCGTCTTGTCGTGAAGAACTTCTGCAAGTTCACCAATCTTGATCAAATTCTCTTCCAATTTCATCTTCTTCTTTTTCTGCTCGAGTTGATTCAATTCATCTCGATGTTTTCTCATATGTCCTCCCAACGCTTGTCCAATAGCAAAATCTTTACCACAAATGGAGCATTCATGTTTCTTTGGATTAGCAGGTAATAGTTCGCCGTTAGTACTCATCGTGCTAAGCTTATTCAGCCTATTCTTGTGACCTGTCATGTGCCCGCCAAATGCTTGAAATGATTCAAATCGTTTCTTACATTTCTTGCACTTGAAGAGTTTAGGTCGTCGTTCTGACGACTCGTTCCTCCTCATTATATCCGCACAATTCGCCATTGCCAATTTCTCCACTGATTCTTCTTCTACTTTGCTTTTCTTCAACGTCATGTTCATGGTTGTGCACATACTTTAGTCGTTTTAAATTATATTGCGATAAGAGAATAATCGTCTTGTTATTAGCACGTAACTATGGCTATAAGTAATAATAATAATACAAATATTGGAGTGAATTCAATTGTGGTGAGTGGATTACTGAGTTATTACAACTGTATATATATATAGTGTCCGTTTTTCTTTTTACTAACCGAGTTGAATTTGGATTTGTTTGCCAAGAAAAATAATTTGAAGTGATAATATGGAAACTGAATCCGAGTAAAATACTAAGTAGACACGTCTATTTTTTTTTCCTAATTGTAGACGATTTTCTTGTTTTCAGATTTAATTAGGTTTTTATATACATATGCTGAAAAAACTTTTTAAATTTGTGTAAATTAATGTAATAGGTTATTTACCTTATTTAATTTCTAAATAACTAGTTCCTACAATGAATTCCAATTATTCATGGCTGTCCTAATTCATCGTCCTCTCGAGTTTCTCTTTATTTTTATTGTAAAATTTTAATTTCGTGAAATAATTTTTAATTTTGAATGATATAAATTACTGTAGTTATTCATTCTAATTCTTGTCAGGTAATAAGTTTGATTTTTTAAATATTTATTGTAAAAAAATTAATTTCATGCCCTGATTTTTAGTTTTGAATGATACAAATTATTGCAGCTATTTATTTTGATTCTTGTCATGTAACAATCTTTTCTTTGAATTCGTTTACCAGTACATATAGTTTATCAAACTTTACGACAAAGAAAAAAGCTATACATTAAGTTTTTGGACTCTCCAAAGTGCACGACCAATACAAATCTTAACTCTGTTTGAGTACATAAGACAACAAAAAATCAAACTCTCTTATATAATCACAGAACTAAACAGATTGGATAATTAAGATATGGAGTTTTGATGTTAGTAAATGAAAAAAATAATGTGTGGTGATTGTGCATTATGTATCCATTAAATACACTTATAAATAGTCATTGAACACATTTTTCGGGGGTCGGAGTCAGGTCCTAGTTCAAATGTTTTCCTCCTATTTCTTCACTGTTTTCCGTCCTTCTTCTCCCCCCTATTTCTTCACTGTTTTCCTCTTCATTTTTCTTCTTCTTCTTCAACCAATTTTAAAAATTGACATACTGAATCATTTTGAGTGAATAATATATCAAAAGACTCAAAATAGTGAGAGAAACTCATGTCTAAATTTTAGGATTGTTTATAGGAGATTTGAGTAAGTTGAGATTGAAAAAAATTGGTTTGTAATGTATACTTTATTGTATCAACAATGTAGAAATATATACATCTCTGATATTCAGTTATGCATTATCTATACACGAATATACATTATTTATACTATATCGATATCGATATTGATACATTACATATGATTGTTTTGGTGAAAATGATTTGTGTTTCTTGTATACTAGTAAGGATACGCCCGGGCAATTGAGCAAAGTATTATAGGAGATACAATATGTTTTGCCTAACAGTGTATAGTGTTATGTGTTTGCTATTTAAAAGATTGTTACTAATTACGTTTAGTTGAAGTTGTTATGTGTTTGCTATTTAAAAGATTGTTACTAATTACGTTTAGTTGAAGTACAGTGAAATGTTGCGTAACCGTCTTCTTCATTTTATCTAGAATATCAAAGTACCTGAAATCAAAATATGAAGCAAAAATTAGTTTGGCAGTGAGCAGTTGTGTCAAATTTGGAAAACACATAAAGGCTATCTATAAGAGATTGTGTATGCAGAGCAGTTAAAAATACACTGCAAGTTGACATTAATTATAAAAAAGAAGTTAAGGATACTTACCCAAAGATGACCCCTGGACAAATTTTTCCACATTATCTTCTATTCGCAAGTGCATAATATCATCCATATGCAGGAGTAGCCATGTGATCAGTGAAAGAAAGGTTGTGAAGCCTACGTGAACTTGATGATCTTTTGTGACCTTCAAAAGTACAGTATGGTTGAAGAACAGGACTTTCCAGTGAAAATAGAAGAACTATTGGAACAGGAAGTTTTACATATGATATAATTCCAGGCTGACATTGAGATAAAACAAATGCAAAATTGCAAAAAATATCACTGCTTAAGTGTGGTTTTATACACAAAAATGGAGTTCCTATACTAATTGCATATTTACAAACATAGAAAATGGAGCTAGCAAATCATTAAAAACTGACGCCAAAATAAGAAATTTAAAAAGAGACTTTTGTCTTCTACTAAACAAAACAAGGTGTTCCTCTTCTCACCTTCTCTCACATGGAGTTATTATTTCTACGGAAAGTTCAAAGTTAATACAAAGAGGAGTTAAGAAAATGGGAAATCTCAGAGAATTTGTAGAACACAAAGAAAGCACCAAATATTGCAATCAAATTACAGAAGCAGAGCTAAGAAATCAAAATCAAGTGTAAAGTACGCTCACTTGGATACAACTATGAAGTCGATGATTGGTGGTCAGCCTTGTGAAAACTCTTGTTGGTAGAGCATAGTGAGTTTGTTTGCTCTCTTTATTACTTCGTCAATATATCTGGCAATGGAGTTCATAAGACAACATTTAGTATGGCATCTTTCCTTACAACTTCTCATATTACCAAGACAAAAAGTTATGTCCTTGAAACATATATTAGATCAAACTTTCCAGCAAATATCATCAGTTAGAAAAGAAAATGGTAACTATAGCAGACAACATAGGCACAAATGCAGTGAAGAGGAACTTGTGCCACGGGTTCTCCTTAAGGAAACTCGATGACAGCATGTTGAATGAGTCTGGTAGCATATGTGTAAAGTCTGTAGCCAGTATTATTCTGATCATGCTAGTGACTAGGATGGAAATTATGGATGATAAAACTCGAGGAATGAAAATTATGTGCCTGGAATTATGTCAAGAGTAGTAACTTTCAATCACAAAAGGGAGCATAATTTTTAAATAACCCTTTTGCCTCAAAAGGTTCATATCATAACTTACTTGAATTTGAAGACACGTTGCACCGGGCCAAAAATCTCATACTATGCTATCGATGTGTGCCTTAAATTAACATTATTTGAGGATTTTAGAGAAGAAGGATATAAAGCATATACCTTGACATTTGAACTGAATAAAGTAGCCTTTGATGTTAATTCTATCATCACCAGATTCAAGGGTGGCAGAGGTGTCACAGCCTTCTCCTATGTACCTAAGAATCTTGTTAAATTGAAACTTCAAGTTATATGACAAATCATTGACTAAATTTTGTGGCTTAAAAGATAGATACTTTAGGAAATCTTTCGTAGAAGTAGACACTTTAGATTTGCCATGTGACGAAACAGAAGAAGAGCCTCTCGGGAGGACTATTTTTCACTTAATGATGGAGGAAAGACAGACAGCAGACGGTACTGTGATGAAATTGGGCACAAAACATATACCTTACAAATGAGTTTAGGGTCCAACTTTAGGTTGGAAAAATGCAGAGAAATGTCAAATATGAAAGTTTATAGTTCTGCTTGAAAGTTTATAGTTCTGAAAGCAAAGTAAGAGTAGCCATGTGATCAGTGAAAGAAAGATTGTGATGCCTATGTGAAGCATGGGTGGGAGAGGAAGGCATGATGATCTTTTGTGACCTTGAAAAGTATAATATGGTTGAAGAACATGACTTTCCAGTGAAAACAGAAGAACTATTGCCATTGCTTGACATTCTAGCTCAGAAGATTAAGGGAGCTTTTAACTACTAAAATTTGTTGCACTTTTATCTTATTGTTAATTAAGTACCAACAGGAAGTTTTACATATGATATAATTCCAAGTTGACATTGAGATAAAACAAATGCAAAATTGCACAAAATTTCAATGCTTAAGTGTGGTTTTATACACAAAAATGGAGTTCCTATACTATTTGCATATTTACAAACATAGAAAATGGAGCTAGCAAATCATTATAAACTGACGCCAAAATAAAAAATTTAAAAAGAAACTTTTGTCTCAGAAATATAAACAAGCAAGCTCGAAAATCCAGAAAAGTCCAAAGTTAAGACAAAGAGGAGTTAAGAAGATGGGAAATCCCAGAAAAATTTGTAGAACACAAAGAAAGCACCAAATATTGCAATCAAATTACAGAAGCAGAGCTAAGAAATCAAAATTAAGTGTAAAGTATGTTCAGTTGGATACAACTATGAAGTCGATGATTGGTGGTCAGCTTTGTGAAAACTCTTGTTGGTAGAGCATAGTGAGTGTTGTTTGCTCTCTTTATTACTTCGTCAATATATCTGGCAATGGAGTTGATAAGACGACATTTAGTATGACATCTTTCTTTACAACTTCTCATATTATTAACAACAAAAAGTTATGTCCTTTGAAACATATATTAGATCAAACTTTCCAACAAATATCATCAGTTAGAAAAGAAAATGGTAACTTATAGCAGACAACATAGCCACAAATCCAGTGAAGCGGAACTTGTGCCATGTGTTCTCCCTAAGGAAACTCGATGACAACATGTTGAATGAGTCTGGTAGCATATGTGTAAAGCTCGTAGCCAGTATTATTCTAATCATGCTAGTGATAAAGATGGAAATTATGGAGATTATGTGCCTGGAATTAGGTCAAGAGTAGTAAATTTCAACCACAAAAGGGAGTATAATTTTCAAATAACCTTTTTGCCACAAAAGGTTCACATCATAATTTACTTGAATTTGAAGACACGCTGCACCGGGCCAAAAATCTCATGATATGCTATCGACATGTGCTTCTGATTCAAGCAAGTGTCAATGATGATGTTAAATTAACATTATTTGAGGACTTTAGAGAAGAAGGATATAAAGCATATACCTTGACATTTGAACTGAATAAAGTAGCCTTCGGAGTTAATTCTATCATCACCAGATTCAAGGGTGGCAGAGCTGTCACAACCTTCTCCTATGTACCTAAGAATCTTGTTAAATTGAAACTTCAAGTTATATGCCAAATCATTGACTAAATTTTGTGGCTTAAAAGACAGATACTTTAGGAAATCTTCCGTGGAAGTAGACACTTTAGATTTGCCATGTGACGAAACAGAAGAAGAGCCTCTCGGGAGGACTATTTTTCACTTAATGATGGAAGAAAGACAGACATCAGACGGTACTGTGATGAAATTGGGAACAGAACAGATACCGTACAAATCAGTTTAGGGTCCAACTTTAGGTTGGAAAAATGCAGAGAAATGTGAAATATGAAAGTTTATAGTTCTGGTTGATAATTTATAGTTCTGAAAGCAGAAAATAAACATAATGGGACAAGAAGAGGGAGGAAAAGAGAGGGAGTACCTGAGGATATTGTTCAATAGTTGTCTTGAAGGGATCGCCAACTATACGTGTCATTGCACATACTTTTACCTTATGTACAAATTCATCATATACTTGGTTCATGTATGTAGGTACGGGAACCAGTACAACAACATTGGTCCTATAGGCAGACAAAACTATAATCATGCCGGCAATTATGAGTACTTATTTTTTTTGAAGAATCTGTCTGACCTAATTAAAAGAAGAGTGCAAAATGTGCTAGCTCGACAGCATGATCAACGTCAGCATTGTCGCACAAGTGAATTAGAAGGATTTAGTCAACAGCCGTTCAAAATGTAATTTGAATATGCCTAAACAATTTCGGATTGATTAAAAATATAGTTGTATCAATCACAATATTGGAGTAATAGGTCATGGATCATTAAAAGTGTGTAATAAGATTCGTAGTTGTCATAACAAAGGCATATCTTTACTTGTTAATTCAACAAAGTTACCTGAATATGGAAAATTTTAGTTGTTTTGCTGATGTTTCTGTGAAGTGAATGGGAGAAACATTTACCGATTCATAGACTAAATTGTAGAAATCTGAACGGTACTATATAGGAAAACTTTAGGTGGCATTTTAAAATAGAGTTCGTAGTCGTCATAATAAAGGCATACCTTTACTTGTTAATGCAACAAAGTTACCTGAACATGGAAGTCTTTAGTTGTTTTGCTGCCGTTTCTGTGAAGTGAATGTGAGAAACATTTGCCGATTCATAGACCAAGTTGTAGAAATCTGAACGGTACTATATAGGAAAACTTTAGGTGATATTTTAAAATAGAACTATAGAAGAGTAAATTAACTAATTTTTTACAAGAAGTTAAGTGTAAAAAAACTTACCTGTTGTTAGCTAAGTGAATGCTTTTTGAATAATTTCATTGTAGACTATGTTGTATGTTGAGTGATCATCGTCGGGGTCAGAGGTCAATGGTCGAATTAGCAGTTTCACTCCTTTTGAAGTTTTAGCTCTTGATAAAGCAACATAAAGTTGACCGTGGGAAAACACAGGCTCAGTTAGAATACCCCAAACAGTGTCATTTGAACACTTGGTTAAAAAAGAATTTGGACCTTGACACTACTGACAGAGAACCTAAGAGCTACCAATAAGCCTTTAGGCAGGCAGCGGAAATGGTAAATTTCGTCTTTCTTTACAATGACTTCTTCCTTTCCTCATCACCATACGAAATTCTAGCTCACCCTCGGATCAGGGGATACCTTAAACAAGCACCCAACCTATACAAAGGGCTATAGCTGTCCACTATAGGAGCTTACTTCTAACAATCCCTTATTTGGTATGTCACGAAATCATGAAGAGAACTCGTTCTATTCAATATCTATATGGGGGAAAAAAGATCAAAAAATGATGAAATGAAGAAGAATGAACGGGAGGCATCGGAGGAAGGACTGACGAACTTGTTACTTGTGTTTGGTTAACTACTTTACTGGCGGGCTTACCTTTTTTATTAGTATTGAATTCATGTCATTGTCGCTCATCATCCTTGTTAGAAAAGGAACAAGAAACTCTCTTTATGGGAGGGGAAGGTCATATTTAGGAAAAATTGACCCTAAGCCTTCACGTAAGCAAGCGCGAGAGAAGCGGAGCACGAAGCTACCGCTTCCCCCGACCGACTAAAATACACAGTCGCGACCACGTCTTCCTATTCCATCTTTTCTCGAATCTCCTTTAACGGAAGAAATAGAAGCTCGAGAAGGAATACCAAAACCTATTTCACTCGCTGAGTCTTTTTGCATCCATTAAGGATGTACTTGCTTTTCCTTTTTTTCGTCGAGATTGGGTTGGTGTGAAGTGTACCGCTTGTCTAGCCTATGCTTTGCAAGCCTACATAGGGTACAAGATCGAAAAGAATGCATTGGATGGATGCCCGGGCATTGAGAAGGAAGGACGCTTTCAGAGGCGAAAGGCCATGGTTTCAGTGTACTATAGCTATATCTAAAGAAAAGTCTCCCATTTGAAACATTATTTATTATAAGTCATGTTTTGGAGTTTGCCAAATAATTTAGGAGCGACGAAGTTACTAGGGGAATTTTTCACCCCCTATTTAGAATTTTGGGCCCTTCATCTTTCTGAATCGAGACCCGGCCCGGCTCGCGTCGTTCCAACAACCGGCGGGGAGCACCTCAGTATACGATCGCGCGCAGTAACTGGGAGTCCTATTACGCCAAGTGGATCAAGGCAGTGGATTGTGAATCCACCACGCGCGGGTTCAATCCCCGTCGTTCGCCCATCAATAAATGGACCGTTTGTTTCGGAGACACAAGGCAAACCTAGAAAGCCTTGCAGCTAAAGAGACCATATCATCATGCCTAAAGGGACCGATAGAAGAAGTCTAAATGTAGTATATAGTAGTAGAGTGACCGTCTTCTTTATTTTTGGAATTCTAACTCCTAGCACTAGTGGGACTGGCTCCCGGGGAAAGGGAATTACACTAGATCTTGGCAATGGCACTCCAACAAGCTCGGCAGGGAAAGAAAGAAGAGAAGGAGAAGAGGAAGTACGACGAAAAGGGTATGAAATAGGTTGCTTGTAGCGATTGCAATTGCTTATTTGGTTGGGATTACCAGCCTGACCAAAGAATAAGATAAAAAGAAGAGTTCCCGCCATAATTCATAAATATTAGATATAAGCTTATCAATTTTTTTTAATAAATGATTGGCTGTAAATGGATTTTTTTTTTAGTGAACGTGTCACAAGCTTACTCCTATTTTTTTTTGTAAAGTTTTTGTAAAAACGAAGAATTAAATTCAATTTTCTCTCCTATTTACTATGACTGGCTGGCCCACTTGTACGTAATAGAATCGAAATCAAGGCAAATTCGCCTGATGGGAGTGAACATAGGGATTCCCCGACGAACGAATGCAATACATGGAAGGCTTACGGATGTAGTACTAGACTACAAGTGAAGAAATTGGGTTCAACTAAGCCCTTAACCCAAGATAAGGTGGAGCCTTAACCCGACACAAGAGGGGCCCTGTAGGATAGTGGGCTTAGTCAGCCCAACATAGGTTGTTAACCAAAAAGGAGAAGTCCCCTGAAGCGGTTGAGGGGTAGTAAGAAGATGCATTGGCTGATAACATATCCAGACACCGTCCAACCGCTTTTTTATGTGCGCGTACCACTTTTGAGTATCTTTGCACTGCTAGCCCCATGCCTTTCTTGGTTGGATAAACAAACCCAACCGGCGATTTCCAACAAGTCTCTCCTTTTTTTGGGGGGAACAGAGCGAATGAAGAAAAAAAATACCTCATGAATATACGTCGCCCCTTGTCTCCAGTTGGTCAATTCGGATTTATGTCCGAAATATTGCATCGGCCAAAAGCCGCTAGTGATAAAGGAAAGCTGATCCCCTGTCTGAGCCAGCATGCATAGCAGAGCAGAGTATCCTGAGGATTATGAAAGAAGACTTCGAGTCTTGAGTTGGTTCGCGTGAATGATTTCGCGCTATACTGGGGATAGGGGAGTGTGGCGTGATAAGGAATCCTACAAAAGATCGATTGAGACTCCCTCCACGATCCCACGAATATCTCTACGTACTTGTCCAGGACAAGTGAGATCTTCGGGGGGGGGGAGGAAGAATGGAAAGCCCGAACTTTATTGATGGGACATTTTTCTCCCCCTTTTCTCTCATCCTCCCCCGGTTCTGGTTCAGGAAAGGGTCAACGCAAGGATCTTATTTCGAAGCAATCTCACACAGCTCACCCGCGCCAAACCCGGTAGCTCTGATCTCTCATCTAGGAGAGAGCCAAATGGCGTTGGTTAAATTCATGGCGAGCAGGGATTATATCCTATAGAGTGTTCCTGATACTGATACCATTTTTTGCATTTTTATATTATTGATCCATCAAGGATAGGAGGGAGCAGGGGTATAAGTAGGGGCTTCTTGAATGGGATTTTCTTGATGTCCCAGAAATAAGGCCTCCAACTCTATGTTACAGCCTTCATGCCCTCGATCCGACGGTCCTCATTCTCCCACTTGGCAAGCTGCTACTGTGAACAACATCCGAAGGACTATTATCGCTAGAACGACCGATGCCTGATTCATTTCTTGCTCACGACCCTTTAAGGTTTGCACTCACTCTCTTTCGATAGAAAAAGGAAGAAATTACCGGGAGACGGTTCACACAATTCACCATAGTAGAGCAGGCAGAGGTCCAGGATTCGAGTCTTGCCGCCACTTATTAACAGTGGAGGTGGGAGATCCAGTTAACGAAAAGGCTAGGCTGCAGCTATTCAAGCATCTCAAAGTCTATCTATAACGATTGCTATTTCATATCAAATTTATTGCGTAAATCGCAAGTTCACAAGTACGATAGTGATAGATTAATCGAATTACAAAAAAATATTGAAGAGCTAGCATATCCATATGATGATATACAGAATATGTATCAGGAATCTTTTTGTCTCAATCAATCAATATGCCCCCAAAAAATACACCTATCTTTTCGGAAGAAAGTCTCAATGCCAGTGCTCCGTCCGGGACAACTTCTACTCAATCGCCCGATACTTATATGGGTATTTTGGAGGACGAGGGCCTTCCAGGCTTTAACCCTCTCAGTCCTCATATAGTGCAGCGTTAGTTCCTAATTCCCACAGTTTTTGCAGTGCTTCTTCTACCCATCTCGATCAAAAGCCCCTTCTTTCCTCGTCCGAGGGACTTTTTCTTTAGAATTTCTTAATAGAAAGAGGAAATTCCTTCCTCTGTGGAGAGAAGACAGAAAAAGGATGTTTCCCCGCTTTTCGTCCGTCGTGTATTCCCCCTTATGTCTTCTGTAAGAACGAGAGGGATGAGCTCCCCGCTAACACTTTTTCAGATATTCCCCCTTCCAAAGACGCTTTCTCGAGCCTTTTTCCCTCATCCCTTTTGGTTTGGATTTTTTCTTGATTGCACGAGCTAGCCAGCAAGCCAGCAAGCCAGTAAACCCCCCCTTACTCACCTCAACATCTATAAAAAAAGAGAATGGAATTTCCGATCTTGTACCCAAAGTGCGGTACACTTCACACCAACCCAAACTCCCTACCCTCATAAAAAAAAGGCTTTCAGTAGCGCCCTTAGAATCTAAGCCTTTTGAAGCGCCAGTAATTGTAGCTGTGGCCACACCAACCCTTTCGTTCTTATCGCTAAAGAAAGAGATTACTCGATCTATTTCCGTATCGCTCATGATATATATCAACACTCGGACATCTATTGCAAGTGCATATCCCATTTTTTCACAACAGGGTTATGAAAATCCACGAGAAGCGACTGGGCGTATTGTATGTGCCTTCTTTTAGAAGCTAGGAGATCTTTAGTGTATTCTCTGCAAACCTCACCACTTCGTCAGCAGGTGATAACTGCCATCTTTTTGCCCTCTGAAAAAATTGAACTTTAAACAAAATTTTTAGATTCAACCATCTCTTTGTCTACTTGAATAGGATATTTTGAATACCAACTAAGATTTTTAATACTAATAAATCACAAAGATTACTTCCGTAGAGGAGAGGGGAAGGCCTATCCTTTCTATTTTTTGATTCCCAGGTCTTTTTTATTATCACTGTTGGAATATTTTTGTTGACGACTTGGTCAGGGCGGTTCCAATTATTTCTTCAATTAACAAAACGAAAGAGAATAAATAAGATTCTCTTAGCTCGTTCGGAAGGATCTCATAATTAAATTATCCAAGGTTGTTTATGTCTCTAGCATGACCACTTGATGAAATCTGGAGGGAAGTGGGGTAAATGGCCGATACTACTTGTAGAAGATTTAGTGGTGCTACCCGAAGACTTAAATGAATAGCCATCGCTGTTAAGAACAACCGAGATCCAATGAGAATTTGCGCGTATCTTCTGGTCTTTGACATCAAAAAAGAATGTTTTTGCTTTTTTTGCTAAAAACTTTGGGAAAAGTCTTCAAAGAGCCACTTGATTGTAAGGAGAGGAGTGAAAAGCCAGGATGGCTTGGTAAGCAAGCAATCCGTTATGTGGGTGCCAACTCCAAGTTCCTTCTCTTCTTTCTTTTTTCAAGTCACTTTTTTTTTACTTACAACTCAAGTAATATTAGCTATTTGTGTAAAGCAACGATTCGTCAACCCACTAGCTTTTTTAGTTGCTTATTTTTTCAGTGGAGTTAGAAATACATCAGGATTTCGTGTGCTTACTTATATTGCTTTTGGTTTTCGTTTCATGGATCTTGGTTCGCACTTTATACCATAAACAGACACCTTTGCTTCATCGACATTGGCGCTAGAGGCTCTACCCCCGCCCACCAGCCCTTTATGGAGTTAGCGGACCAAGAGAAAAAATTCCCCGATATAATAAAGAAAGTAAGAAGGGTTCTACTATTTGAAAACACTTTCAATACAAAAAGAGCTCATTCCTGCTATACTCTAGTTGGACAGTCTTAGTTCAGTTTGAGAAGTCAAGGAGGCACGAAGAGCTTGCAATCTTGACTTAAATAATTAATCCGGCATTATTAACCCAAAATGTTGACTTGGGTCAATATGTCTTGAATTAAGAACTTAGTCCATACAAAATTTGGACTTAATCCCATAAAATTACAATTGCATAAGCTTCGGTCTCGATCGATTATACTTTACCAAACCTAGCCTAGCCTTCGTAAATCACACTAAAGCGGACACCCAACTATGGAAAAGCCTCGGAGAAAGAGAAGGGGCGTGGTTGGTGTGTCACTGGGTCGGTGGGGGAACCCGTAAGAAGGGGGGACGACCCGCCGAATTCACATCAGAAATCGCCAACATGAACACAGACTTAATGTTGGAAGCCGACTCTTGTTCTTTGGACCAACCTATGACCGAAGAAAAATGAGTTCGTCACTCTTTTTCACATACACCGGGAGAAAGGGTTACGATAGCAAGCCCCTCCCCGGCCAGAGAGCCCCCAGGACAACCGACTTCTGCTACTTAGACTTATTAATGAAGTTATAGGATTTTGTATAGAATATAAAAAGAAAATGGCTTATGACATGCCCCAAGAAGTCTACCTCCTCCTTCACGAACGAGCACTTCTCTTTCTTGATGTAAAATTGAGTAGTTGGAAGATTTTACGGTACCCACCTTCAAACAAACTTATACTAATGAAAATGAAGTAAATATGTCAATCTTTATCTCGCCTAGCTTAGTGTACTCTTGAGCCTTTCACAAAGGGAATTCATGCAGATCTTGTGCCACTCCACTTGGTCGTATGAAACTGGCATGCATCCTGGCTCCCAAGACCCTTTCATAGAATTCCAACAATTTCTCCCGCTCCTCAAAAGCCCTGACTTTCCTAGTTTAGATAGCGTATTGAGAATCATGTCAAAATACACCAAGACCTGGGCCCAGGTTCTCTTTCTTCAAGAAAGGGTAGCTTTAAACAACCCGATTCCAAACACACCAAACTTATTGATTCAATTACCAGTCCTTTATCTTCAGTTAGAAGACCCTCAAGGCTGACGTTCTTCTTTTTGTTACCATGCTTCTACCCAAAGGTGATTAGTTACCAATGAAGTTTTTTCCTGAATTAGCCGGCCCACACTTCGGCTACTAATAATGGGATAAGACCTTACTACTATATATGATATGTTACCCTCTCTCTAGTGAGTGCAGTGAAGGACTCTCGCCTCACCCACCTGTTTGACTTATGGCATCATCGACTTGCTTTTCAATCAAAGCGATTTCATAAACATAAAGAAAGACCTCTCTTTCGGGATCACTACACGAATCATAACTTGAAACAATGAAAAAATAATGTTATGGGGCTTCCCTGTCGAGAAGAATGTAACAAGGTATTAAGAAAATCGGCATGGGGTTCCGTACCTTATACTGTTAAAAGCGACTCTAAATTACATATAATAAGAACACAGAACGAAAGACTTGAAGCGGATAGCTGGAAACTGGCATTTCCACTAGATATATCTCAATGGCTGCAAGGGCTTTTTTGTGAAACTATTCCTCAAGCAAGGCAGCCGATAAGTCATCGAAGGGTTTGTGTGAATAGTGGAATGGTTAACATTACTCATTTTAAACTCTCCCACAGTGATATAATATCTTTTCAAGAAAATGATGCGAGACCTCGAAGCCATAGTCAAAGGCCACCTCGAACCCATCGAATTTGAGCCTTCCGCTCGTACTCTTCCTCTATGAGCGAGACTCCACCCAAATCTGCCACTCCTTGGGCGAGGCCTTCTGTACTATGAACACCCCACCACTGAATGATTCACTTTCAAGTTCTTTCAGAAGGTGAGGCAGAAGGATTGAGATTCTCGTAAGTAATGTTCGAAAGCACTGTTCCTTGATCAAGTAATTAAGAGATCTCCTTATTAAACCCTTATTCAATATTTTGCATACAAAGCAGAGGTGCTCCCCTTTCATGCAAATCGTTCCATAGGAAGTCAAGAAAGGCCATATCGTCGCTTTGTTCATGTAAAAGGTCAGACACTTTCTCAACTTCGAGACGACGTGACATACTACGATCACGTACAGAAGTGCTGTCCTTCGTCTCGGCAATATGGAACCTCTCAACAGCTGCAATTCCATGCTAGCAAGTTAGTTTCATGTCGACTTGCGGAACAATCACATCAATATACACGAAAATTGGTGATCTATTTTCGTTGCCCCCTTTAAGCGTATGTGATATAATCATTCTTATCTCAGAAGAGAGGTATGCATTGTCCCCACTTAAGTTATTAAGTATTCCCAAAGACGAGGCGATTGGTGAACCCGAATTAACGATGAGAAGCGGTCAAATCAGTAGCAAAGGCACCAGGACGGACGGTTGGTTGAACCGGGCGATACCTTCGCGGCTTCCTCCCTTTCTAGTTTGCATGTCTTTCATTCTGAATTGCCTCATTTGACTCGTGCATGCTTGCGTTTAGATAGGTTAGATACTTCTTATATTAGGAGAATTATCGAGATTCTGTAACAGCAAAAACATTGACCCCTACTACCAGTCCTGCATTTGAATCTGAGAAAGAAAGAGAGTCTCTCCCTAAAGCCCTAAAGTCTCATCCCACGGGGATTAACTGGGCTTAGCTTAGATAAATGCTCTTTAAACGTACTCCCCATCTGCCTATCTCACACTCCCAAAGCAAATTTTGATTTCTTCTTTCATTTTCCTTTCCTGCTCCTTTTAATCGCTCTGACGCATATGTTGAATAGTTGTTTTATGCGTTCATCTATCTTTCAGGAGCAGTCGTGTGGTTTTCCCAGAGATCGCCGTGAGTTCTTTGCCAAATTAGGTGGAGTGGGGAAGATTATAACCCATAAGCGGGGCCAAGCATGTTGCTGCCAGAAGCAAAACCTCGTATAGAATCTCCTAATTGTTCCAGAGCTACTAAAAAGGGATTCTTTAACCAGAAAGAATTCGGTTCAGATGGGCGAGGGGCTCCAAAAGTGGATGCGATCGGCCTCAGAGGAGAGGGGAGGCAACTTAGGATTCTAGGCAAAGTGCTTTTTTTGTATGCTCACATTTTTCAGCAGGGTCTGGGCTACGGGGTCACAATTCACCCAACACGATCATCCGGGGTGAACAAGAATTGGGGATCGGATGCGGGCGAAATTCCCGCGTAGGCGATGCCTTCTTGCTTGTGTAGTTGGCCTTGCCTGCTTAGTGCGGAAGTGCGTAAAGTAGGCTCATTCTTTGGTTTATAAAGATCTTGTAGTAGCCGAACTTCTTTCGCTGACCCTATCCACCTCCTTTGCGGAATACCAGAAAAAGAGATGAATTAGCGGATCATAGGGCTAAGTCGAAGTATCTTCCATCAGAACCCAAAATCGGCAACGAATATGTCCTTTAGACTTTGTTAGAAATGGCCGAACACTAAAAAATCGATGGAAAACTAGCTTAAGCTGGTTGTACTTTGAAGTCCCCACACTTCAGAAAAAGTAAAAAAGTATGGATGAAGTAAAAAAAAGTACATAAGGGGTGAGAACCATGCTTGAAACGAAAAAAAAGAGGAAGGGGAGGGGGTCGCCCAAAGCTGTGGAGGCGTTGTATTATTGTAAGTTCTCTGTTCCAAATATTTCCTGAAAGTAGACGACAAGTTTTAACTTTCAAATCAATCCCACGAGCCTCTTATCCATTCTCATTGAGAGACGTCGGGGAGCAAATCCAACTAGAAAAACTCACATTGGGCTTAGGGATAATCAGGCTTTTCCATTTCTATTTACCCAGTTCATATCTTTGTTTCGTGTGTTCCTGAGAGGAATTCGATCTCGGAATACCACCTAAATAACTACGGCCAGAGAGTCAAATTTCCCAACCGGCTGGAAAGTGGATTCAGAATTACCGGTCTTAGTCTTCAACTTTTAGCTTAAAAAAGGAAAAAAATTTCAGTTGAGTCAAAAAGCCCCTCTACTAAGAGATGCACCATGTTGATAGGAATCGACAAAGACCTTCTTGTACACGTCCTCTCTAGGCTAAGAAATTCGATGACTCATCCTATTTCTTTTTGTTCCCCTTTGTAAAGCAATCGAAAAGAGACCAGAAGTCGCACCGGGAGCTAGTGCTTGCTATCTAAGAATTGCTCCATGGATCTCATCGGAAATGTTTGATGCTTTTTTTTAAGAAAGAACTCTTAATCGTTCGTATCCCATACCTATGGGCTACTTCACTGAGACGATGGTCGGAGTTTACAAGCTGCTTTGATAGAAGCAGGTTAAGAAAGATAGCTGAAGCAGTTATAGGGGAGTTCAGAAAGGATCTGATCGTAGATAGAGACTTCAACTTGTGCGGGGGTAGGGGCGGATGTAGCCAAGTGGATCAAGGCAGTGGATTGTGAATCCACCCTACCCTAGAAAGGGTAATGTGATTAGCTTGCTTAAACGAATCCGCTCTCTTTGCTGTGAACAAGAGGAAGCTTTATTTAATCACAGAATTGAATCGGGTCTCATCCCTTCGATTCCTCGCTGCATACTTCAATGAGAAAGGAAAAGAGCTTTGTTGCTCCTTTAGTTTAGGGCTATCGAGTTTACTTGCTTCTCACTAACGGTAGAATCATGAGCTTCATCACTCGGCTCTAAACCAAATTAAAAACACTCGGCTATAGGATGAAAATTCCCAACTCTGAGGAAAGAAAAGAAGCTCGACCATGAAAAGGCAAGTCGGGTTTCACCACATATGTGTGGTACCCGGGTCAAATCGGCTCTCCTGCCTGTGTATCCCATGCCCGGTGCCGTTGATCTGTCTGATGGGAGAGATCCACCAATTCCTTTATTTCAATGTGGAGGAAAAAGACTTTTACGCTTTATGGTCTGAATTCAACGGATCTCAAATCATCCATTTCTGAGCTTCAAGCCTTGCAAGCTTGATGAAAGTTCGTCCAATGACAGCTCTTGACCGGTATTAGATAGCTGCCAGAAAGAATGACTTTAGAAGAACTTGGTTGGGTTTTTCCTTTGTTGTAAATAAGAATAAGTCGTTCGTTAGACAAGGCCCACGTGTTGTGCATCTCTGGTGTTCTTCTCGTGAAATAGAAAGAGTTCGTTGCATCAACAAAGTGTATTAGTCAAAGGTACAAAAACAAAAACTACATGACATACATACGTTAAATGGTAGGCCCATTACGAACAATCATTAAGGCGGTCTCCAATCTCGCTCGGCTCGGGGCGATCACTTGAACAGGGCGGATTCCTATTCAAAGAGTGCATAACCTCATGGATAAGCTCACACTAACCCGTCAATTTGGGATCCAAATTAGAGATTTGACCTTCGTTTGATTCCGACGGCCGGCATAGATCTCATGAGACCGGCCCACTATTACTACGAAAAAAGCCCCGCCCTCTCCTTCGCTACACTTCACACCAACCCAAACTCCCTACCCTCATAAAAAAAAGTGACCCCCTTTGTTTGATTAGTCAGTTTTCAAGAGGGGGAGGTTCTGGTTCTTCGGTCATCCAGAGGTGTATATTCCCATTCTGCCTGGATCCGGTATCATAAGTCATATCGTTTCTACTTTTTCGGGAAAACCGATTGCATCAACCTCTTTCTTTCACAGGAGAGGGGACAATACGCTTTAAGGAGCTTGGGCTACTCAACCGATAGGAATAGGGGCTTGTTTCCACAACTGAAAAGAGGAGTAATGCTTCCTAGCACGGGACAAAGAATAAGACCACTTAGATCAGAATAGCATTCACAGAAATGTTCTAACATAGAGTAGAATCGAACATGGAAGAGATTCATTGACAACAGTAAAAAGTTAGAACCGATGTAAGTAAGATCCGCTACAACTAGAAGTCGATCTGGTACCTTCCTCAGGGTACTCAACAACTAGAGTCATCTCCCTTTCTCCTTTAAGCTTTAGTCGGTCGAGTAGCTTATTCGAACGTAGTGAAATAGGGGGCGCTAACGCGACCTTCCTTCAGCTGGCTTCGCCCTATCTATTCATCTATTTTCTCAAATGGATATTTAGGGATCTCTCTTGTTCATAGATCTTGAAACCAGGCCACTTGACTGTAAGGAAAGGGGTTCGACTCAATACTCTTGTGTGTATCCTTTGGCCACCAATCTAGCCTTCAACCCCTCAACTACTCCATCAGCGCGAAGGACGTTTTCTTCTCTACCCTCTCCTCTCCAAAGGCAAAGGGAGAGACTGCATCCCTTTCCTTCGGTAGCTCTTTTGGTTTCCGCAGTTAACTAAGAAGGCGATCGATTGGCTTGGAGAGAAAAGGAAACCCGGGACTGAAAACAAAAAGGATAGGAATGAATTGAATAGTTGTCTGTGATATATCCTTAAATCAGCCGTAGGTCAAATCACAAGTGGACACTAACGAATGAATCAATCATCAAGAGTGAGCTTGCTATGGAGGTTTGGAACCATTTTGATCGCCTTTTCAATATAAGACCCTTCCAAACGGATTCCATCACGCAAATAAATTCTAACAAAATCCAAAGTTTGACCTTGAGCTTTATTTATAGTCATAGCAAAACATAAGCGTATTGGAAATTGTGTTCTTTTGAAAGGAATTGATAAATTTTCATCTTCTGAAGCTAATAAAGGTATTCTTGGAATAAAGACATGTTTGTTATGAAAGTCACCGCTAGCAATTTTTTCACTTATAACATGTGTTTTGAAATTACAACATGTTAATCGTGTACCGTTACACAAACCTTCAGAAGGATTTAAATTTCGTAGTAACATCACTGGGCAATTTTCTTTTAAAGTCAATTTGTAAGGTGGCAAATTAGCAGGATTTAAAGTATGGAGATAATCTTCAAATTGACTTTGATCATTTGGTTCAATAGTTTCATCGATTGCAATAAATGATCTTGCAGTATTTGGAAATTTAGATATCAGCATATCATTTATTTCATGAACATAATCATTTTTGGTTGTCAAAATCACATGAGAAGCTAATGAGGAAGAATCATGAAACAATGAATCTATATTAGGTATGTTACATTAAATAACTCTTGTAAGGATTGTTCTTCAGTAGTAAAAGGAATGAGTAAAGAACTGGGAATTTCAACTTTATCCTCAAAGTTAAGTTTTTCTTTTCCGTCACCGATTCTCATCAAGTACTCTGAAAAAACAGGATCTATTCTTGCACGCATATTCTCTGATAGGTGTAATTTTTCAAGTTGGTTCCAGATTTCTGAGTATAATAAACTTTGAGAGATGAAGTCTTCTTTTTTTCCATTTCGAACAACGGGAAGAGTTTGTCTAAAATCACCTCCTAAAATAACCACTTTTCCACCAAAAAGCATTCTCGTATCCATTAGATCTTTTAATAGTAAATCAAAAGCTTTAATGGTCTTTGCTTTAGTCATTGATGCTTCATCCCAGACAATTAGTTTTGCATCCCGAATCAAACATGCAAGTGAGTTTTGTTTGCTAACATTACAACTAATATTTTCATCAACATTAATAGGAATCTTAAAGCGTGCATGAGCAGTTCGTCCTCCAGGAAGAAAAGAAGCTGCGACACCAGAACTTGTAGTTGCTAATGCTACAAATCCTTTAGATCTTATTGTTGCTAATAAACTTCGGTATAAGAAACTTTTGCCAGTTCCTCCTGGGCCATCAATAAAAAATGCTCCTGCTTTATTAGAAAATATTCTATCAACAATTATAGTATAAGCTTTTCGTTGTTTTGTATTTAGTTTTTTCTCTAATAACAAATCTTCTTCGGAAACTCTTATATTTCTCTCAAAATGAACATATTTTGCCTCTTTTTCGATTGCAGAAGGTTGAATATTCTCTGGAACAAGTTTATATTCATTTATATCATGTCCCATTGAGTGTAACTTATCATTAATATGGTTCAAAACTCTGTGCCGGACATCTCTCAGTTCAATACTTTTCAAGTTTGTAAAATCTTCAGACATAGAGTCTTCAAATTGTTCCCATAACTCTTTTGGATTAGTAGGATTACAATAAACTAAAAATGTAGAAAATAATTGTCTTAAACTATATGGCAATTGATAACTTACAGCTTCAATCATACAATCAACTAAGCTGTTATCAGAATGTAGTAATCCCCTTTTTTCTGTAGATTCCCTAAATGTAGTACAATATGTTTCATTGACTATACGAAGATCTTCATATGATTTTGGACCCCTCACATTCATAAGTAACAATCTAAGATAATATCTTTCTTCTTCTGTTGGATGGCATGTCACAACACGTTCAATAATTGTACATTGTTTTCGGCGTGTCCACATTTTGTATGAAGTTGACCATACAAAGTATTGAGGAAACTCTTTGTATAATAGATTAAGTTGTTGAGCATCCTCATTTGTTTGGTTCATAACAAAGAATTAAGTCAACATTGTTTTTCTAATCATTGGATTTCTCATAATTGTATTTACACTTTCAGTGCTTTTGAAAGAAACTTATTGTTGTCCTTCAAGATGTAACTGAAGATGGTAAACACTCGATGTCATCTCGCTGATAGGAAAACCAAATAAGCGTCATGTAGCTTCAGGCAGAGAGACCCAGAGAGCAGATTGATATTCTTTTATTTCATCAACCTCTGTTTGTTTATCGTTCTCATGTAGATAAAAAGCAATTTTATCGTGTCCTTTGCAAATATATTTGTAAAGGTACTTCACAACTTTAATGTCAGAACATATTTCCACATTCATATGACAATTAAACTTGGCCAGTAAAAATGGATTGTATGGTATGACCCAGGAGTTATCAAGATATTGCCCTCTAACTTTTATAAGTTCTCCTGTGTGTTGTCTTTTGTAAATTGGATATGAGTTTTTGCCTTTTGATGTTTGTTCGCGAAATCTTTAGGATATTGGAATTTACAGTAGCCTTTACTTTTCATAATGGAATTTGTAGGATTCAAATGACCACAAGGACCATGGATCATATGATGTACAACAACTGAACGTAAGTAAGCTTCTTTATTAGAATCAGGTAATTCAGCATGAATAATTCTGTCATATGACTCAGGTGTCAACAATTTATATTCATTACAAAGAATAATAAGGAAATGTGCATGTGGAAGACCACGTTTCTGGAATTCTATACTGTACATAAATGCAGCAACCTTTCCGAAGACATTTCTCTTTAATATATCAGTTTTTAGTTATTCAACTTTTTCCCTCGAAATACTCTACTAATCAAATCAGGTCTGTTTTGTGCCTCATCAGTAGGTAACAAGTGTTATTTTATTTTAGGCCACATTGAATTCCAAGTCATTGTTAGAAATAAATCAGGTTTTCCAAAATGTTGTACCAAAGCGATAGGATCAAGATATCGTTGACGGATATCTCTTGGTCCTCCAGTAAATGTGGCATGAAGGAATGTTTGTTTTCCAATTTTAGTAGCATCTCTTTCACCATGTCTTAAGACATCCAGAAGACCTTGGAAAACTTCCATTCGAAATAAGTCTGGATTAAAGAAAAAGAAATCTAGCCTGTCTTTCAAGCTTTATGAATACATCAACGATATATTGTAGGAAAACTCTTCCAGTATGGAAGAGTTCATCATTTTCATCATCTCACATTTGAATTTTGTAACAATAATATTCACGGCAAGAGACATTATTCCTTTTTTTCTTTTGTTGTTCAAGCACTTCAGCTTCCATATCAAGAAAGTTATCTATTGTGCACATATTTTTAACACTGGGTAAGTATTCCTGTTCACAGTAGACATGGCAGCCGATTGTATTTTTTGGATGTAATATTTTTTTAATACCACAATGCCACCTATCTTGACCATATGGAAATAATAGTGGATACTGTAAGGGATCGTAGCATCCATAGTAGTAATTAACTAATTGACTTTTATTATTGTGAGGGTAAATTCGAATATGAGGTTTCAATATAGTATGTACTCCTTCATCAACCCATATTGCTGAAACTTCTGATGTAGTAGGTAGGTTATATACTCGTTGATCTAAACCCGAATCACATTTCAGTGCAATGTAAAATTGTGATAGTTCTGGTACATCAGTTTGAGATTTCAGGAAAAAAGAGTATGGATTAACTTGCAGTATATTCATCAATTTTATTATCATAGTTTCATGAAGTCTAGTGGAACAAGCAATTCTATTTGCCACCTCATTTTCATTGTCATAGAAGTATAGTTGTAAGTTTTTTCCCTTTCCAGTTGCAGGGTATAAATCATCAATAAAGTGGTACATTTTTCCTTGAACTCTAAAGGTATAAATACCATGATATTTCTTAGCCAAGTCTTTGTCATATTTTACCCCAAGCGAAGTAAAAGCAAACATATTATTGTATGTCCTAACATATGTTCGAAAATGTTGAGACTCTTCGGAAGAATTTAAGAATAAATCTCGTAGTTCTGTAGGCATTTTGTGTGATGTAAGCCTAATCGAGCCATTGTCGCAACAAAATCCAGGTGATTCATACTGAAATCTTTTTGCACCGCAAAATTTACAATTTGGGACAACTTTGAGAGGAGTATACTCAGATTGAGATTCATTAACATTTATGTGACGACCTCTGTTGGGCCTATTTCCTAAATATCTCAAAATTGGTTAGAGCTGAAAGGAAAATAGTGAATACTATTCTATGTAAGGAAAATAGGGAATACTATTCCATGTTGAAATTAAGACAAACCTCTATTTGATACATTGGTCGAAGTAAGAGTACAGGGGTTAGCAGATGTGGATCCTAATATAGGAGTAGATATGAATTAGAGAAGCAAATGCCTTATAGCAGCCGGAAGCTAACAAAAATAATATGATTGTTATACTTGCCTATTTCAAAGACACAGGAAGGATGAAACAAACTTTTTCCTTTCGAAGAAGTGTCAGCTAAAGTATGAGCTTCAGATGTAGCAGCTAGTAAATAAAGATGAAGTGCGTCAAAACAGATCATGCATGTATATAAAGAACATATTCATTCAGAGACATACAGCTATGTAAAGAACATAAATTTAACTTACTAACCTTTTGTTGACGTAACATAAGGCTCTCTTATTATGAGAGGATTGTTCTGCTGAAACGGAGAATTAGATGTGGAAGATATTGACTTGACAGAGTTATTGAAGGTAGAAACTTGTAGAAGACGTCTTGTTGACTCGAGGTTTCTTTTGCGCCTTTGTAATAGTAATGTCTCTTTTTGAGTTGGCAACATTTCTTTATATTTTTTGTGCCGATTGAATTTCATTTCAGCATTTGTATTCGACAAACATGGGCGTTTGGTCTTTTGCTCTGAACGTGTCATCTGCATACAGGCAGCCAAGAAATTGTACACACGGATAAGACATGTATGCATGAATGAAAACGCTCAACTGAAGCTAGTGTAATCTTGCTTAATTTGGTTATTCTGTGGTGCTGCGTATTGTCGTGTTTTACTGGAAATATCTTTTGTGTGTTGTGTTCATCTGGTGTTGTGTCGTGCCTATCTGATGTTAGCCAGTACTAATATGCTAAGATGAACTTTTCGAGTTACAACACGCTCATTTGTTGATTTAGCTCATTCAACTGACATAATTTCAGCTCAACCTGTTACCCATTCATTTGACATCCCTTAATGTAACTTATAGCCAAGAACAGATTACAGAGGTAGTAAGCCTTTGATGATAACAATATTGAATATTTCGACCTATTCGATTCCTACAAAGCAGAGTTAAATTGAGAAGTTTATGAATTTTTTTTCCAAATAACTACTGGGTGTAGGATTAGGGAGAAATAGGAACATGGAAGCCACAAGTAACGATATCCAGCAAACCAAGAATAATAAAAAAATAGATTTCTTGAAGAAGCCGGGTTCTTCCGAGAAAGGAAAATTGTGAATCGCCTATATACGAAAGTTAACAGGCAAAAATGTTGGGCTGCGTTTTTTCCAGAACTTAGGGTTCTTCTATTAAAAAAATACTCACCTGGATCGAAGAAGCGGCAGCGGGCAGAGGCAAAGCGATAAACTTCAGTGAGTGTAAGCGGAAGCAACGAAGGTGGAAGAAGATGGAAGCTGTGGTTTTCTATCGGATAAAATTGGGGGAGGAAGATGGCAGCTATGGTTTTCTACCGGATAAAATTGGAGGAACGTGTTAAGCCAGAAAGAAGGCAAAAAGTGAAATGACAACACTGCCCTCATGAGGAAGCACACATGTCGACCGAGTGGTGCTTGGTAAGCCCCAACTCCCTCTTCTATAATAAGAGAAAATGTTTGTAATTAATCTAACTTTCATTTCCCTTAAGAGTAGCTATTCGTGCAAATGGCCCAAACTTACAACCCAAAGCATGGAAGGCTCAAGAGCAGCCCAATACGAGTGTGTTTGGTATGTTTTTCAATTTTTTCATATTAAGTTAATCAAAATATTTTGGAAAATATTTTCTCAAGGAAAACAAACTTCTTGAAAATGAGAAAAATGACTTCTCAAATGAAAATAGAGAAAACAAGTCTACAAATGACATTCCAAGTTTATTGTCTCCTCTCTCCTACCCAACATCCCTAATCCCCACCCTTGATCATCCCTCCCCCGAATCCCCACTCCCTATTCTATTCCGCCCACATAGTATTTTGCTAAATTACATATAGTATTATCTTACTTACTTATCAAACACTAAAAAAGGGCAAATGGTCAAATATACCCCTATATTATTTGAAATAGTTTAAATATACTCTCGTTATACTTTTGGTCCAAATATATCCCTCCAGTTATACTTTAGGTCCAAATATACTCCTCCAGTTATACTTTGTACTAATTTATCCTTATTTTTAGTGAACGGATATGTGACGAGTTTAGGAATAAGAACTCATCCCCAATTTTAAATAAATTCACTTTACAAACCCACTTATTTAACTCATCCCCGACTCATTTACTTTACAAATTCATATCTAAGTCCGCATTAGACAAAAGATGAAAAGCTATTTGATTCTTCCATCTTGTTGTGCCCACACCAACTTGTACTAAAGTCATCTCAAAGGTAAATGCTCTATTCTTCGCGTATTTTCTGTCAAAGTCAAAGATAAATACACAACAATTTGGTAGTAATTAACAACAGTATGAATGGCCAAAAGTATATATATGAATATATTTAACCACATCACTAAGAGTAGTTATTAAAGTTGCAACACACTTTTATCAATAAAATAAGGTTTATGTATGTGACATTCTTACAGCTAGCAAATAGGAGGAATTAATAAGAGCCTCAAAGCATAAGTTTCCATTAGTACCCATTCTGACAAAACATATGGCTTATTTGATGTGATTTAAGTTAGATATGCTTATATGCTACTTAAGAAATATGTTAAATAAAATTATTTGTTTCTAAATTCGATCACCATGTGTATGTCTCTTTAAAAAAAGGGTAAATCAACATAAAGGTATAATTGAAGGTTATATTTGGACCTAAAGTATCATTGGAGGGGTATATTTGGACCTAAAGTATAACGAGGGGTATATTTAAACTACTTCTAATAGTACATGGGTATATTTGACCCTTTGCAGACTAAAAAATAAATATGAAACTCACTTATTTTCCAACAAAACATTTTGTTGAAAAATATTTTACTATACCAAACAGAGAAAAAGATCAAAATTGTCCTTTATCTTTGAGTTAAGAATCAAAGTAGTCCTTATCTTTTAACATAGAGTACTAATAGTTCTCCATGTTTTAAGAATTGGTACACCTTTAGTCTGCTTTCAAACAACCGTCTATTTTTTAACGTTTTCTTTGCCTGTGAGAAAGTTTTCCTTCAAAACTTACTCTATTTCCACCACGGCTAGATAACAAATTTTAAATCGATCGATATTGCCAGAGATTTATTGGTGTTACTGAGTAATTGATATTGTTAGCACGTTGAAGAATAAGAGTATTGTAGGTGTAATGCTTGAACATATGATAACATGATTGGATTAATATAAGCAAGCATGTAAATATATTAGATTTCTGGTGAATCCATTCAATATATTTGAACGTTTTTCTCCTCATTGATCGAACAAGTTGGAGAATCCAATATATGTCTTCCATTGATTGTTTGTCTAGTTTTGACTTGACACATAATTTAAGAAGATTTAAAAAAACACCATGTAAGCCAGATTCGAAATGTTTTTGCATTTAGATAGAGAAGTTCTTCATTCTCTCAAGAGCAATCGGAGAAATCAAATAGCTCCGCAATTGGTTATCCTAGATAAAGAAGTTCTTCCTTCTCTGAAAACGGGAGGAAATCAAATTACTTCGCACCGCAACAAATCTTTGACCATGTCGATCGGTCCAGAATTGGTTATCCAGCAGTGATAGAAGCAGAGAAAGTTTTGGAGGAAAATTTTCTCACGTGTAAAGAAAACCCCGATTAAAAAATAGACAGGTGTTTGGAAGATGATTAAAGGTGTACCAATTTTTGAAACATGGCGGACTAAAAATGCTCCATACTAAAAAACAAGGACTACTTTGATTCTTAACTCAAAAATAAAGGACAATTTTGATACTTTTCTTCTACCAAACACACTATAGTCTCGGTAAAATCAGCCCATAATTTGAAAAATCCCCTTTCTGATTATCGGAGGGAAAAGTAAAGAGCGCAACACAGTCAAGAAAAACCTTCCAAGGTTCTCACTCTCCTTCCATGCTAGAGAGATAGAAAAAACATGAATGAATCTGTAAACAACAAGGAGAATGTAGTTGGTAGTGGTGGCGGATTAACGGCAGAACAGAATGCTCGAATCTCTTCAAAGTTTAGAGCTGCAAAGGCACTTCTTGCTCGCAAAAGGCCACTCCATGATTGCTCTACCACATCCCTCAATAGGTACGCTTTTCTTTCTTCTATTTCAAATTGATTGTTTGTTGGTTCTTCTTCATAATCTGTCCACCTATAAAATAGACACATTAGCTACATTTAGTTTTTAGGGTTCAAATCAATTCAATCAGAAAGGGGAATTTGAAAAAAGTAAGTATTTAGGGAATTTCATGTTTGCAAAAAGTGAAGTCACGCAACAATTGAAATTCCTTAAGGAGAACGCGGAGGCCACGAAGAAGCTAACCTCTTGAGGAACTGTCCATTTGCAGTTACCTTTCTTTCAAGTTGATGATGTAGAAATTAAAACTTCACAACACATCATTACCTACATCCAACTTTATGTGCTAACAATGTATCTCTTCCTTCTAGGCTAGGATCACTATTTACACTAACCAAAATTGTGCATAGAATTCACAACATCGCAATTGGAAAAAAGTTCGTCCTCTCTGGTAATTTGCCTGTCGACAAGGTTCCTCTTATAAGTATGCTTATTCAGTGATCTAAGTTACAATTTCCTTCGAAAGGCTATGAATTTTGATACTGATAAAGAGTCATATTCTTCCCCTTAGTTATGAAATCATTTAATAGCTCCTTGATGACTCAGTTCCAATGCACTGATTTCTTCTAATTTTGAATTTTCTGGTAGATATATTGACCTTGAAAAACAAGTTACCAGGAATTTAAGTTGATCTGGAAATTGTTTTCTTTTTCTTGTATGCTTATTTGTTGTTCATTACATGCTTCAAGAGTAAGTTTGAAATGTTTGTTCACAATCTTTCTTCTTTGTTTAATGTTTTGATGTATGTGGTATTCTTTTCCTAGAGTTGGGAAGGCTCAGAGAACTACATCCTCGGATCGGATTGATGGTGGTAAAAGGTTTCCTCTTACTGAGATTCCGATGAACACTCCGTCTCCCATCTATGAGAAGGGTTCCAATAAAACGTTCAATGTGTTTACCAGTGTTAAGGGCTCACAAATCCGTGAACTTGATAGCAACATCAATGCAAGGACTAAGTGTGAGACACGATTTGAAACAGTTGAAACTTTCACGTTGTCTAGCAATAGAATTGAATCAGTTGAAGCTAAACTAAGTGAAAACGCCGAAATTGTTCAAGTGGAAAGCATGGTTGGGTTGGATACATATAGAACTCCAGTGAGGCAACATGAATTTTCTGGCGTGAGTGAGTCATCTTTTTCGTCAACTGTGCTAGATGATGATTTTGATGAACACATTTTGGACGAAATAGATGCTTTATGTGAGCAAAACTCAAAAGGAAAGCCTGAAATGAAGAGGCTCAACAGCATTCCAATTGAAAATCATCACATAAACAACTTGGACAAGGAGGACAACTTAAATACCGCTGTTTCTAGTGATAATTCTGGACAGGAGTGCATTTTGATATCAAAGGGCAATCAAGAAAGTGATGCAGAAAGATCAAAGAGAAGCGAACCTGATAACTCAAATCTTGTCAGGTCAGATGAAGCTTTTAAACTTGAATGCATTCTGAATTCAACTGGTAATCAAGAATGTGAAGTAGAGGATCCAAAAAGCTCCAAGGCCACAGATACTGGGAGCAAGTTGGAGGCAACAGATATCAGGAACATGCCTGAGGATTATATAAAGTATGTAGAGTCGCTGAATGACAGACAACAGGAGGCAGCTTGTAGTGACATTTCAATCCCTCTAATCATTGTTGCTGGACCAGGAAGTGGCAAGGTCTTTACCTTCTCATGGTTTAAAAATGAAATTTGTATGTCTTCGTCAATAGTTGTTTGATTTCTTCTATTTGCATTTCAGACATCTACGATGGTTGGGCGAGTCCTGATGCTACTGCACAAGGTAGTGCGATGACTATAAGTGCTACTATATCATTATACTTTTGTCAATGCCATGTCTGGCATGTGACGGATCTAGTCAAGTATCTACTTCTGAGTTTTCTTCCTCTCCCTTCCTTTGCTTGTTGTTATAGGGTATTGGTCCATCAAACATTCTTGCTATGACTTTTACAACAGCAGCAGCTTCTGAAATGAGGGAGAGAATCGGAAGAGTTGCAGGGAAGACAGCAGCAAAGGAGCTCACAATCAGCACATTTCACTCGTTTTCTCTGCAACTTTGCCGCATGCATGCTGAGAAGTACGTATATCTTGACTTGGTTCTTAAATATTTAAGCAGTTGAACACTGAAAGAAGTAATATTTTGCTTGCTATGTCTTGTTATGTTGAAAAAATGAGTCTCATGTAGCTCAAATACCTTCTGTTTACATGTCTTTTTAGGTTTTATTGTTTAGCAGGCAAACATTTATGAGAAGATGGCCGAAGATAAAATCTAACTGGAAAATTCCATACTTGAATTTTCTGAACCACAATGATTGCCACTGTTTTAGACTTACTACCATTAATTGATTGAGTAATGTCCTAATAAAAAGGAAAGCACAGGGTGATGTAGGCTACTACCATTGTTGAGTTTGTTTATCATATTCTAAGATCAAGTTATTGCTAGTGAATTCCCTAATCCATGTTTCTGTACTGAATTATAGACTAGTTCAGAGCTATGCCTTTGGTCTTTTTCATGGTTCAAGAGTGATTGTCCTGCGGTAAGCTGTACCTCCTTTTGTAATAACATATTTTACCTGGTATACTATACTTGCCACTCAATAGACTAGTATATTGTTATAAGTGGCTCAAATCAATTTAGCCATGCTTCGTTTTGGACAATTGATTAGACTTTCACGTTGTTCCAATAGGCATCAGAATCTAGTTTTCCATAGTTATGTGCATTACCCAATATTTTCGCACGATCCTCATTTTGATATTTTTTTTTTTTGAAAAATGGTAATTTGTATTCCTCAGCATTAAGGATATGCTAGAGACCTCCAAAAAGTTATCAACAAAGAGTTATAACCAAGGCTAATTTAATTACAAAGAGCCTAAAAAATCTACCAACTTAACTTCATCCTCTACATTTGCTAGTTTACACCAAAAATGAAAATTTACACTGCAATACCATTGAATCTTCTGTAGAGTATTAGACCTAAGCGCAAAGCATCTCCCATTTCTTTCCTTCCATATTGTCCACCAAATACATGAAGGGACTGCTCTCCACCATCTCTTCTGGGACTTGCTACCCCCTCTCCTGATCCAACAACTTAGAAGATCTGATGTATGTTCTGGCATAGTCCAGTTGTCACTTGTGAGGCTGAAGAAAAGTGACCATAATTGGGTTGTCACTTTGATTATTTGTCTCTGCAGTCTCATTACAAAAGAACATTTGGACACTAATTGAAAGCCCTTCTTCCATAGGACTTCATGAGTCAGACAGGCTTTTCTGGCCACTAACCAAGTGAAACATTTAATTTGGATCAGACCAAACTTTTCCACACCTTTAACCATGGCCCTGTACTGCCTCCTGGCTGCCCCAAAGCTTCCATTTTGTATATTCTATTGACAGAGAATCTCCCATCGCTGCTGTGCTTCCAGTTAATAACATTTGGAGTGGGAGAGGTATCTTTAAATTTGCCAACTTCCTTTGGAAGACCAACCCCCATCAATCTCCTAGTCATTTGAGTTCCTGCTGAAACAAATATTCCACCCTTGAGGTGTCCAGGAGTTTGCCACAGTTGCTTCAAGAATTCTGCATATAGAAAATGTTCGGAAAAGCAGACATCAAAGGTTCTTGCCGATTCCATGGTTCCTTCCAAAGCATTGTCTTTGAACCATCACCCACCTTATGGACAACATAATTGTTGAAGCTTGCCCATAAGTTTCTAATGGTCCTCCAAACTGATACACTATTAGTGTTGACCACTTCATCAGTGCACCATTGATTTGATTGTCCATATTTGCTCCTGATCACCTCCTTCCACAAAGCTTGGCCTTCATTAGCATATCTCCATAACCACTTCATCAAAAGGCAATTATTATGTAATTTCAAATTTCTGATACCAAGACCCCTTGCTTTCTACAATATCTCTGCTTGATGCACCCAATATTACCCCCAAGTAGGTAATGGGTACCAATGTTTTGGACGGCGAAAGGCGAAAAGGGTCTACCTTGCCTCACGACAAGGCGAGACGCTCACCTTTTTGAAGTGAGGCACCAATTAATACCAAAAATTTAAATTTTTTAATTGCATATATAAATAACCAAAATCTCAATAGCAATAACATATTAGCAAATATTTCAATTCAAAAAATAAAAGTAGATTGTAGATATTAAAAGTCTACAACTTGAATGACTAAATAATTCATAGGACAAGCAATACTAAAACAGAGGAATGAGAAAGAAGAAACTGGGCAGATTGCAGGTTGAGAAAGAACAAAAAATTGCCTTACTAGTTAATGAGAAAGAAGAAAGAAGAAGAGCGAGAAGAAAGAAGAAAGACAGTCGAAACAGAGGAGCAAGAAGAAGAAACGAGAAGAAAGATGAAGAGAATGCGTAGCGGACCTGAGCCCTGAAGTCTGAAGAAGAGAGTCGACTTTGAAGTTTTGAGGTGCTGAAATCACAAATAGACCCTATTTTTACATTTTAAGTTTTAAATTGTTAAGTCAATTTATTGTTTTTTTTACAAAAGGGGACGTCTTTGTCATGTCGCCTTGCCTCTCGTCGCGCCAAAGGTGCTTAGGTGAGTGCCTTTTCACAACATTGATGGGTACAACACTGACTCTACAACTCAATTCTTGTGCTAACTCTTCAATGTTACCCACCTCACCCACTGGTATATAATCTCACACTTACCGAGGTTGACCTTAAGCCTTGAGGCAATCTGATACCAAATAAGGATCTGTCTCAAATAAGATATTTGGATCACACAACACCAACTTATCATCTGTAAATAGAAGATAGATACCCTCAAATCAAATTGCCCCCCTGAATAAGGCAGTGAAACCTCTCAATAATCCTTCTGCAATGACCCTATCCATCACAGTGTTTTGGGGAGGGGGAAGTAGAAAAAAGCGACAAGACCTTGCTTCACTTAAAGCGTGAAGCAAAGTGCTTGCTTCATTGAAGTGAAAGCGCAATTTGAAAGAAAAAAGACCAAAATAAATAGAGACAATATATTAAGACTTAGCATCCGGAGTCCTGTGTGACAAGAGTGTACCACTAAAACTTAAAGGTAAGTTCTACAGAGTGGTGGTTAGGCCGACCATGTTGTATGTGACGGATTGTTGGCCAGTTAAGAACTCCCATGTTCAGAATATAAGAGCGGCGGAAATGAGGATGTTGAGGTGAATATGTGGGTATTCTAGGAGAGATAAGATTAGGAATGATGATATCCGGTTCACCGTACAAGGTGGGAGTGACCTCCGTGGTGGACAAGATGAGGAAAGCAAAGCTGAGATGGTTCGGGCATATGAAGAGGAGATGTGTAGATGCCCAGTAAGTAGGTGTGAGAGGTTTTCCCTGGTAGGTGTAAGGAGAGGTAGGTAGACCGAAGAAGTATTGTGGGGAGGTGATAAGATAGGACATGATGCATCCTGATCTTACCGAGGACGTGATCTTAGAAAGGAAGACATGGAGGTTGCGAGTTAGGATAGAATGTTAGTAGATAGTGGAAAAGTGTCTCACTTTCCATTGGGTTTGGTTTGGTGGTTGTTTGTTTGGCGCACTATATTCGTTTCTTCTTCCATAGCAGTGGTATCAACAACATTCCATTGTTGCTTGTCCCTCATTTTTTGTGCTTTGGTTATTGCATTATTTTGCTATTGCTATTGTTCCTTTTCTTTGAATGCTATGTACTGCTTTCTCTGTTATTTCCTTTGTCTTCTTTACTTTTGTATGTCCTTTTTCATACTGCTCCGAATTGCGATACTTGAGCCAAGGGTTTTTCGGAAACAACCTCTCTACCTTCCTCAGACCCCACCAGGGGATTTCACTGGGTTTGTTGTTGTTGTTGGAAGTTCAAAAATCAGCACCTTTTGCTCAAGGTGTACTCCTCGCTTCACCTTAGCCTTTTTAAAGCATCGTTTAGAGGTTCTCTGTCTCTCTCCTCCACAACAAATGCATTTTATCTGATTTCTCCTTCACCTTCATATTGTCACATAGAAGGTAGTTCATTGCAATTTATCAGTTCTTGCGGTGATAAATTGTCTAAATAGACACATGTTAATTCATCAATAGGTTAGGTCGAACACCTGAATTTCTCATATATGGACATGGGCAGCAGAGAAGAGCTGTCATTGAAGCAGTCCGCTTACTGGATGATAAAAAAAATGGACCTCGTGATGAGCTTTGCCAGCTTAATGACAAGAATTCTCCTCAACATTTTAAGGAGAGATCAAAGAAGTGGTTAAAGTTTGTAACTCAAGTAAGTAGTTTTTGGGTTAAAGATACTGTTCCACTTAGTTTGGTTATAAAATCTTGCTGTCTTTTAAGTTTTTTGTCAAAAGGAGGACACAACTTTGATTAGTTTTATCTGAAGTATCAATCGAACAATCTTTTGATGTTTCACATATATGCCGGGTAGATGAAGAGTAACCTTTCTTTCCATTAGAGAATGCAGTATCTGCTGACTCTGCTCCATACGAGTGACAGTATTTGGATATGCTGATTTGGAAATTTCTGTCTATGGCATATAAGTGAACTATTGAATATGTATAAAACAAATTAGCACCATATATTCTGTCTTCTTCTTCTTGGCATGTTAATAAAGACTCCCTTCTGTTTCAGTCTTTTTTGTCTTAGAGGGTGTTTGGATTGGCTTTTTAAAAGTAGCTTGTAAGCTAAAAGCTAAAAGCCATAAGTTGGGAATGCCTAGCTTTTGGCTTTTAACTTATTTTAATACTTTTTTGGCCTAAAAGTAATTGCTTAAAAGCACTTTTTGTCTTTTCCAAACACCACAAAAACTAGAAAAGGAGCTTAAAAGCCAAAAACACTTGCAATAAGCCAATCCACATGATATGTTTCAGACCACAAGATTAAAGGACATTTTGGTACATTTCACATATCTTTAGTTTAAGACCACATGATTCGAAAGTCTTCTTTACTTTCTTAAACTCTGGGTCAAGTCAAAACCAGACAAACAAATTGAAATGGAGGGAGTTACTATTATGTGTCAAAACTGAAACTCTCTCCTCTGTACCCTTTTCCCTTTCATATTCAAATAGGACGTCTGTTGCATGCTTAATGGTTGTTATATTTGTACTTACATCTCTTCCACTGAAATACAGGCCAAGTCTGCAGGAAGGATGCCGGATGACTACTTCAAAATTGGAAATGAAACTGGAGTAAGCCGATAATCAGGGATTTTTGGTATTTTATCGTTCATATTTCCTTATTATGATCTTGGAATATTGATCAGGCTGCAGTTCTGCAAAGCTACAACGATATATTAAAATCATGCAATGCTTTGGATTACCATGACTTGATCAGTTGTTCTGTCAAGCTCTTGACTGATTTTCCAGAAGGTTGACTTAAGTGTTTCATAATGACTGTAACCTAGTGCATTGTGATATCCCAGTTGTCTGAATCTGTTTGATTTTCATTTTCTTCAAATGAAGTCTTTGAAGAGTGCCAGGAATTATGGAAAGCAATGGTGATTGATGAGTTTCAAGACACAAGTGCTGTGCAGTATGGACTTTTACATATCCTTGCATCGCATAAACGCATAACTATTGTTGGTGATGAAGATCAGGTGAAGCTAGTCTTTTCTTACTTTATCCAGTGAAACATTTTTTTCTCGTCTTGCTGTGACAAGTTCTTTACTTCCTTTTCCTTTCAAGTACCTTGCTGCTCAGAGTTTTCAATATCATTCTGCAGTCCATTTTTGGTTTTAGTGGTGCTGATGCCTCTGGATTTGATTCATTTCGGAAAGATTTTCCTTTGCACAAAGAGGTTTGGCAAACTCTTTATTATAGCTTGTCTTTTAAGTCCTTGTTTATATGAACTTTGGATACGGTTCTGATAGTTTCCTTGTGATGTATATCAATCTCTATTCAGGTGAGACTTAGTAAAAATTACCGGTCCACACGTTGCATTGTTGAAGCTGCATCATTTCTTATACAAAATAATTCGAAAAGGTGCCAATCAAAACGTGTTCTTACTGATAATTCTGTTGGGTCAAAGGTAAATGATTTTAGCGTTCTTATAAAGAAAAACATCCTCGATAGGGATACCTTTTAACATATGATACTTTGCAGATAACTATCAAAGAATGCTGCAACGAGGATTCACAATGTTCTTTTGTTGTTGATAAAATATTAGAAATTGCTTCTGATGGCACAACTGAAAAGTCCTCTTTCGGCGACATAGCAGTTCTATTCCGGAGGCAGGTCAAGCTTTACCTATTGAAAAAGAAAACTTGTTTAAAATTTTTTGTGGGGTTTTGGCTGAATATTTCTGCCTCTGTGGCTTCGTGTTGTACAACAGGTGTCAGGAAAAATCTTTCAAGCGGCATTTCGTAATAGAAAGATTCCATTCAATGTTCATGGTGTGGCCTTCTATAGGAAAAAGGTATCTCTCACCTCCCATCACTGCCAGATAGATTCATATGCTTTTAAATAGTCGTTCACCTGGTATGTTCATGCAATAGGTGGTCAAGAGCATCATTGCGATGCTTAGAACAACTTTACCTGGTTCCGATGATGGTTCATTTCGAAGAGTATTGAAGGCCTTACTGCCTTCAGAAAAAGAAGAAAAAATGAAGGTTGTCTTCCGTATCTATTTTGCTTCACGTATGGGCACTATGGCTGTCCAATGCCTATTTTATTTAAAGCTTATTTTGACATTTTCTGTCCTAGGTAATTGATCACATTGAAAAAGTTTCCACTGTAAGGAAAAGTAGCTTCATTTCAGCAGCACGAGACATATTTAGCGCTAAAGTATCTGGCACATTCAAGAGGTTTGTTCTAGAACTCCTTGTGGTGAAGCTGTTGATGATAAATGATCTCTTTAGTAGTACTAGTTATGATCTTGGGCATATGTTTTTTCAACTACTTCATTGGGTGATATTATATATCTATCGATGTGTTCTCAAATGCTATCTGGATTTCTATATTCTGCTTTGCCTCCCTGCATGTATTTTATTTCTTTTTCTTGTCTTCTGGAAACAAAGAAAAAGCTTTTGGTCCTCTGATTTGGCTTGATATTGAGTCTAATACAAGCAACTAGCCTCAAAATACCTAGTTGCCCATTTCATTTGTAATTTACTGTGAATATTAGTCTTGACTGTAACAAATGGGATTATAAATTTGTTTCTATTTATTTACAGGAGTCAACTCACTCAAGGGCGAAAGGTGTTGCTCATGATAGACATGATTTCGAAACTCGTCAAAAGGGTAAGTTTTTGAATCTTATGGATTATTCTGTTCTATTTGGATGTAAATCATGTGAAGCTTTATTGATATTTTATCATGTGTGCTGGATTGCAAAATTGATTTATCTGTCTGGACAATTGAAAAGGCATTTTCAAAGGGCATTGATTGATTATGCATGTTGATGATGACTGATGTTGGTTTATACGATACTGAGTTTCATTTGCGCAATTTGGTGCTGAGCTTTTCCTCTTTACTAGAGGGAAACTTTCTTGGACAAAGTCTTGGATGTAAATGATAGTTTATCTGTGTACAGCAAAATATCTCATACTTAAAGGGTCATTTGAGGTTTGCTCAGACCGAATTCTTGGGTAATATTACTTGTTATACTTGCAGGAAGAGTCCATTTCAGCTGTCATTACTTCAGTCGCTAGCATGATACCCCAGGTTGGTCCTTGTATTATAAAAACACAAACCTAAAATGTTATATTTGTATGGAGAAAAAGAAAGATATACTCCCTCCGCTCCAATTTATGTGGCAGCATTACTCTAATTTTGCTAATAATTTAACTTAAACTTCTCTTTTACTCTTAATGACAAACTATTATAACCACACAAATGTTGTCACCTGATGAAGGCTACAAGTTTCAAAAGTCTTCCTTTCTTTTGTAAACTTTGTGCCTAATCAAACTATACCACATAAATAGAACAAAGGGAGTATATGATAACAAGTTTCCTACTTTTGTCTGTGGAAATCTCGTTGAAAATTTCTAACGTCTTTGTCAAATCAAATCTTAGTTATTTGTTCATCACCTCCACCATCTTTCTATTAATATATTTATTTCAAGCTAATGAAAGTTTCTTCTCATTAAAAGTGTCTATTTCATGCTAATCAAAGTGTCTTTCAGATTACAGCTTTTATACTATAAGCACCTTAATCTTTTGGCATGTGACTTTCATTCTGTAGAAAAACCTTCTTGAACAGCGGGCAGTTCATGATAATGATGGAGGGAAGTTGCTTAACGAAGATCATGATGTTAGACCTGTAAGTGTAATATGTTCCTTTGTGGTCTTATCTTTTTCTTTTCACCTTCACTGCTAATGCATGGCTTCTTCTATGTGAACTTATTCTTATCTTCTGTTTCTGTTTGACTCTTTTTTCATTATTTTCCCCTGTATAAAAATTGTTGCAGCAAGTGAAATGAGCAGATACATCAGAAGCTGTTTGTTTAATGGTGCAGGTTCTTCAATATCTATTGGACGATGTGTCTGATTTCCTAAAAACTCATAAGAATCCCATAGAAGGAGAAAGTGAATGCAAAACAGAAGTACAAGGTTGCGCCAACATACTGAAAGCTTTTATCGATCATATATCTGAACGGGAGAGTGAAAATTTCCGTACAAGGAGACATGATAACAAAGACTCTGTTACAGTCACGACAATTCATCAGGTTTCTGAATTCTCTAGCAATGTGTTATTTCACTTTGCTTCCTGGTGCTTCATTCCAATGTCCATATTTTGTGAAAATTAATTCGATTTTTCCCTTTTTCATTTCTTCTGTTTGATTTTGTGTGTAGTCAAAAGGCTTAGAGTGGGATACGGTTTTCATAGTGAAGGTATGATATGAGATCCATGCTTTCAGTATTGTTTTTATTCTCAGTATATCAAACGTTACATAACATTAATTGGACGAGCAAGGAGAGGGATAGTGGACTCCTCTTCCCACCCCTTTTAGTCATCAGAGAGGCTTTTTATTCTCTATAACACCATTATTATTTGCAACGAGAAAGGTATAATCTGGAGCTAATGCTCGCATAAATTGGTCAGGCAAATGAATCAGAGATTCCCTTGTTACATGAATTTAATGGCATCACAAATGAAAGGAGCAACTCAATTGAGGTATTTATTTTTTTGAAATTTGAATCATTAGAGTAATTCATCCCTTCTATAATATAGATCTCTTTTTATCCACTTCGAACATAAATTTTTTCTTGTTCTTTGCAACTTTAGGAGGAGAGACGCTTACTATATGTGGCAATGACTCGTGCACGGAAAAAGCTTTTCATTTTGCATGTAATTATGGATTCAAATTGGCAGGTATGATGAACGGCTTGCTCTGGTTTATCTTGGCTTTATTATTTCTTTCTCAAGTCTAGACACACTTGCTTTCAGGTTCTTCAACCTTCACGTTTTCTGAGAGAAATTCCCCGTCATCTTCAAGAGACCCAGGTAAGATGTGTTTCAATTGTAAGTATGTCTCTTACAAATGTTGTTTCTGGCCAAGCACTGCAACCTTTCTCCATCCATTGGGCTTTTTGACTTGCTTGGTGCCCTGTCTTGCCAATGCTTGTTGTTTGTTCCATTTCTTTTAATTAGGTGTACAACCTAAAATCAATTTAGATTGAACCATTTAGTTTCGCTGTGTTGTAAGAGAGAGACGAATGATATACTTTATTCTTTTGTTTCATTTCTTCTGGAACAATCACAAAGACTTTTTCTTAATTAAGGATCTACTACCAGAAATTCAATGCGTAATCCCAGCATTCAATGTGTATTCCTGAATAATCTCATTTTTCAATTATTCAACCATTTCATTTTACCAAGTTCAATGTTAGGCAGAATAGTCAACATTTATCTCTTTCGATGCAACAACAAGATCTTTTACTTAAGTAAAGATTTAGTTTATGAGAATGGCCAAACACAAACGGAACGACAAACTCTTTTTCGACTTCAAATATTTTTTTTAAAAAAACTTCAGCTCAATTCTTTTCTATATGCCTATAACACATCCAACAAAGTGAGATTAACTAATCAACTCTTAATTGATCTGCATAAGCTTCTAATATGCAAGTTAATAGAACCATTTTTATGGCTGTTAAAATACTTCTTAAATTAAATTGCTTTATTTAGATAATTTGGTATGTGGATCCTATTCTTTTCGACAATATTTTGTTTTCTATCGCAGTAGTCTGAGATTAAGATTATATTTTTGATAAATAAGCATCCACATTAGGTTATTAATTAAGATAAGTTGCCTCAGTGCCCATGAAACCTTTTATGCGATGTGTGTTTGAAGTTTCCGAAAACTGAGTTTGCTTTTTTGAAAAAAGTGGTTGTTGGAGTTGTTTTTGCAAAAGAATTTAAGTACTTCAAAAATTTTCAAACTCATTATTTTAAATTTTTTTTTATCTCAAAAACTTGTTTTTAGATCTTTTGAGTTCTTAAAAGAGCTGAAAAACTGAGTTTTGGAAATCTACAAAGAATGTTGGTACTTTTTTACAAACACTACTCAACAAACATTTTTTCCAAAAAACTCAATATGAGTTTGGAGACAGTTTTGGTAACTCCAAAACAAACACAACCTTTTAGTCTATAGCAACTTATACAATCCACTAAAATTTTTTGGTGGGCAAGAGCCCTTGACATTCTGCAGAGGCTGCAACTTACCACTGTTTAGAGATGATTTTGTTTGTTTGACTGCTTAATATTTGATATCTAAACACACTGTAAATAAATTCATCTGAAGCTTATGGGTTTTCAATCACTACCTTGCACTTTTGCCAATTTTCTAATGAGTAAAGTAACCTGTCATTGTCTGCTTAATTTGCATTTCATATTTTCCGGTAGATCAAACAATTACCTTCTTGCTAACATTTTTTTTCTAATAGGAAGAGCTGACCAATCACCAAAAACTCCAGAAGGAAACTCCTCAGAGTGGTTCAGCCGAAAAGGTGGAATCTGTTGATCATAGAATAACGCTAGATGATCCTCTCAGTGATCCACTTGAAGGAATGTCCAAAGAGTCAATTGACACAATGGAGCTATGCAATTCCAAAATCTTCTTAAAAAGGTTTTCTTCATTTATTCATCTTGATGGGTAGAGAAATCTATTAGTTCACTGTCCCAAATTGCTTGTCATACTTAGAGCTGTAATTGAGCTAAATTGAACTTACCCTTTAACAAGGCAACTTCACTCTGTCAAGTTTCTACTAGCTCGAACTCGAGCCCTAGTTGGTTGATGTAAAGTTTGCTTGTATAGTTTATTGTCTAAGTTGTTTGAATGAGCCAATAAAGAAAATTCTGAACAGAAACAAGACTAGCATTACATGTGAAATACATGACCAATGGGAATCCTTATCAAGTAAAAGTTGATTTATAAAAAATCCAAGTTAGCTGAGCTTTTATGAACAGTAAACAAGTCAATATTTTGCAAAAAACACCCTGATGGTAGGTGGAGAACCCAACAATTCATATCAACCAAAAGGAGTTGGATACAAGAGGTGGCTTTGTGTCCTTGTCTCCTTGTGAAATATGGAGGATGAAAAGTTCATCCTTGGGCAAAAGCTGAACCACATAACCTAAATTTATGCATCTCTGATCTCTACATGATAAGCAATGTTCATTGAGGTTAAGTAAAAACAAGTTGACACTTGGCATGTTTCTAAGACATGGAAGGCTCGTTTGAACATTCTTCAAAAGAGCTCTGACTTGACAAGGCAAAGAAACAGCTTGACTGAAAAATGTGTTTTTTCCTTGACTCTCACCCCAGTTGGCTGACATGTCAGCAACCATATTGCTTGAACTCAGTTTTTTTATTTTAATAATGAGTGTTCGAGGTTTACTCGTGACATATCGACTCGCTATAACTTTTGTTAAACTTCTTAATTAGTAAAATAGAGCCTACACTATCTTTTATTTATAACAAATAGAGCCTGCAATATTTTCAATAGCTTATTATGTAAAGGGTGACATGAGTCCGTTAGATAGCATGAATTACAAATCTCAGCGGAGGCAAAAACCACTGGGTGATTTTTTCCTATCTGCCTAAGTGTTGGTGGGCAGAGTTTTACCTAGTACATGTGCGGGTGGGAGCTAGCATACTCGATGGAATAGTCGAGGTGCGCACAAGGTGTCCGAGACACCAACGTTATTAAAAAAAGAAGATAACATGAAATTATTTTGTCCTAATACTGGTAAATTAGGACACTTATGATTGGACAAAGAGACATAAGAATACTCCTGTTCATTATTTGGAGCCTAACTTTGATTGAATTTCTGAACTGATCTACCCAGATTTAATGCTGAAGACCGAGCAGTTGTATCTCATTTGTTCCATCAATGGGCCAAAAAGCCTGCATTTCAGGAACCACAGAGGTTGCTTAAGAAGGTCAAAGTTTGTTTATTTGTTTTATTTTCTTTATGATTGGGTATATTTCTTAGTCAAGAGGAGCAATATTAACATTTAACTCCATATATCCAATATTCCATGTATCTTTAGTCAACACAGGCAAAGATCCGCTTATGTATTTTGGCAAATGGCGAGAATCATGCCACATTGAAGTTTTAGAAACAGTTTGTTTCATTACCGTAACACAAGGTTGGATCTTAACGCATCTGATTTTTGGCATCTTCAGGTAGGTTTTGTCATTGATGAGCGCCTTAGAGTCAAGAAGAGCACTCACAAGGTCTTAGCTCTGTTCTTTTTCCCATTTCATCAAACAATTTTGACTGCATTTGTTCAGATAAATTAATAACATGACCTTAAAAATTCTGCTAATTCATTCCCTGAAACTTTTCTTTTATTTTTGGGCAGCACATGCCCTTGCTCAAAAGTCAAAGCTGATATTTGGTGCCAACTGCCAACGCCAAAATGACCTAAACGCCAAAATAAAATTAGATAACCAACCCTCATGGTCTATTTCTCATTTTAGGAATCCTACCAGTTGCACCTGTTCTCCACCAAATTCTTCCCCGCCTTCCACCTCAGTATCCACCTTGTGCGTTCATCCTTTGCCATCTGCTAGTTTCTCATATCTCATCTCTAGGGTTGGGGGGCGTGACTATTGTCTATTGGAAGGGATAATGAAAAACTGGTTACCTCCAGTCTCCAGAAGCATGATGCTTTCTGTTTCCTTTGGTCCCAAGACTCTCCATTTCTCCTCTTGTCGAATCTCTATCTTCAGAAAAATCAATAATAATACGAAGAAAAATATTTGCCACCATACAACAAAACAGCTGTCTGTGAATCTTAGTATCTGCCACCTTAAGGGTGACAAAGAAACGGACCTTGGACTTAACTCTACCCCAAAAGCTAGCTTGCCCAAGACCATATAAGGGGACCAAATGACCCTATCCCACTGATATGAGAAACTCAATGCTCCCCTGCAAGCCCAGGGACATGTGGAGCGTGGACAATGTAAGACAGGGAGCCCAACATAAAAAATAATGAATTGGGATAGGCATTCAGGAAGTGAAGTACGCCTATTTTTTGTGACCTGATGCGGCATAACAAGTTAAAAGAATATTTATGATCAAGTTTTACCTCTTAATCTTTCTGAAATTTATTTCCACGCGTTCAATGTGCTTACATGTTTTTGGTTGATTTCCCAGGATGTTTTACGTGCCTTAAAGTCCTCATTAACATGTGAGGAAGCTTTACATTATACTGAATCTGTAAGTTAGCATCTCTACCGCAGTTTCTTAAGTACGTCAAGTATAGATTTATTATGAAGAACTGGAATGTAAGTTGGCATCTCCATCAAATATTTCTTGTCCGGTTAGGTGTTGAACTGGGAGAAAATTCCTGCTGAGAAGCGTGCTTACTTAATGAGAGAGAAACAGGTATCAGCTTAAACTCAATCTCCTTAAGTTCTCATGCAAATTTTATCACATACATGAACAAGTTAAAGGCCATGCCCGAGGGCATAAATTCATGTTGACCATGTTTGCACATTAATTCATAAATTGTCATCATTCTGCTATTATAGTGCCTGCCAAGCATATGAAAAACAGTAGTTAAGTTCAAGAATTGCCCTGAAAAACAGTAGCAAGTTATTATCTTATTTGCTTGACCACCTTATACTTTTATTATTTGATCAATTGTAAACTTTAAGGAACTTATTTTCCTAGAGAAAATGTTTTCCAAAACATTTTGACCAACCAAACATGGAAAATTCAAAAACAGTTTTCCTCTATACCTAATACACCCTAAATCTTGAAAATCCAATTTGTGGGTGTTCTTAACTACTTTGAAGATTTGAGGAGATTCTAGTAATTCCCAAGGTATAATAGTGTTAATATTTGTGGTTAGGGAGCGAAATTATCATAAAAAAAATCCTTGGATACTCACCTTAAAGTTGTAGAAAATCCCCCTTGATTCGGATCTCTCTTCTACATAAAATTCTTTAACTCAATATCTCAGAATTACTCTCGCTCCCCGTACTCAGCTTATTATAGCCCAGGAATTTGGAAAGGGAGATCACGTTGCAAGAGACATCATGCGCCTGCTACCTGAAGTATTTTCCTCAGTCATTTTTCTGAGGCCTCCCTCGCTAGCACTCTTGCAGCACAAGGCCTTCGTGCGCATCCTGGGCTCCTGCCCAGCCTCCTCATGATGTGAGTGCTGGCGTGAGGCAGCCTGGGACTTGCCTTGGTTCTTTTCCATTTCCTTTCAACATTTTGGTACTATTTCCATTTAAAAAAAAATTCCAACTTGTATCAATTAGTTCACTACTCTCATATGGTCCACACACAACTCGAGGTTACTTTAGTCATGTCATTAAGCACGTAATTAGTCCAGATTAATTATTAAAAATCACAGGGTTTTACAGATTTCATAAACACAAAGCAGATGGATGCCGTTATTGACAATCCATCCCATTCCCTTTCCCTATTCTCTGCACACATTAAAGAATAAGAAGACAGAGAAAGCTTAGTGTGTGTTTCGTGCTGTTTCCACCAAAAGATTATTATTCTTTACTTATTAATCACACGTTTTCCCTTGTAGGAGTACTTCCAAAAACTACGGATTGAAAGTGCAATGGGTACATCAGAACCAACTCCCAAACAGGTATGCAGTAATTCCCTCATCTTCTTTTGTTTTGTACTCTTTGCCTTTACAGGGAAAATGACAGAATTGTTAGTTTAACCAACTATAATGCATTTTCAAAAGTATAAACTGATGTACGTAATCTGAAACCTGTAATCAACTTTGTGTGCGCTCTCTTCAAACTTAGTGAACAGACATGGACAGTCCTAGACATCCGAAAGTATGCTTCACATAAAGTGGGTACAGTTTGAGTATTGTTGCTAGCTACTATATAGAGTACTTTTTTTTTGGTAAACTATATAGAGTACTTAGTTGCAACATGTCCTACCCTGTTATGTACCTACTATCCCTTTGTACTCTTGGTGGTTTATAATACGCAAGGGCTTGAGGGGTCCGGGTTTTCCTTAGTGGTGTTCCCTTTCACTTACTTTGGTGGATCTTAGATTAAATATTTGGAGAACATTATAATGATGCACATGATTTGCTGCTACAGATTTTATAATGGTCACAAGTTTTAACAATAATCAGTAGACACGTACACAGTAATATTGTCTGTAAGGCTTTAAGCAAGGCCAGGGTACTGGGGCTCAGGGTGTCTTATTCAGTTACTTCGTTTCCTTGTGGCAGATTGCATATCTTCAGAGTCTAGGATGCACTACAGTTCCCACATCCCGTCTCCATGCATCACGGTTGATTGAAGAATATAAATCCTTGTAGCAAGAGATTGAGACTTGATGCGAAAATTCCTTAATTCTCGAGAGATTCTGGCAGTGTCTTAGCAGGTTGACAGGGAAAACAATGTCCATGCATATGGGTATTATGAAGTCTGTTCTCTCTTACAGGTTTTGGTGTTACACTATTTATAATTATTGTACATGGTGTAGACGCTGTTGTTTCACATTGTACATTGCGTTTAGAGGTTATGTTTCCCAAAGATCGAGTAGGCATTTTTCAGTCGTGGATAAAATTGCCTCCACGAAGCATGGCCTCACAAATTTCTCCAAATTTATATATATGTGAAGTTGTTATTTCACTTTCACAGTTTCATTGCGTACTTTTGCTTTATTTCTGGTAGCTTGTTAGATTCTTGAAGATACTTGTATATATAAATTTACAAATTCCAGATTAAGTGGGGAGGTCTGCTAGACTTGCATAATAAAGCAAATCATGTATTTTGAGGTTCAGCATTATTGATCCTTGTAATGATGACCAAGATTTTCTCATACTAGTTTAAACTGACTCTTATAAATAGGTGTTCATTTAGCAGTGATGCTTCATCTAAACTTTGCATATTCAATGTCAAAGAATCCCAGTATGTCTATTTAATCAAAGGGATCAATTCGTGGGTCGTGTTCACTTGCCATAGCCATCCCAGTACAAAGACACGTAGGGCACATGACCTGCCAAAGATAGAAGCTCAACTTAATTTCTTGTCACTGAATAGATAAACTAGAGTGGAAATCCCAAAAAATGATACATTCAACAAAAATACAAAATGCTATGCGGTGATGGGGAAATCTACAATATAATATTGTCTTTTTAGTAGAATATTCTAAGCCTTCTATGTCACCTGCCATTTTTCAGGAATAAAAAAGAATACAAGATGCTTATTATTATTATTATTATGATTAAAGCTAATAAAAGAAACCCTAAAATCGCTATATATACCAGGGATGTCTCATAGTAATGTCTAATGGCTAGTTGCGTTATTTGGAACATGTTTCTATTGTCCACCAAGGGCCAGCCATGAATAGCTCTGGTTTTAAGTGGTAAATGTAGAAGTCAATAACTACGTTCCTCTCCTCTCTTTATTCCTTTGATTGAATTTTCTCCTCCCAACCCCAATTCCCCGTGCGCCTTTTGTTCCATTTTTACAGGCACAGAAACATGAGTGCTGATGAAATAAGAAAAGAAAGCAAACCTTAACCAAGGTCAGATTTTTAATCTAACTTGACAGTCACACCAAATGTTAAGAATAAGTACCCCTTACCCCCTCTCTCAGATCACAATGTTCAACATTTTGGTCAGGAAAGAGATGTTCAATTTATCCAGTCTAATTTATTCGCACAGAGTGAACAATTTGGAGCCAATAAATTTGAACAATACACTCACCTTTCCTGAACCTGAACAGTTGGGACACCTCTCTGTTTTAGGTGGTGACAGAGGCTTGTCCGCTCCACTAATTGTTGAAACAGGCTCGATAAGAACAAGAGCTCCAGTGTTGGAGCATCGAGCACAAGCAAGATATCCTGCATATACATTTAGCAACCGTCATAAAATTCACCTGCATTCAAATTGCTCCCCAGTTGGAGTGCTATTTCTACAAAATATTTGTCCCATTCAAAAAGGAAAAAAGAAAATTCCTTCCAGAATCCAAAGATTTAAACAAAGAAAGCCTAAGTTAACATTTTCTTAATCAGTGATGATTCACGGTAGCAAGCAAGTTGCTGGAGCTTCTGTGATGGCTGAAATATTTGAAGAAGAAAAGCACTTTTGAGAGGTGATCCACAGAAAACATGAAAAAGATGTCGCTATGAGAATTCCATAATATGTCATCAAACTATTTAAATTGCTTGAACCGATTTGCAAAGAAACAAGACTTCTAAATTTTGAATTATTAACAGATTACACACCTGTTCCAAGACAGTACTTGCATCTCTTATGCTCCTGTTGTTTCACATTATTGATTTCAACAACCATCAAAGCAGAGATAACCCCAACTGCACCCCCAGAGAATGATGCCACAATTGGATCAACCTGACTGCAAAGTACATTAACGTACTACGAAATTGATGCAAACAGATACATGCACAAAGCATCACTCTATCAAAGAACTAGATCTTTCAAGTATATGATATATAGCCCAAATATAGAAATTTTAATAATACTTAAAAATGATGGCTTCATTGGCTTTATATCACTTTCAGTTTCAAAAGTGATAATATAATCTTCTCTAGCGATGGCTAAGAATGGATCCCGGAAGTCCTGCATTTGCTTTGAATTGCTAATCTTAAGATCTTACGTATTTCCTCCCTCAACATACAGTAGAAGAAAAATTGAAGGAAGAAGAAGCTGCAGATATTGCAACTTATCTTTCTTTTGTTTTGTTTCTTTTTTTTTTCTCTTTGCATAGGCGACTTGTATGGAAGAGATTGTGAAGAATTTTCTGAGTTCTCACAGCATAAGATGAATGTCTCAATAATAAGTCAATCCACACCTAAAATTGATAAGCATTTAATGTGCTCCTTGTGAGATTTGTTTGGAAAATTTTCCAGAAAAAGTTTTTCGAGAAGTTTTTGGAAGAAGTACATTTGTGATAACATGTTTGGATAGCTGAAGTTTTTGAAGATTTATTATTTTTTAAGAACTTTTCCCATAAAAAACTGCCCCTTTTCCATTCTTCATTATACAGTTATTTTTGGAAAACCTAACAAGCATGTAATTAGAAAATTTTCAAAAAGGTTTTCACAAAAAACTCTACCATGGATTATCTGCATATATCATAATTCTCTCCATGTACTAATTACAACTCATTACTAAAACAAAAAAGTCACTGTAGTGTAACTATATTTGTGAAAAGGGTGGCACATTTGTTAAAAAAATTATCAAGAATTCGAGTAATTTAAAGTTGCGCTTATAAAGTAGGTGCCTTGTCTTATCTACTAAACCAACAAGACTACTATGACATAGTTCTGCACACGCATAAGGACCCTTTAGATTGTCATTTTAGCATCCTATGTTCTACATTTTAATGACCTAAATTTAATAAAATATGCCTATACGGATTACTAGCAGTGAGAACATAATTGTTTTATCTATACTTTTGGACCTTTGTTTTGGTGAGCCTAAATGTTATAAAGCCATTGACGTTGGTGGTAGAGAAGTGAATATACTTCTTCGCTAAGCAAACATACAATATCATATACATACCTCAGTTGCATTGGTAGATGCATGCCTCCGATAAAATCAGCATATGATGTGCCTCCTAGTCCCAATTTTAGCTCCAACTGCAGCAATATGAGCACGCTTTAGAAGGTAAAAGTAGTAGGCTCCATAAGGCATATATAGGAGTTTGAAGTTTGAACTGACTGTCAGCATCTAAGAACTCCACAGAAATTAATCAGATTTTCACCTTAAGTCAATTGGCCAAATGATAACAATAGTAAAAGAAAAACTTACACTGGGTGCTAGAAGTCCACCAAAAAGCATAAATCCGGCAATGAGGGATATACAAGTAGCATAATATTGCTTAAGATTTGCTGATGTCTGCAAAAACATAAAAATTCAGTTAAATACTGTGTAGCCTGCAGCGCGACCAACCAAAAGGAAAAAAGAAGGAGAGGTAGAAAGTTCATGAAAATCCACACGGATCGTAGAACAAAATAAAAGGAAAGGATCTCCTTACTTTATGGTAACAGGGGAGTGAGGTTGTTACAAGTTGCTAACCACTAACATAAACATTTTGCAACTGCTAAGAGTACTTACAAGAGGAGGCAAAAAGGGAATGAACGATGGGAAATTAGGAAGCTCATTTTCTTGTGCGTCCGTTAGTATCCCAAGCTCAGCACTCTTTATCCTTTGTTGTATTCTTAGCCGGCGTACCTGCTCAAGTTTGAAGATAGAAGGAATAACAAATTTGACACTGAAAGAGCATAAATATCTGATTTATGCAACTATAGCAATCAAACCTCTTCATTCCCCAGTCCCACTGCAAACTCAGAGCACGGATAACATGGATATAAGTATAGATACTTCAAATCTCAAATAGGAGTCGGACCAAATAACAATGGTAACATCTCTATTCATGATAGGCAACACAGAAACATTGACAGGCAATACTTAAAGGAGATTGTATTTCATATCGACGAAATTGTAATAAAAAACACTGAAAATTTCATATAAGTGAAACATCTTGCATCGTTTTTCTTTCTTATTATGTCATTTATACACATTTCTCCAGTCCTTAATATGAATTATGTGTGATCTCTAATTATGATAAAAACATGTTTGCTATGTACTATAGTTTCTATATAGAGGAATCATTAGGTTCATTACTATTATTTTCCCAATTATATCATACACCTTGGAGAAATTTAGATTAAATGATTAGTATTCTAAACACAAAGCTAATTAGACATAACAGTAATAAATACAAATTCTGAAAAAAAAAGAAAAAAGACAGACCTCCTCCATATGCAAAAATATCTTGTTTCTCCTACTTCTAATATTATCACGAATTTCCTGCAACTCCATTTTGGCAAAGTCCTCTACTGTCTCAGGTCCTTCAATTATACAAAACCTGTAGAAATCAATCCCAAATCCTCCAAACAATCAATTTTCATCCTTCCATATAACTTTCAATAATTAATCACAAGTACTGAAACATTCAAATTACCCGGCGGCGTTTTTATCGGAGGATTCAGAATCTATAGAAGTAGCGTATGAAGATGCATCAGCATCAGATGCCATGGATCGGCATGTAATTCTATTTCTACGATTTCCATGGAGAAGAAATGTGGAGCTAGGAAACGCCGAAGTGCATGGAGAAAACGGCGTCGTTGAGCAAGATAAATACAGTATTCGGCCTGCACATACCATTTCTGAAACGGAGAAAAATCAGATTACAAGTTCATGGAGATTAACTTAGAGCTACTGGATCGGCTGAGAGGAAGAAGATGACAAGAAAGAGCATCAAGGTTCAGGGGCGTATCCAAGGGAGGATCACCGGATTCAGTGAATCAATGCTACCCTCTCGAGATTATATATAAGAGTGTTATGTTTTTAAAAAAATATTGAAATATAAATGTGTGAATTCACACTCAGAGTATTATATAATGCAATGATGACCTCTCTACGTGAGGTTAGAGATTTGAATCTTATATTTATCTTGTTTTATTTTTAGTAATAGAAATCTAAACGTCAAACTGATTAAATTTATATTTTATAGTGCACCCATCATCTCAAAATCCTGGATACGCTTCTGTAAAGTTTGTTCAGGCAACAAGTGGTGGGTATTTTTCTCGTTAAACCCAATACTCTCTATGGCCAAACTCAAAAAATAAAAAATATTGGGTGGTTTATACGTGTCACTGGGTCATTCTTGTTGATTTTTAATGCTGGACCTACCCAATTAATGGGAGGATTAGATCATTTTGTTTTTTTTTCTTTCCTCTTTTGGAAATTTAGTGGGATTTTTTTCATCTTTTGTTTATTAATAAAATTTTGATTTTGAATTGGGTCAATCTCAATTCTCAACCTATTCAACCCTTTTAACTCATTTTAAAAGAATCTTTAATTGAACTTAATTTAATCTCTAATTTCAATTCGTTTTAGGACTTTTGATTTACATTGGTGTAATGCACGTTCTCATATTGTAGATATGAATTATTATCCATTTTATATCTTGTAGGATTTATTTATCCGGTTGTAATTTATTTTTCTTATTTTGTTGAGTTGAAATTCAAATTATCGTTATAAAAGGTCAATAAAAATATGCTAAAATTATTGAGATTAAACGGGTCAAATTAGGCGGATCAGAACCTAACTTGATTTTTAGCCTATTTGAGTCCAAAGTAAATTTGAGTGGGTCATGACCTTTTCAACCTATTTTTATAGCTCCAATTTCAATTCAACCCGTACATTTGACACCCTTAGAAAGCACTACTCCCAAATGGGGCCATACCTGGTGCGAATTCAAATTAGTCGAGTTCCAATACGGATACCAAACACCAGATGGAAAATCAAAAAATAAATAAACTTTGATTTTGATGTTTATGATATTTGAATAAGCATAACAACATATTTGAACTTAAAAACCAATAAATAAATAGATTTTGATTTTGATGTTTATGATATTTGAATTAGTATAACAAGTTTGAACTTAAATTATCTCATAATTGTTGTTTTCTGATTAGATTATTTCATCCTATATCTGGTATGTGAAAGCAGGTTGTGTGTGAGTGTTTTTTTTTTAAAAAATAAATTCAAATTGAATTAAAATAAAAATAATAATGAGATATATATAATAGTGTATCCAAGGTTCAGGGGCGTATCCAAGGGAGGATCACCGGATTCACGTGAATACATGCTCCCCTCCCGAGATTATATATAATAGTGTTATGTTTTTAAAAAAATATTGAAATATAAATGTGTGAACCCACACTCAGAGTATCATATAATGCAATGATGACTGGGTGCACCTCTCTACGTGAGGTTAGAGATTTGAATCTTATATTTATCTTGTTTTATTTTTAGTAATAAAAATCTAAATGTCAAACCGATCAAATTTATATCTTATAGTGCACCTATCATCTCAAAATTCTGGATACGCTTCAGTAAAGGTTTGTTTAGGCAGCAAGTGGTGGGTATTTTTCTCGTTAAACCCAATACTCTCTATGGCCAAACTCAAAAAATAAAAAATAATGGGTGGTTTATACGTGTCACTGGGTCATTCTTGTTGATTTTTAATGCTGGACCTACCCAATTAATGGGAGGATTAGATCATTTTGTTTTTTTTTCTTTTCCTCTTTTGGAAATTTAGTGGGATTTTTTTCATCTTTTGTTTATTAATAAAATTTTGATTTTGAATTGGGTCAATCTCAACTCTCAACCTATTCAACCCTTTTAACTCATTTTAAAAGAATCTTTAATTGAACTTAATTTAATCTCTAATTTCAATTCGTTTTAGGACTTTTTATTTACATTGGTGTAATGCATGTTCTCATATTGCAGATATGAATTATTATCTATTTTATATCTTGTAGGATTTATCTATCCGGTTGTAATTTATTTTTCTTACTTTGTTGAGTTGAAATTCAAATTATCGTTATAAAAGGTCAATAAAAATATGCTAAAATTATTGAGATTAAACAGGTCAAATTGGGCGGATCATGACCTAACTCGATTTTTAGCCTATTTAAGCCCAAAGTAAATTTGAGTGGGTCATGACCTTTTCAACCTATTTTTATAGCTCCAATTTCAATTCAACCCACACATTTGACACCCTTAGAAAACACTACTCCCAAATGGGGCCATACCTGGTGCGAATTCAAATTAGTCGAGTTCCAATACGGATACCAAACACTAGATGGAAAATCAAAAAATAAATAAACTTTGATTTTGATGTTTATGATATTTGAATAAGCATAACAACATATTTGAACTTAAAAACCAATAAATAAATAGATTTTGATTTTGATGTTTATGATATTTGAATTAGTATAACAAGTTTGAACTTAAATTATCTCATAATTGTTGTTTTCTGATTAGATTATTTCATCCTATATCTGATATGTGAAAGCAGGTTGTGTGTGAGTGTTTTTTTTTTAAAAAAATAAATTCAAATTGAATTAAAATAAAAAAAAATAATGGGAAATATGAAGGGTATATGAATGATGTGTGGGGCTTAGTTCAAGAATAAAAATGTCATTGGTGGGGGCATTTGGAAGAGTTATCTTTTTCTTGATAATGCAACTTAGCTTCATGTAATGGATACTTTTGCTTTCGTTATAGTACTACACAACAAAAATATAAAATTAGAAGGGGACAAATATGTCTATGTCACGCATTCAAATTAGGGTGAGATTAGATTGACATTCAATTCTTACTACCCATTGGGTGAACTCAATTTTAGCTAATTGGAAGTAATATATATATATTTATTTATTATATTATATTATATACCTTAAAAGGATGAACTCCCTAACTTGAATGTTAAATTACTACAATACCCCTACTTAAAATATCCATCTATAACTATTTGAATAACATATGTTCTCATGAAAGGCTGTGACTTTTCCAATGAGTTGTGGCTTTTTCGAAGGGTTGTGACTTTTCTGATAAGTTGTGACTTTTTCAAAGGGTTGTGACTTTTCCGATAAGTTATGCCTTTTACAAAGGATTGTGGCTTTTCAGATGAGTTGTAACTTTCCAAAGAGTTGTGACTTTTTCGATAAGTTGTGACTTTTCCAAGGGATTGTCACTTTTTCGAAGGGTCATGACTTTTCTGATAAGGCACAATAAGCACTTGTTCATACTACCCTTTATTGGCTATAAATAGATGGATTCCTCTCATTTTTCAACTACAAAAATTTTCTGATCTTCTACTCTTCTTCTTCTTACACTTTAAAATTTTTTGTGTGATTTATTGTAGTTGAGTTAGTTTGAAGATCCGTGAAATTTAAGGTACAACTATTCTAATGAAGTAAATCATTCTTTCCTAAGAGGATATATTCCAGAACCTTAAGTACTTGAGGGAAATAATTTTTGGTGATATAATAATTGTTTTTCTTTTTTTGCTTAATATATACAACAGTATGTAATGTTCCAATATATGAAGTTAACGTGAAGTAGTCTAAATTCATTTGTTTTTCTTAACAATTTCTTCTATGATGCAAATATATGCTTCTGAATATTATTTTAAAAAATTATTAAACTTCTCATGAGTCAAAGAATTGTCACGAGTTGTTTTATTGATGCTCAAGACATAAGAATGACTTTACTTATAAGAGGGTGTTTGGATTGACTTAAAAGTTGGTCAAACCTACTTTTAAGTCAATTTTTGACTTCTTAAAGTGTTTGGCAAATACAAAAATAACTTAAAATAAGTCAAAAATGACTTAAAATAAGTTAGAGAGTGTTTGACAAAGTCAATAAACACTTAAAATAAGTTAAAAACCAAAAGTAGGTCCCTCTACTTTTTAATTTTTAACTTAAAAGTCATTTAAGTTTGACTTTTTATTTTTTGATTTAAAATTTACTTTTTAAGTCAATCCAAACGGGCTCTAATGCTATTTAAGTGATTGAGATTGTCAGGAAGTTTGCTTCAAAATAGTTACAACTATATAAACATTTCCCTTTCGTTTTACTTATTTACTTTAAAAAAAAAAATTATTTTAGTCGAAGGAAAATTCATATGATTATAGTAACGCTGAGTTGAAGGGTGTATTAGTTTAATTTTTATTTTTATTTAATTGCTAATTTTTATGAGATAAATATTTTAATTATATGTAAATCTTTATATATAGATATATTTGGATATGTATTTGTATTTAAATTAAAGTATTATATATGTCACAAAAGTAACATCAAGTTAACAAGATCTTCTAACTTCAAAATATATTATTTTTAAATGTTCTGATTTCTTCTTCTTTTTATTTAAAACAAAAACTCATAGCAAATAGGAAAATATGTGAATCATTTAAAAAATAAATTTTATACTAAGTAATATGTAATAAACATGCAACACACGGGAAGCTTTAAAGTGCAAAGTTGGGTTACCATTTTGCTCCTACACTAAATTAAAATCTAATTAACTATCTAAATAAATAGTAAAATTAATTAGAAGTCCAATTTATTTAAGTAAGTGCAGAATTAATAAGAAATTTAACTATTGCACTTTAATTCTTTAATTATGGCATTATAAATTCTCGTAGTTATTACTAATTATTGCAAATGTTATTCAAATCCTTTTTTACACTCTTTAGTTATAGCATTATGAATTCCGTTAGTTATTACATTAATTATTTCTATCTTTCATCTCTCCTTATATTAACTTTTTGACCAACAACTTTTCACATTCTTATACCACCCCTATATACCTGACAACACAACGTTGTTATTGACCCTTAAACGAATCATGCCTAGTTGAATAAATTGAAAAACATTTACATCGATATGAACAATATCTTTGTTGGGTGTAAGGTAAACAAGTGATTATATATATGATTTCACAGATTACTATCTTTGATTTATGTAAACATTCAATCGAGAAGTCAAATATGACAACCAACAACAAGAACATCATCTATTATGCACCTTATAAAATAAAAATTAATGTACAGAAAAATAGTTCTAAAAAATAAAATGTAGTTGCTTCTTCACATGTTCATATGACATCTAAAAAATTTAATTCAAATACTTTAACTCTTAAAATATTTATACTATTAAGCATGGAATACACATGCAACACACGTGTTAGAGAACTAGTATATATATATATATATATATATATATAAACTTTACCTTCAATTATTATTATTACTTAATAAGGTAAAGAAATAAGCACACACGTTTCTGTCAATGTGTGGGCTTCCTGAAATTCAATTTTGAGTTTAGGGGTATTTGTTTACTTACTAAGACAAGGGAATAAGCACACAAATCTCCGTCAACATGTGTAATTCCTCAAATTTAATTTTGAGTTTAGGGGTATTTTGGTTATTATAAATTTTTAATTTTTATTATTTATTTATCTATTTTAACAAATCAAAACAAATTTATTATTTTCATTCAATACTATTTTTATCATTAAATAACATCATAAAGTAATAGTAGTCAAATTTCAAATTTTAAAATATAATTAATAAAATAAAATCCTAATAAAATTTATTTGTCTTATCGAAATAAGAGTAAAATAAAATCTAATAGACGGAAAAAAGATGTCACGATCCAAATTCACATGTCGTGATGACACCTATGTTCCCAACTGATAGGTTACTCAACCCACTAGTTTTACCAATTTAACTAAATAAATAAGGTCAAAAGATAAACAACAAGTAGAATATCTCAAACACTAAGTCTTTCATAAGTATGAAATGCGGAAAGCTAAAATACCACCCAATATTTTGGTGTCATAAGTACAAGAACTTCTAAAATACGATGTATCTAAACATAAGAAATATCCTGTCTAAATACTAATACAACAGAATAAATAGTGAGATAGAGGGAGGTGTGGGCCGCGGAACAACCAAGCAGCTCACCACAACTCCAAGATAATTCAAGTTCGGACTCAGAAAGCTCCACGAGATACACTTGTATTCGAAATTGGATCTGCACCACAAAAGAGTACAACAAGTGTAATATGAGTACGAAACCACGTGTACTCAGTATGTCTCATAGACCGACAACGAAAAAATAGTGACAGAAGTATATAAGAAAAACATCCTTTTATTTTACAAGTCTACATTATACTTATCAGTCAAGTTTCATTAAGTAGGAATAATCAAATGTCATGTAATATCTAACCACCAACAGAGCACATAGGCAAACAAGAATAAATGATGTAATGAGATGCAATGCAATGCAACACTATGAAATGATATGCCTCAAATGCCAAGTACTCTTTCAACCGTACATGCACGATACTTCTCAAAAATACATCAAGAGTTCGTGACCCATGGGGGACTCACGAGGACCATATACCGACACTGACGATCTCCATGTGTCTATACGGACAATCTCAATGCGCTATCATAAAATCAAACAATCCCCAGCACAAACGATCTCCACGCCCAACTTATAATCATAAATTAAAAAAATCCCCAACACGAATAATCTTCACGTGCCCAACTTACACTCAATTTCATGTCAATGCATGTGCACAATATAATATCAATAAAAGGGGATGATGATGCATCTAAATCAATCAAATGTCGGTATGACATGTAATCACCTCAACTATCACAAATATACGGGTTCAAATAAGAAACACAACCACACAAAATAAACTAAGTCAATAATACATCAACTAACGCTCATATGCTTTGGCATTCTCGGATTACAATCCATCATTCTATAGTAAAAACTTTCCCTTTATAAAATCGGTACTCGTACCAATGGTGTATAAAATCGGTACTCGTACTAATGCCCATCACACCATTGGTACGAGAGGCCCATCTTTCGCCCTTACCCGTTGTCTATTCCATTTTTAATCTTTAATTAGAAAAATGTTCTTCAATGAAGTCTGAAAGTCTAACATACCTTAAATGTCGAACATATGTCACGAATCCTCAAGATTTTGCCTTTCTCTTTCGTAAAGCTTCAGTATGTTTCCAATCTATCAAATATGTAATATTCATAAGTAAACGAGTACGTAGGCGCTCATATTACTATATGTCTAGCCTAGAACCCAAAAACTCACCCAAATCTAGATGCCAACTAATATGCCAAGTCTCATATTCCTAAATTTTAAGCCTAGAGTTAAGTCTCGATTTCTCCCAATATCATAAATCTAATGGTATTCATATAATACAATACACCTAATATTACTCTCAATATATCAAAACTTGAATTATCATATAATAATAATAAGAATTTTTTTTGGAGAAATACCCGAGCATAGCATATAATTCATAGAGAAACAAAAATCTATTGAACTCAATTCCATACACCGATACTCCTATAATTTGTTCCCCAATAATTTCTATATGCCAAATGCCTCAATCATTTGGCAATGATTTCTATATACCATGTTGTCACGATTCAAAATCCCATTAGGCCATGAGGGCACCTATTACCTTATAGGCGAATCCTGTTCCCTTATTATCAACTAACAATTCAACTAATGCGGAAATAATATTGAATTAAGCACTAACTTGTATAAGTGCGGAATAAATGAATTAAAATCAAACTACCCCAAGGACCTGGTGACACCGGTACAAGAGCATCTACAATACGAAACAAGTCTAAAACTAAAACAACTGTCTAGAAGGAAATAAGATAGAAAATAAAGAAGTCTCTAGAATCTAGTAATGCTGAAGAGGAAGCAGCTTATCCTGAATTCCAACAATCACCAATCTCAGTTGCAGCAGCAAGTTAAGTACCGCTAGTACCTGACTCAATTTCTGTACGCAAAAAGGTTGCTGCAAGTATAGAGTGAGTACGGAAAACATGTGTACTCAACAAGCTTTGATTACTAACCCTTCTTAAAAGCGATAATGAGGTATATTTTAAAAGTTTCTTTTTCCAAAAAGCATAATTACGCCATAAAATAATCACCACAACACGACAATTAAAACATATACTTTTCCAAAATTGTTAGTTACGCCACTGATGATAACACAAGATGTCTCAAATATATCAAGTTAAACCACTTTCACAATCATCTCAACAACTCAACACCAAATCCATATGAAATGCAATGTAGATAAAATATAATGCAATGCAATGCAAAGCCAAAAACCGGTATACACCTGCTTCCTCCGTCGGATAGTCGGGACCCATAAGTGACTCATGAGGTCCATATACCTGCCATAATCATTTTCTATCGGCATAATAACACTCGCTGAAATCATTTTTCATCGGCACAATATCACTCACTGGAACCATTTTTCATCGGCACAATACCACTCACCGAAATCATTTTCCATCGGCACAATTCCACTCGTCAGAACCATTTCCCATCGGCTTTGCATGATGTCACTTGCCGGAACCATTTTCCATCGGCATAATACAGATACAAATCTCATAAATAACTCAATGTGTAATATCAGCTAATAGTTATCATGCAACAATAAGAGTTGTATGAATATGTATGAACAAATGTATAATATGAGTTCATCAATTGACCTCAACTAAGGATCATCAGTCACAATCAAGTTTACAAAATTCACAAGTCTCAACAATTTCATCATATCATAACTTATGAAATGCTATCCACCAATAATCAATTTCACGTAAAATTTTCCATATTATGACATCGATACCCGCATAAATGCTCGTTATCTCATTTATACGGGAACCCCTTATTATTCATTATCCTTATATTTATTTAATGCATTAAAACTAACTCTTCAAAGAAGTAAGAAATTTCTACTTTCTTCAAACCGAAGCTCAAACGTCAAATTATGAATTTGCCCTTCTGTAATGCTTCTGAATGGTCAAAATCTGTTCAAATATTTAATCCTCATAAAATTACGATTACGAATCTATTGACACTCATATTGTTAAAAGATGTAAACAATAACTTAGTCAAATAGTTTTAGTAATTAGTTATATTAAATAATTTTTTTTATAAGTGATATGGCATTACACGAGACACTATAAGAAGAATTAGATTCTCAGCACAAATAACTTTAAAAATAATAATTTTTAACTCATCTTAATTAGCGTGATTTGAAAAAAAAGATAATTCTTCCATTAAACTTTAACTTTTAGATAATAGTTTTGACCAACAAAATTATAAAACGTTTTATAATTAAAAAATCTATATTTTAAATATGCAGTATAATATTTTTGGTCATGTGCACAACATGGGCTATCCTTATAATTAAATAACAAACTTAATGAAATATCGTCTGAAAAACAATGCAAATTATATAAGGGATCCAAATAAGTTATTAAGTCCCCAGGGCTTGTGTATCGGTCGATTCGGTTCGATCGTGAAGTTAATCGGTATAATTTCTTGGTTATCGATTTGTAGACATTCTAAATCGTTAAAAAACTGTTAAGATATCGGTTATCGATTTATCAGTTATTGATTGTTATCAGTTCAATTATCAATTTAGCCGTTAAGATTTCTCATGAAGATTTTTCTTCAATAAAATCACTTAAAAACAAAGTAACTATTAGAGTTACTTAATTCATTCTGTACCCATATTGTAATTTACTTATTCTTGTGTACCACTTATGTCATACTTATGTAATATTTGTCAATATATAATATTCTCTACCTCCACATTGGGGGTTAGGTTTTCCACTCTAACATGGTATCAGCCTAATCTATCCATATTCTCCTCTCTTCCGCCGCCGCCTCCTCTCTTCTTCTTCTTCCTTCGTTCTCCTCTCTCCCGTTCCACTCGATCATGGCTGCCTCCTCCACCAGCGACGCCACCCTTCCCATTGCCACTATTTTGCACATGCTCACGATTAAGCTCTCCCCCACCAATTATCTCTATTGGAAAAATCAGATGCTGCCCCTACTTTCTTATCAACGCTTATTGGATCATGTTGATGGCTCCTCCATAGCTCCTCCATCGTTCCTTCTTACGGATGGCAAAGAGGTTCTGAATCCTCTTTTTGCTGCCTGGCTTGCCTCTGATCAACGGGCTGTCATCATCCTTAATTCTTCACTTACGGAAGAAGCGGTCTCTGAAATTTTGGGTCTAACAACAGCCCGTCAAATCTGGATTGCGCTCGAATCTGCCTATAGCAATTCTTCCGTTGAACGCGTTCATAATCTGCGCGATCAACTTCGTCAATTGGTCAAAAATTCCTTATCTGTTGCTGAATTTGGTCGCAAATTTAAATCCATTTGTGATCAGTTGGCTGCCATTGGTCAGCCTGTTGATGATATCGATAAACTTCATTGGTTTTTATGTGGCTTAGGAGCCTCCTTTGAGACTTTCTCAACTGCCATTCGTGCCACCAAACCGGCGCCTACCTTTCGCGACTTACTCTCACAGGCTGAGAGTCATGAACTTTTCCTCAAGTCCCTTCATGGTGCATCATCCTCACCGCCTGCTGCCTTCACTGCCCAGTCGCATCGGCAGTCCCCTCCCGTCAGTGGCCGTGGTCGCTCTACCAGAGGTGGTGGTTCGAGTGGTCGCGGTCGTGGCCGCAGGCCACCTCACTGCCAATTATGTCGTACAGATGGCCACTATGCCAGTGCTTGTCCTACTCTTGCTACCTTTGCCACTCAAGCTGCCTCTCGTGACGCAAACTTGGCTCAAGCGTTTAATGCCCAATGTCATGTCACTACTTCTGCCCCTGATTGGTATGTTGATTCCGGGGCCACTGATCTGTCACGACCCAAGCCTAGGGCCTAGATGTGACCGGCGAATGGGGAACCCGAAGGAACCCCAAACAAGCCTCATAGCGTATCATTACACATCCTTGGTCGCGGAAGCAATTAAATGACCATAAACGATAAGCATAATCAAGGGGGAAATCGGGACTAAGGGAGCAAAAAAAAAGAAGAAATGATACATAAATACCATAGATGAGCCAAGCTCAAGCATAATACACAACTTGTCCAACACCACCTCTAAACATGAGTATTTAGCGGGGGCCAAGACAAACTACCGGGCTCACCCTCATAGTCAAAACATAACTAGAAAGGAAAAGTTTTATACATAGCAAAAGATCATGAGCAACGTCCCCGAAATGGAGGACTCACCAATAACCACTATAGAAAATCGTACTAGCCACGCGGAGGAGGATGGTCAAGCGGTGCTCCGGTCCCTACATGGTGACATCATGTAGGCATAGAGTATGCGTTAGTACATTTGAATGTACTAAGTATATGGGATGCAATGCAATGCTACATTAGATGGACATCATAGGAAAAATGCGTAATCATACCCAATAGATAGCATATTAATGAAATGATATGTATAATGATGCTTACATAAAAATCATATTTAGTGGGACGTAGTACATGTGTGGCGAGTGACCATCAATATAGTATTTCCAAGGCCTACCACCCCCTTGGAGAGGCGAAAGAGGTACAAACCCCTCAATATGGTTACACGGGCCTACCACCCCCCGAGCTAGGGACCAAGGTACAAACCCCTCGATATGGTTATACGGGCCTACTACCCCCCGTACTAGGCAACCAAGGTACCAACCCCTCGATACGGTTATACGGGCCTACTACCCCCCGTACTAGGCAACCAAGGTACCAACCCCTCGATACGGTTATACGGGCCTACTACCCCCCGTACTAGGCTTGGTCGACTCACAACACTTATATAGAGAAAATCATATACATGTGTCCATTTCATCATCATTTCAGTAATTACATAACCATCCGACTCATAGGACGTACCTTGGACCTTCCCTTTCCTAAGAATTCTATAAATGGGCATTTTATCAAACACAAGGTGGACAATTGTTCATGTAAATGAAATCATGTATTTCAAGAATACTAAGTCCAACCAATTCCAAAATCCATATAAATCAGCCCACCAACAACATACATATATATATCAACCTTCATAATTTGATCATGGAAGCATGTAAACCATAAACATCACATAATAATTCCATTTCATGATAATATGCAAAATGGACCATAATAGGGTGTGTAGTAGTAATTCCATAATTCAAGAGTTCATAAATAATCATAAGGATCCCATATAACTTCGACAGTAGAAATATGGAGGAATAATGGTTGGACTTTGTGGAAAGAGGTTTCCACATCAAACCACCTACTCAACCTTGAGAGACATCCTTGATGAAGATTGGAATGGAGAAAATCGACTTGAGATGAGTCTTGATCCGGTATTAGAGCTTTGCAATGTTTTGAAACTTTGGTTGAAGATCTTGGTGGAATTTTTTGGAGAGGGTTAGAGGTTGTTTTGGAGTTTAGAACTGAACGTTAGTATGGGACACTATCCCCTTTTTATAAACAATGATCTACCAACCCGTCTAAAAGAACAACTGTCTCACGAAATTGCAAATCTGCACAGACAGGTTTTCAAAATGGTCATAACGTCCTCATCCTAACTCGGACTAAGGTGAAACCAAGTGCGTTGGAAAGCTAACTCAAAGAGCTTTAATTTGATAGGTTGCAGACCTTCCAGTTCCTTGTGTGCTAGGAGATATGCCCCTTTAAAGTTGACCCTCCAAATCGCAATTTTTGCGATTTTCGAATTTTGATACGGTTGCTCTAAAATTCGGGTTAGACCCATTTCCCACACAATTTGACCCCACGAATAAGAATATGAAGTCGAATTTCCGAAATCATGCACGGATTTTGAGATATATGGAAATTACAATTATAGGTGTTTCCGAAGCACATTTTCCGGCATTTTTGGGGTCGTTTCATGATCACATGACTTCGTCTTCACCAAGTGTTCCTCATGCTTCTCCATACTCTGGCAATGCTAACGTGACATTTGGAAATGGTACTGCTCTTCCTATCACTCATACGGGTTCATCTACTGTTTCTAATAATCTGCACTTGCGTGATGTTCTTGTTGTTCCACATCTTGCCAAGAATCTTTTGTCCATTAGTAAACTAACACATGATAATCCGGTGGACGTTTTGTTCTCTCAATCGTTTTTTCAGATTCAGGACAGAAAAACGAAACAGGTTCTAACTCGAGGCAAATGTGAGAATGGGCTATATGTTTTGCATAATGAGCGTCAAGCTTTGGCGGCTACTACAAATTCAAGTTTGAAGGCATCTTATGAACTTTGGCATAGTCGGTTAGGGCATGTTGCCTTTGATACTGTTTTACTTTTGCATAAGTTAGGTTGTTTGTCTGTTACTTCTATTTTACCAAAACCGGTCATTTGCTCTTCTTGTCAACTCTCTAAAGGACACCGTTTGTCATTTGATTTAAATAATAAACGATCTTTGCATCCTTTGGACTTGATACATTGTGATTTGTGGGGCCCTGCGCCTATTACATCTACTGATAACTATAGGTATTATGTGGCTTTTGTTGATGACTACTCTCGCTTCACTTGGTTTTATCCTCTCCAAACCAAGTCTGGATTTGCCGCTGTTTTGTCTGTTTTCATGCAGTTTGTGCAAACTCAATTCTCTCGGAAAATTAAGGTTTTTCAAAGTGATGGAGGTACAGATTTTGTTAATCACACTGTTCGTCGACTATTTGAAGAAAATGGCACTTTTCACAGGTTATCTTGTCCGTATACGCCCCAGCAAAACGGCAGGGTTGAGAGAAAACACCGTCACATCGTGGAAACTGGTTTGGCCATGCTTTTTAATGCAAATGCTCCTACCTCTTATTGGGTAGATGCGTTCAGCTCCGCTGTTTACATCATCAATCGTCTACCTTCAAAGGTTTTGAACAACAAGTCTCCTTTTGAACTCTTGTTTTCTGAGAAGCCCAATTATCATACCTTCAAGGTCTATGGCTGCCGAGTATTTCCATATCTTTGGGACTATACAAATCACAAGTTATGTCCAAGAAGTCTTCCGTGCATCTTTATCGGTTATAGCTCTCAATACAAAGGTTATCGGTGTCTTGATCCGGCAACGTCTCGCATCTATGTCACTCGCCATGCTCGTTTTGATGAACACTCTTTACCCTTTTCGGGCGTTACTTCATCAAAGGACTTAAACTCCTTGCAACTCTCAACCTTTTTGGAGCCCTTTTCCATGCCGGCAGAATCATCCGCAGTCACTGGTCCTTCGTCTCCGCCAGCCTCACCGCATTTACCTTCTCTGTGTCCTCCTTGTTTGGATGGTTTGCACAGTGATACACCAGCAGTATCCCAGCCCTTACATGCTGCTCCGTCTGATGTTTCATTTACTGCAGTGCCGCCAGTTCTTGTTACTTCCACACCGTCTCGGGTTGGAATTCCCTCTCAACAACCTGCTGCCTCATCTCCGCCGCCTATGTCAGCCGATTTGGGTGATTCTTTGGCTACAACTCAGCTTCCTGCATCAGTGTCCACTCCAGCAGTTCACCCCATGGTAACTCGGTCCAAGGCGGGCATTTTTAAACCTTCCACTCGTCATCAAGCCAACTTAGCTCATCTTGAAACTCATCGCCTCTTTACCGCTTTATTTGCTTCCTCTGAACCAAGAGGGTTCAAGTCGGCTGCTAAGAACCCACAGTGGATGGCTGCAATGCATGAGGAAATGACAGCTCTAACTCAAAATGCTACGTGGACCTTGGTGCCTCGTCCAAAATCCAGCAATGTTGTTGGTTCCAAATGGGTTTTTCGCACTAAGTACAACTCAGACGGGTCTGTTGAACGTCTCAAAGCGAGACTGGTGGCTCAAGGCTTCACTCAAATCCCTGGCTTAGATTATTCCCACACTTTTAGTCCGGTGGTTAAGGCTTCTACGGTACGAATTGTTTTATCTCTTGCTGTCATTAACAATTGGAAGCTTCATCAGCTTGATGTCAAAAATGCCTTCTTGCATGGTCATCTGAATGAAGTTGTTCATATGGAACAACCACCTGGCTTTGCAGACTCTCGGTTTCCTGATCATGTGTGTCGCTTGAACAAAGCATTGTACGGCCTCAAGCAGGCTCCGCGTGCTTGGTTTCAGCGCTTAAGTTCCTTTCTTCTCAACAATGGTTTTACGTGCAGTCGATCCGATACATCTCTGTTTGTTTTCAAACGTTCCTCCTGCATTATGTACCTGCTCGTCTATGTTGATGATTTAATCCTAACTGGAAACCGAACTGACCTCATGGTTGCGTTTATCTCTCGTCTAAATCAGGAGTTTGCAATTAAAGATCTTGGAGCTCTAAATTACTTTCTTGGTCTTGAAGTGACCTACACTGATAATGGGTTATTTCTCAGCCAATCCAAGTATGCTCGCGATATCCTTGAACGTGCAGCTTTACTTGATTCTAAGCCTGTGCACACTCCCTTAGCTCCTCATGAGTCCTTCATCACCGCTGGTGATCCCTTTCAAGATCCAACACATTATCGGTCTCTAGTCGGTGCATTGCAGTACCTCACAATTACTCGTCCGGATCTGTCATATGCAGTGAATCAGGTTAGTCAGTTCTTACAGACACCGACTGTTTTTCATTTCCAGTGTGTCAAGCGAATACTTCGGTATGTCAAAGGCACACTTGCCTATGGCCTATTGTTCACCAAGCCGCATGATGTTTCCCTTCTTGGTTACTCGGATGCTGATTGGGCCAGATGTCTCGAAACTCGCCGATCCACTTATGGCTACTCTATTTTTCTTGGTGGAAACTTAGTATCCTGGAGTGCCAAGAAACAACCAACTGTCTCCCGCTCCAGTTGTGAATCGGAGTATCGAGCCATGGCAAATACTGCGGCTGAAATTGTATGGATAACTCACTTGCTTCGGGAGCTCCATGCCTTGCCTCCTGATCGCCCCACGCTGTTATGTGACAATCGGAGTGCGCTCTTTCTCACACAGAATCCTGTGTCTCATAAGAGGGCAAAACACATTGATCTGGACTATCACTTCATTCGGGAGCTTGTGTCGTCTGGTAAACTCTACACTAAATTTGTCCCGACCACGCTTCAGGTGGCTGACATCTTCACCAAGAGTCTTCCTCGGCCTCAGTTTGAATATTTCCGCGCTATGCTTGGTCTTCGTCCGCCACCGTTTCGCTTGAAGGGGGGTATTAGAGTTACTTAATTCATTCTGTACCCATATTGTAATTTACTTATTCTTGTGTACCACTTATGTCATACTTATGTAATATTTGTCAATATATAATATTCTCTACCTCCACATTGGGGGTTAGGTTTTTCCACTCTAACATTAATAATTACTACTTAAAAAGCACTATACTATGAAATAAGAGTTGTATATAATAGCAAATTCCAAGTGTCTGGTACTCCAGCAACACACCAATGGCTGCAATCTAGTTCACCACTTGTGCCATAAATAGATGGATGCCCATCTTTTCTCAATTGAGTCAACAATGTAATATCAAGCAATTGTACATGCTTCTTCATTGTGTTCAACACTTCCTTTATGACAGGTTCTCCTGGATATCTCTCTCCTGGACAAGTTGATCCTTCTATTGGTTTGGTTTGCCCCTTGCAGTTTACCTCCTTTGGCTCACCCCAATTTGCACCACTAGTCAAAGCCAACCAAGAAAAAAGATCAAATATATATAGTGTTATATATCCCTCGCTTCATATTATTTGTCTTTTAAGATTTGACACATTCATTAAGGAAGAAATAATTTCAATTACCTTAGTTGTAAAAGGTAGTGGAGTCATATAGACAAAAGGATGATTAGTTAAACATCATTCTTCAGAAAATTTACTTTTAAAACATATAGTAAATTAAATGGCAGAATTCATGTATTGACAATCCCTTAAATTTATCAATAAATTTCATTTAGACATTCTAACTAAGACATGTTTCAATCACACACCTAAACATGATAGAATATTCCTATTGGACACTTCTAACAAAAATTTTGAAAAAAGTTTTATGTGTATAAAATAACTAATATTTGGAATGACAAATAGTAATTCATCAAATTTAAGGGGTACTTAAGCAAAATGGAGAGCAGGAATTCCTTGAAAGAAGACACTAGTAATCCCACGTAAAAAGAAAAAGAAAAAGAAAAGAAGAGACAGATTCAAAATTTAAAATTTGTAAATTTATTTGAATTCAAAGTGTATTTTCTAATGAATTCCTATCCAAAATATTCTTATATATTTAATAAAGTTCTTGATATACAATAAATATATAATTTGAATAAAAGTTATTAAATTCCGACTTGTAAATCCGTACAAAACACTATAGATTCACCCCTGTCCACAAAACCTTATTTAAATCCACGAGATTTTAGTAAATCACAAAGTTTTCAAAATATTTTTTTATTTTCACATAAAATGAGACAGATAAAAATAATAACGAGTCATTACGTTTGTAATATCCCGGTATGAGTCCACCAATAATAACTATTGAAGATTAAAACATCAGCTTCTTCCCAAATTGAAGTGTTAGTAATGGAATCAAGCTTCAAAATTCTACCGTCTTTCTCAATGGAAAGGTCTACCAGAAATTCATTCTTCAAGTACTGTAGTGACACTTTATATTCCTTTCAATATTATCAACAAAATAACAAATTAGGCAAGTTCAAGAACAAATAAACAATGAGAGTAACTTTTTTTTTTTTTAAATAAAATAAAATTTATATACACGAATAGTGTAAAAAAATATTTACATAATTTTGAAAATAGAGAAGTTTGAAAATGACAATATATACAAGAATTTAGAACTTAAACAAATGAAGTTACCAAGATTAATATACATCTTCCTAATTTACATAGTCATTTAAGGTAAAAAAAAAGAAGTAAATTAATTACTCCCAAGTGATTAATCAAATCTATTAAATATTTATGTATGAATAAGAAATAAAAATCTAAAGAGTAGCATTTAAGGTAAAAAAAAAAGAAGTAAATTAATTACTCCCAAGTGATTAATCAAATCTATTAAATATTTATGTATGAATAAGAAATAAAAATCTAAAGAGTAGCAAATATAATGTTATTCTATATAAGTCTTGTAAATCTTTTAAATCCTCAGATTGCATAGCAAATTGAGAAATTAATTAAAGAACTTTCCAATCGCATACAAGGAAAGTAATTTGACAAAATATCTACTTATATACTGTCAGTCTAAAGAATTTTTTTAAAACTATCAGGATGTCACCAAAGAATATTTTCAAGTAAACAATTTTAAAATATAAAATTTATAATCTTAAAAATAAAATAAATTACCTATTACAAGTTAATATAATTTGATGATATGATATTAATTTTTTTTTTACGTTAACAAAATATATAACTCGAACTCAAATATAAATAATTCAAATTTTTAAGAAGGTGGTGTGACACTAAAAGATGAGAAACCACATTTATCTTTTTCCTCATATTTTGCCTTTTTGATATATTTATTTTTCTTCTAGGAAAGTTGTTTGTCAACGTAATTCTACTCATAAGTAGGTTCACATGGTGATCTAAGTTCCATTTTTCATCGAGAGGTTATGATACAAAGATTAGTAGACCACTTGGCCTAGCAAAAGCGGGTTTCATTGTCTCTTTGCCTTGCCTGGTCATTGGTTACTGGGAGGTTAGAAGTATATCTTCTCTACGCAGCTAACTTCAGGTATGCAGTTAGTTCTCAAGCGATTCCTAATCTCAATCACTTTTTTCTGATTCCTCATCTTCCTAGAATGTTGTTGTTCCTCTTCTTTGTTCTTGGAGCTCATTGCAATATTTGTACATTGCCTTCCCACGAAAACACAATGCAAAACTATTAGTTCATAAGTATTTCTCCCTTTTCAGACATCTTTTGTAAATGATGTTTCAGCAGGGTCGTATTAGCCCTTGGCAAACTGTCATACTCTTTCTTGATAAACTCGGATATTGAGACCTCTTTCTTCATCCAATTCCTGCAACGCCTTTTCAATCATCTATAATAAATCACATTTGTGTTTCAACTATGTTGAAACTTTGAAAAAAATCCAAATACATAGATTTCAAAACTATTCACTGTTACTCCCAATTTTATTTTATTTTCGAAAAAAAAATTAACCATTGAAGAAGTTTTTGGGCTGTTTTGTTGAGATATTTGAAGATTTTTTGTGGTTTTGGGGGATGATTTTATTTTCAAATAATACCCCTGAGCTAGCATCTTGTTTTAAAAAAAACACTTAAATTTTGTGGTGGTAATGGTGGCGGTGGGGAGTTTCGATGACTTCTCTGAACAACTTCGAACTTGTACTATTACGAGGGATGTATGTATTTTTTCATCATATTAATATGATAAGAATTGTAACTTAAATACTTTTCGTATAGAACATCTAGATTTAAAATATTGAATTAATCTGTTTCAATTTCAAATTTAGATATTTGAAAAACTATACGAAAAATATCATAAGATGCAATCCTTCTCATATAGGAGTAATGTGACAAGAAGTACACCTTAAAATATTGGTCAAAGTTCATATAGTTTGACTTTTGAAAAGTAAAAGCAAATGGAGGAAATACTTTCTCTCTTCAAATTGGGATTGACGGAGTAAGAATTATAGTTTTCATTTTGAGTGCTTGGAAATGAACTTCTTGACGACCCAAAATTCCATTCTTCTACAATACCTTACCAACTTCCTCTCATGACTTAACACATCTTTTCAAATAATTTTTGTATTTTTCATTATGATTAATTATTGTAAGTGATTTATATGAAGTTTTACTTCATCCATTAATCTTTTTTTCCTAAAAATTAGGATTGATTGGAGGAGCGCTTACTCTTAGATACAATAATAACAATATACCAGTGTAATTCCACGAGTGGAAGGTAGAATATATGCATACCATATCTTTGCTATTACGAAATAGAGGAATTATTTTCGATAGACTATCGACTCAAAAAAATATATCTGACACTTGAAAGTAAGAAAGAAAAAAAGACAACAAATGTACAAAATATGTGTAGCAACTGATATTAATACACATTGAAGGAAAAAAAAACTACACGATACCTAAATCATATTACTAGAAGTATAAAAACACTCAATTACTTGCTAGCCTTCACCTTTAATGGTAACTGATGAGCACCACTTCCTATATCTGATGCATGAAAAAAGAAAACAAATATAAGTTGACAAAAGACTATCATCAGACAAATTAATCATATTCCAAAAAATGATTTCAAGTTCTCTAAAGACTATCTCTACAAAAAGGGCAAGTTGAATGAGACAATCAAAAAGGTCTATTACACCAATGATGGATTTTTGTAATTGAAAACATGAAGTATATCAATAAAAGATTGATCAACACCAACATCATGAAGGTGAAAAAGTTTCATGATGCTGGTGTAGATCAATCTTTTATTGATACACTTCTTGTTTTTAATTACAAATTCATCATTGATGTAAAAGACCTTTTTGATTGTCTCATTCAACTTGCTCTCTTTGTAGAGACAATCTTTCAAAAACTTGAAATCATTTTTTGGAGTATATATGATCAATTTGCCTGATGATAGTCTTGATTTCTACACATTTTATTTTTTGGATACAAGCTATATTGTTCACCCAAAATTTCATTCTTTTTTAAACAGGCTAAAAGGGAAAGTAAATTATTTCTTTTGAAACGGAGAGACTATCTAATTTTAAACAAGACACATAAGTTTTGTGGGGTTCTATGACCTCTCTTAACTAGGGTGAATATAAATTATCGAAAAATTAAAAAAATTGGACCAGACTGAACTAATTCAACTTTTCAATTTCAGTTTTTTTTTTTAAAGTTTGGTTCTTCAATTAGGGTGTTTGGTGTAACCGAAGAATATTTGGCTTAGCAATTGAATTGTCTATAGCTTTAAGTGAAATAATAAAACTTTAGCTTGAAAATGTCGTCTTAGCAATAGCATTTTCTAAACTCTCCAATAGTGAACCAAATGTGCCATTGTCCGCGACCTAGAGGTAGGTGTATGTGTGCCATTGTCCACGAACCTATCGTGATTGTATGTGTTGCCATCTTCTTATATTTGCTTCCTTATATTCTATGGAATCAATCTAGGTGTGCGCAAGGTGGCTAGACCATCACAATTTTAAAATAAGTAAAAGATATATTCATTTTATTGGAACTCTTACAGCTAAAATAACAATTATTATATTGAAAACATGATTTTCGATAGTCACCAGATATATTTTATAACTTTCCAAATTTGAAAAATGAAGGAGAAAAAAATACTGAATCAAAAATGAGAAGTGAGAAAAATCTTAGAAACATACCATGGTGGAAACAAAATACAAGGATTGATGAAAATTCAGAACACAACAAATTGTGCTAAATCAATCGTTAACACAATTCAAAAATATATTAAAATATGATAATCATTCTTTTGTTGATGAATCCCCTGGTGTGACATTCGAACCAGGGTGACAAAATAATTGTTTTATCAGATATGGCATATATGAATGTGATCTTGTTGGTGGGATTTGGGAAGAGTAAAATGTACACAAAACTCACTCATACCTTGAATAGATAGACATATTGTTGCATTATTTTTTCTAATACACATTCGACCAAACGATCCCTACGAATATGAGATTACAACAATCTTTCTATCTATTTAAGAATTGAGTAAGTTTCGTGTAGGTTTTACTCTCCCAGACCCCACCTACGAGATTGCATTCATCCCTTTGTCACCGTGTTTTGAATTCCATATCAGAGATTTATCAACAAAAAAGTGATTATCAGATTCTAATATACATTTACGAGTTGTGTTAACGATTGATTACGTACAAATTATTGAGTTTTGAATTTTCACCAATCCTTAAATTTTCTTGTTTCCACCATGGTATGTTTTTAAGGTTTTCCTCACTTGTCTTGTTTGATTCAGTATTGTTTTCCTTTTGATTTTTGAAATTTGGCAAGATATAAGTATATCTTGTGACTATCATTAATTATGTTTTCAATGTATTAATTCTTATTTAGTTGTAAATAGGGTTGTTCGTGGTTCGGTTTGGATCGGTTATTAATTAAAACCAAAACCAAACCAATCTAGTCGGTTTTTAAATTTCTAAAACCAAATCAAACCAAACGAAAAAAATAACCGTCGGTTTGGTTATTGTCGGATTGGTTCGGTTTGGTTTGGTTTTTCTGGTTTTTTCGATTTGAAAGTAATATTTTTTTTGAGGACATATGTATCTCGATAGGCACAGCCACATAGACACTTAGGACATGAACAATCCACATGAAAGATATTGTCGGTTCAATTAAGCAATACTAGATTTATTATTACACGAACAAAGTGATTCAATTAAGATAAAGTGTGACTATCTTATGTGAGGTAGGGTAGGTAACTACCAAAGTAATTAATTTTGATGGACTTGGACTTAGGGTTGTAATAGTTGGGCTAAAATTTATGTGTTGGGCTTGAGAAATGGTAAAGTTAAAGACTTAAATTAATTAAAAGTAAACAAAATATTTATATTTTATTTATGAATAATATATAAATAATTATAAAATTTATATATATAATTTATCGGTTCGGTTTGGTTATTTTTGCGGTTGTTTTTTAGTAAAACCAAAACCAAACCAAATAGTATCGGTTTTCAAAATTTAAAACCAAACCAAACCAAATATCGGTTTTTTAAATCGGTTTGATTCGGATTGCGGTTCGGTTTGGTTTTTTAACCATAACCATGAACAACCCTAGTTGTAAGAGTTCCAATAAAATAGATATATCATTTACTTTTAGTTGTAGGACTCCCATAAAAAGATACAAAAATCACTAAATGGTGTTTTTGAAGATTTTGTACTATCTTTTATTATGATTAATTGTTGTAAATGATTAAGATGAACTTTTACTTCACTCGTTAATTATTTTTTCAAAAAATAGGGTTGATTGTAGTTTATCACGTGGGTCTACTAAAAAATGATTTCTTGTACTATAGTTTTCATTTTAAGTGATTGGAAATGGACTATTCTTGATGACCTAGAATTCTATTCTTATATAACACCTTGCCAATTTCCTCTCTTGTCTTTATACTATCCCTGATCTTTCTTCTTATACTTGGGTAACTCACATTTTCACATAAATTGTGTATCTTTCATTATGATTAATTGTTATAAGTGATTTGTATGAAGTTTTTTTTTTTTTTTATGAAGTTTTACTTTACCCATTAATCTTTTTTTCTAAAAAAATAGGTTGATTGGAGGAGTTCTTATCTCTTAGATACAACAACAATATACTCATTGTAATTTCACAAGTGAAAATCGGATCAAGAAGGATAGAATGTACACAGACCTTACCTTTACCTTTGTGGGGTAGAGAGGTACGTTGTTTCAGATAGATTCTCAACTCAAAAAAATTTAATCAATACATGAAAGTAAGAAAGAAAAAGAAACACCAAAATAGAAATGTATTAAATAAGTGTAGCGACAAATATTAATAAATATTGGAAAAAAAGAAACTACGTGATACCAAAATCATACTACCAGAAGTATGAAACCACTCAACTATGATATTATACAACTCAGTCAACTACTCCATATTTGTCTTTCTACATTCTTCCAAAAACCCACCGGGATCTCACCTGGTGAACTCTCTCCTGCCCTCCTAATCTAACAAATAACCCCCCAAACCTCTGGAACATTTATGGATTTATAGTACCCAAAATTTGAAAGCTCTAACTCCTCTGGCATGACATCCTCATCCCCTTCTTTGTTCAAGAGCTTAAGAGAATATGTTTGCTATCTCAATTTAATATGTGCCTCTTCTAGCAACACTTCATTATTCTCGTCCTTGATATACTTTATTTGGTCTAAATCACACATGCTTCTGTCTCTCATGTCTTGGCAAGCATATACAACTTTTTATTCTTGCCTCTACACTCGATCTCTTCATACAAACACTACAAAATTGTCACTTTATCCATTATGACTACTATCTTTGTTTTCTTCTTCTCCATCTTATACGTCTCCCTAATCCTCATCTTGTCCTCCCCATCTAAGCTTTACACTAACACCATATTATAAACCTTATTGGCTTAAGATTTTTCTTGGACCTCTTTATTTCGCCACTACTATTCTTTCATGCTCAATTGGGTTACCCCTCGAGACCCCTAAAACCTCTCTAGGCTTTCCTAATGCAACCAAGTATTCTAGCCCACATAATATATGTTTTCCTACAACTCCCACCAAGCCCCCATATCCACCAACTTCTCCCCAATCTCCTGAGCTTTGGCTCTAATTAGGCCTCTCCCATATAACCTTTGGTTGGTCACATGCAACCTCACTTTTTTCCTTCTTCTTCTTTATCCTATTATCTAAATTTATAACTACAAGCTTACATACACTTATGTCACCCTTTATAAAGTTAGAGTAATTTATTTTAGTCTTAGCCAATGCAATATGAAAGATCACCAAATGTTTCTCTCTTTTTTGGAACTCAAGTTATCTATGACAACTTAAAAACATCCGTGAAGTCTAAACGAACTCTTCCTTCATATCTATCCCCAAAGTCAAAGTCCTCATGTATATCATCATAACCTCTTGGAGTTGTCCCTATGTGATCATTAAAATATCCTTATATCAAAATTTTCTTAGTTTACCAGATACCTCTCACAACCTTGTCCAACTAATCCTTCCAGAAATGCTGTCTTCTCTATGCAAACCATTTGTGGTGCATATGCATTAATTACATCAAGAGTTACCCTCTCAAAACTAATTTAATGATCATCATCATATCGTTCACCTTCTTAACCTCCATTACTTTCTCCCTGTGTTTCATATCTTCTAAAATGTCTAATTCATTCTAATTCAATATACCTAATAATGACAGAAAGTAAAAGATTAGGATTGCTAAAATAGCAAAGCAAAGATAACAAAATTATCTAAATAAAACAACACAACTAGATGGTGGAAAACAAATTGAAAAATCAATTTAAATATCAAAATAAGAATTATAGAACCTGAGTGTAGCCGAGAACTGTCCAGGCTATATCGGAACAATCAAATTTATCAAGTAGGTAGGTCGGAAGAACCAGGTCACCTCAAAACTCATCGCCAAATAGGGTTTGAATTTGCCGGACTTGTTGTTTTGTAGATGCGGAAAAAAAACACATACGCAGATCTAAAGAGAGGGAAAGAGAGCGATATAGAATTTAGGGGCGATCTACGCCGCCTGACTCGAGTCAGCAAGCAGAAGAATAGAAGGGGTAGAGAGAGAAAGGAAGAGAGAGAGAGAAATTAAGAGGAGAAAGAGCCATAACTAGGAGGAATTTATTTTATTGCCTTATTTTTTTAATTTCAATGCTCTGATATCTTTAGTGTATGTAAATTTGTTTATATTTAGGCTATTAATACTGAATAATCATTCAAATTACAATATATATATATTTTGAGTAGATGAATATAGACCATGCGGAGCTCCAAATTCAAATTAGTTAATGCGGAATTCAAATTAATTTAGTCGAAACTCCAATGCAGGCTCCGAACACAAATGGGAAATCAAAAAAAATAAAAGATAGACCATGTTGTGGTTTATTGCAACTACTTAATTATTTTTCAACTTATGAAGAAAGGTATTCTATGCAGAGATAATTTTATAATTGATTGATCTGATAAGAATAAATATATCTAATAGTGGTATTTAATAGAATGTATATTGATGTCTATGTACATAAAATATTATAGGAGTAAAGTTTTAATAGAGGATGAGACGGTCATTCAACTTTAATGGGTATTTTAATATTTCAACTTTTAACTTAAGGGCTTTTCACTTTAAGTATGATATAATATGATATGATATTGTTGGAAAACTATATGCACAGCAGAAGCATACCCAGAATCTTACTGCTTACATGAATAATAGATAACCAATACATATATGTTATAACACATACACTTACTGAAATTTAATTCGATAAATACCTCTTGAAGCGTGAGCAGATACCTTCCAGCGATTCCAGAGGTTAGACAGCAGTTCCACGGTCTTCTCCAAGCGATTCCACAGGTTAGACAGTAGTTCCACGGTCTTCTACAGTGATCCCAAGTTCACATCCGAACTCTCTCAATACTTGGGTGGGCAAGTATCAATAGAAACCTTATTCTCTTTTTTCTAGGTTAGGAGAATCTCTATTTATAGAGATTTCCTGCTAATCCAAAAAGGAGAAGAAAACTCACTTTTCTTATAATTCATTTTCTCATAGGATTCTGAGTTCTAGTTAAATATGGGCACTGGAGGAACCACATAATTAATTACTGAGTCTTCCTATTTGGGAAATAATTCCAAAAATTAATTTGAATTATTCTTACCATAATAAATTACAAATCATTCCACTAAAAATTCGTAATTGGACTCCTCTATTTATATTTCAAAATTCCCCGTCAAACACTTATGTAATTTCCCATGTTAAGATTACAGATACTAATCAATAAATTAAATTACTGACAAATTTAATTCAATGATTAATTTCCTTTAGAGCACTGCTTAACTTATTTCATGTGTCGGATTCATAAATCCACTTGCAAGGTTTGACACGATGAAAACTTATAAGCTTCTCAAAAAAGGCATATAATCAATCTCTATATCAAGACATGGATTCCATCAACTAACTTATTATTTCACCAATATATATTATTATCATCCAATCTACCAGGCATATTGACCCATCTCAGAATCTCACCTTTTAATAAATCAAAACGATAATAAATATATACAGATCATAATAGTTATATCAGGATTAAGAATATGAGTACATTTAATAGTTTAGAGAATATGCTTTTGTCAGTCAGTCTAAAGCAACTATCTCTACTCGGTCCCGTTCAATACATACAAAATGCACTAACACAAGAAGTTGGAACTACACCGTTCTCATAATCAAGATAAATTACATATAATCTTGTGCTACAATCGCACCGATGGAATGTCCAATTTCCATCTCAGATTGTGAACAAAAAACTTTATACTTATAAGAACCGATGATTTAATCCTCTGTGTGTAAGCTAAAACTCTATACACTAAATCATCTACTATATAAGTAAACAGACACCATAAACGAATATATGATCTATTAAAACTGAATAAATAAATTATTCTATAATAAATACTATATCTAAACACATGGTTAATAGTATATATCCCAACACATATATCATAGTATTTTAAATTAAACTCGTAAAATATTTTAAAACTTTTTCAGCATTTTATTTTTCTAGTTTGTTGACATGTGAATTCTTAATAACTGTATCATATTAATTCAATGTCCATTTAATGACTACTCATTAACATTTTTGAAATAATCTTAAAAACGAATAAGTGTCATAACAGAATAAAGAATGAAAAAAAATCTTTGAATGCAATAAGTGTCTCAAACAATTTGATATGACAAAAAAATTTAGTGAAAGCTTTCCCACCTTGAAAGCCTCTAATTAAATTTTCTTATTATAGTAAATATTTTCCAAGTAATAACATTATTAACATAATCTTTAAAGCTAATAAGTGTCATGACGAAATAAACAATTAAAAAAAATTAATTGCACTGAGTGCTTCAAAACATTTGATACGACAAAAAAATATAGTGGGCACAAATTTTTTAGTTTGAATAGCCTATAACTAAATGTTTTTATTATATTAAGGCATAACATAAATATGTCATTTAGCTTTGCTTCAGCTGGCATCTATACTCTCCAATTTTGAGTGTGCACAACTAAGTACTTAAACTCGTATAAAATTAAACAAATATACACATTCGTCCTAGTAGCGTCCTATATGACAATTTTGTGTCATATGTCGTCTTACGTGTATGACGTGTATTATACAACGTAGGACGCGTGTGTCTACTTATTTAATTTTATACAAGTTTAAGTGTCTACTTGTGCACACACAAAGTTTGAAGACCCAAATGTCAATTAAAGCCAAGTTAAAGGGCATATTTATGTATTATGCCTTATATTAAAGAGTGTCCGAGTAATAATATAAAAGTACATGAACGTAAAGATGAGTGAAAAAATGTATAAAAAAGTTTCTAAGCATGGATAAATACTTTTAAACCTAATATTAACCCAATATTAGGTTAATATCATAATTGTCACCCCTAGTTGTTTTAGTGTTTATAGGTTTGAAATTTGCTAGGTATGGAATTCCCTTCTAGTAAATATCAAATATATTTAGCTACAATTGTAATTAACCCAAATTGACCATATATGTAACAATGAAAAGTAGGAAGTAAATCATTAATCATCTGTGGAATTTGGGCCTGGGCCGATGTTGTATAAGGAGCCCAACATATATAGCCCAGAAAAACAAATTAATTACTTTAGATTTTTTAAGGTAAAAATTAGATCAATTCCATCTTTTTAACATTTAGATTTTCTAAAACTATATAAGTACCAGAAGTTTCAATTCTTCTCATGAGAATACGATAGAATAAATACGTTTCAGAATGTTAATTAAAATTCAAATAGTTTAAATTCCGAGGTGATTCACTAATTTGGCGGTATGTGCCTCTAACACATTATAACTGTGCTTCAATTCAGATAAATTATTCTGCACTGTTAAAACTTTTTTTTATAATAATATCCTTTATTTGATATTGCTCTATTATTATAACAAAATGTTATTATAAAGAAAAGTAATATAACAAATCATGAAAACTTAGTTCAAAACATTAATCTGGCTATTACTTCCTCCATTTATTTTTTATTTGTCTGTTGTAAACTTTTCATGCCCCTTAAAAAATAGTGCTTAATATGAGTATTTTATCATATATGTTTGTGTGTGTGTGAGAATTGATGTATAGTCTTAACTTTTGGAAAATGATTCGAAGAATAATTAAGTAATTAATTAATGTTGGTCGAAGCCGGTAAAACATGAAAAATATTAAATTTTTTATATTCAAAAAGTGATATAATAAATTTGTCATTCTATCTCTTACTCTTGAAGAGGTGTGTCAAGTTAATATTGTTCAAGTAAAAATGGATGAAGCGAATAATACTTAATAGATTAAGGACAATAGGTATAAAATAATAAATTATCTCTTAAATTTTTTATTTAAATATAAAAAAATGGAATCTATTCAATATAATAAGCAAGTAAAAATAACGAAAAAAATATTTTTTACAGAAAATGTTTATTATAGAAAAGTCTCTGTATATATGTTGTGATTGAAGTAATACAATGTTCACTTCAAAGTCACAGGCATTTTTGTCATTTTAATTATTTCGTGGCAGTGCTAAGGTAGTAGACATAGTACCATATTTCAGTAATTAGCTGCGTGAGTTACAAGGCATAGAGTAATTTTCTTTTTTAATTTTCCACTCGATGTTCGAATTCGTATTGGAGTCCTGACTAAATTTGAATTGCGCATTACAAGGCCTATTTGGATGTGGCGTTTTCAATAGGATTTTTTCCATACCCAAAGCTTAAACTCGAGACCTCTAATTAAAAATGGAACAGTCTCACCACTACACCACAATCCATGTTGGTAAGGCAAGGAGGAATTAATTAGGATACTCATATGTTTGGTTTTCTGCTTGTGACCAATAGTCAAGATGTGTCAACTTTGAATAGGCAGCCTTGGTTGGGTTTGAGGTTTGGGGTTTGGGGTGTGGGTTCCAATACATGCATTGAAGTCCGATTATAAATTTAGAGGTGGAGCCAGAATTAAGAGCGATTATAACGGACTATTCCAGATTCACGCTGCGTATTAGGGCCCCATTTGGGAGGGAGCATTTTCTATCAAATTTTTTTTTTATATCAGGATTTGAACTCGAAATCTCTGATTTAAAGAGAAGCAACTTCATCCGCCGCACCATATCCGTTGTTGATACTTAATTCTATTTTCCTTTTGTCTTGGAGTGCGGAAAATTAGAAAATATTAAATGTGAGCATGCAAAAGCCCAACAAACACTCCTGTCCTTGTGCTTATAAACAGTAATGACGCAACTGTTTTGATATTGGGAAAACAGTACTCAACTCTGCAATATCTAATTAAAAAAATCGTATCTACTTTATGCTATGATAGACTCTTATATTATTAGATCATTTAATCGAAAATAAAAAAAATAGGATACGTATCTCTTTTATGTTCTGATAGACTCTTATATTATTAGGACATTTAATCAAAAATCAGAGTTTGATAAGATCAAATCAAAAAATCAAACGTCCACTGCACCCTAACTTGATTAATATATTACTCGAAAAGATAAAATCATCATGTGATATATAGCACTCCGATTTAAAATACTGTAATAGAGTAAAAACAATTTGTTCATAAACCAAATGCATAATTTATTATAATTGATTAAACTTGAAATATAAGTAAGATATTTTAGTTAAAACTCTGATAAAAAACAATGTTTTATGAGGCAGCATGGGTTGTATAGGATCATGCGCAATGGACGCGCACGCGGACTGACTCAAACCCACTTCATCTTTCTTCCAAGCCGTTAACCTCAAACTTTGTTAATTTCACATATATTAGTGCTCGATTAAAGTCAGAATTTTAAATTTATGAAATCAGAATTTGAATTTTAAATCAATAATATATAGTATGTATAATGAATTTGTTAAGATAAATATGAAATTTAAACTAAAGTTATTAAGGTTGGTCGAATTCGTACCACTAACTATAATAAAAACAGTTTTTAGCGGCTATAATTATGCTAACAAAGAGTGTTAAAACCTTTATCGGCATGATGACACTAGTTAAATTGTCATTTGATCTATTGTTGCAATAGATTTTAGGGGTATTTACAAAGAGTACTAAAATGTAATTGTCAATAATAATTACCTCTAAAAAAATATATTTAACAATAATTAAATTATTATTATTTAATAATTGCTGCTAAAAGATTATTTTTTCCGTAGTGACTCTGCCCTATATTAATTGTATGTATTTTATGTTGACGTGCAGATGTGATATATGGTGGATAACTATTACTACTCCCTCTATTTGACTATTTCAAAACAAGTGTGCTTTAGCTAAAATTATTTGTCCAAAAATAAGTGTTATTTTACAAATTTAAGATAAAATTTAGTGATATGAGTGAGTTGCTCGCATGGTAAGCCCCCCTTCACTTTCAACCTAAGGATTGTGAGTTTGCGTCACCAAGAAAATAAAAAGGTGGGAGCTCCTATAGGGGGAGAGGTAGTACTTCTTTTTAATTATGTTTGATTTTTAAGAAATATCTAATAAATATGAATAACTTAATAAACTATACCTCGTATTTTTATTTTTTTTAATGAGTGTGAAATAATCTAACAACGATAATTATTTTAATAACTATAGAGGGAGTAATTGTTTTCATTCTTCTCTTTGTGTTTATCAAGATTTAATTCGAGATGCTTCCGAGGCACTCGATCAGTTCACGTTTTCTCGATATTATTTTTGTCGTTCACTATTATCTTTGGATCTCCCATTATATAATAAATAATTTAACGACATTCTCTTAATTTGTTTTATTATATGGTCAACATATATAAATGTGTACATGTGTATTAAAAATAATTTTATTTTCTTTAGCCAATGATTTTCATATAATGTGGCTAGTTGGCTAAGGCATGGGCTAACGCTGCTAATATTTGGTCCACATTCTATGTTCTTTACTAGTTTTCCTTAGTGTTACACGCATGCCACCCTTTTTTGTCTTTGTCATGTTTTATCGTTATCATAACAAATTTATTGCTAATCAATATGATCTTCACGATAATAACATATTCAATGTAATTATATAAGTGAATTTAGGAGAAAATGATGTATATATAAATCTTATTTTTATCTTGAAAAGGTAAAAAGGTTATTTTCGGAAATATCGTCATCTCAGATTAAACATTTTAAAGAGAATAATGGAGAACAAGACAATAGTAATAGCAAATACATAGTATGATAATTGAAGAAAAAAGTATAACAAATAATAATATAAATCAAAAAATAAAGTAATGGAAGAATGATCGATAATAAAGCAAAGAAAACAATAGCAATGAGTAAAAAATCAGAGAATAAGATAATATAGGCAATAATAGTAGTACAACGTTCAGCTGTCTACTAACATTTTATCCTAATTTTCGATTTTCATTTCTTCTTATTTAAAATTATGTCCTCAATCGATAAGATAAAGGTGTTTCATGTCATGTCTAATTAATCACATCGTTCCAATACTTTTTTAGTTTTCATCTTTATCTTCTCATACCTTCTTACTAAGGCATTTGTGCATCTTTTCACATCTTTACAGGTTAAATATTCTACACTCTTCTGCTCATATTTAAGTGATGTTTTTTACTTTTTTTGGGGGTTAAAAATAAGTGGTATTTCGTATAATAAAAATTAAGTATTAATTATTTTCTTCCAAATTTATTACTCCCTCCGTCCAACAATAGTTGTCCACTAAACTAAAAATAGATGTCCAACAATACTTGTCCAATTTAAAAAATCAAGAGATAATTTACCTTTTGTGTCTATTATACCCTTGTTATTAAATGAGTACTATTTATCATCTAACACATGATTTTGAAGCATTAAATTTAATAAAGTCAAAGGATAATATAGTAATATTACCTCTATTATTTATTGTTTCTTAAAGGGTATGCCAAGTCAATAGTGAACCACTATTATTGGACAGAGGAAATACTATTTAGATACATGAATATTATGTAACCAACACGAAATTAGATAAGTACTACACTTATTTAACTAAGGGTAGGTAAGTAAAAATACTTTTTAAAAATATTTTATATTATAAATTTGATATACATGATAACCAGCTTGGCAAGAGTGAACAAACTTTGACTACCAAGGAAGTGTTATTATGACTTTAATTTGTCTCTTTCAATATAGAAGTTATCTAGTTGTAAAAATTAGGTAATCTACTTGAGTAAGAATGTTAGAATACTTTTATATATAAGTTGTCATACTATAATAAAAAATTACCTTGAGGCCGTACTCAATTAGTGATCATGTAAAATTGTACATTGATTTAAGTTTGTGGCTAGTACCAATTATAAATTACCCTTAGGCAAGTTGTGGAGTTATATATGTCATTTTGGGTTTATTAAGTCCCATGTGGTGATCAGCACATTCAAGCTGTGGTTTCCTTTTCTTATTTTGATTTTTCACATTCAGGGTTTGGAGTCTGCATTGAAGCTTTGACTAGATCTGAATCGCATACTTTAGGATCCATTTAGGAATGGTGCTCCAAGCAAAATTTTCTTCATATCCAGGGCTCAAATCCGAGACGACCTCTGGTTAAGGTGATTTCCTTTTCCTGCTAAGTGAACCAAAAAGACTATCATTTGGTGCATTTCACACCAATGACTACAATCCAAATTACCGTAAAAAGCTGGGGTTGTTCAAGGATTTCAAATTTGAATTCTAAAAAAAAAAAAAAAACTTGATAGGAAATATTTATTATTTTAATAGATCTTATATGAAAATCTAGATTAGTCTGGAGCCAAAATAGCTAGTATGTAACATTTTTTTTATACCAAAGGTCAACAAATCAATAAATGTATCCGGTTAGTTTAATCAATTAGACTAATTAGTTTTTAAAACAGTACAAAATAGTGGAAACTAATTAACAATTATTAGCTAAGAATTATCAAATGGTTACTTACATTATGCATAGAAATTATCAATTGGTTCATGAATATTTTTAAATATTTTCAACAACTCTTTACTTACTCTTTTTTCTTCACTAAAATATATATAAAACAATATAATTTTCGCCTGAAACAAATTCAGATTAACCCCTTGATCCTATCTGACTCTGCTCCTATATATGACAAGCCTCCCTTATTTTAAGGTAGATACCAACCTTATCTCTTAAATTCGGGCTCAACACTAGTCAACTTATGGGATGTCATATACCATGCACATGTCCATTTCATAAATACCCCTTACCTATGAAAAAGACTCATAAATACCCATCTTCCATCTTTTGGTTCATAAATACCCTCAATCTATTTTTTTGGCTCAAGAATACCCCTAACCTATTGGAAATGGCTCAAAAATACCTTTCTTCCACCTTTCGGTCTAAAAATACCGTCAACCTTTATTTTTGGTCCAAGAATACCATCCTTCTACCTTTTAGTCTAAAAATACCATCAATCCAAATTTAATTAAATTAATTTTTTTACTAATTAGTTAACTTTTTATTAGTTTGAAAAGACAATTTTTATTTATTCAAATTCTTAATATTAACCCATCCCAAAATATTTAAAATATTTGAGTCTAACTATATAAAAATAATGTCCTTTCGAAAAAAAAATTACTAAAAGAAACTAGAAAATTTGACCTACAAAATAATTTGATTTATAAAGCTCAAACTTTGAAAATTTAGTTCTGAAAATTCTTTATTTGAAATAATTAGCAGTTTTAAGACTGAGTTAACAGGATAAATTAATAAAGCAATGAACATTAGAATTAGATAAAAAATGCTTACTCAATCCGTTTACCGGTACGATATGCATGCTATCCTACATCCATTCTCCCCTTATTTTTAAATTTTGCTTGCATTTCAATAACATCAATTGAGTAATGGCAAAAAAGAAATATCAGTAATATAAAACAAAAAAATTAGAATACTAGAATAATGATAACGCATCACATAATTTGTTAGATCTTATTATGCTCACTTCTGATAATGCTAATGTCTTCGAAGTATTACTAATAGTCAGTATGTTAGAAAAAATAAAATTTTGAATTTGAATAAATAAAATTTTTCTTTTAGAACAAATAATAGTAAAAGAGTTTAATTAAATTAAATTTAGGTTGATGGTATTTTTAAATTAAAAGGTGGAAGGAGGGGTATTCTTGAACCAAAAATAAAGGTTGAGGGTATTTTTAGACCAAAAGGTGGAAGAAGGGTATTTTTGAGCCATTTCCAATAGGTTAGGGGTATTCTTGAGCCAAAAAAATTGATTAAGGGTATTTATGGACGAAAAGATGGAAGATGGATATTTATGAGCCTTTTCTCATAGGTAAAGAATATTTATGAACGTTTTCCCTTTCTTAAATAAAATAAAAAATCTCTACTAAATGAGCTGGCTAAAGTCATGGATATAGGTCCTTTGTCTATCAATTGGGACCCAATAAATACATTACTTCTTCTATATGCTCTATGCTTAGATCATGTCTTTACCTATTTAAGCTATAGCCAGCCATACAAAGTACAAAAAATTGATTTTGGAACAGACATAAAAGAATTTTAAGAAAACTTGTCCAGCTGACCACCCTTCATTGTATGTTGCTAGGCCATCACCTTCGAAATCGAAATCCTACTGGTTAGACTAATTTGAATTCTCATCAAATAAGTTTACTGAGGAATGTACAACGTTCTGTATCAGGATGTTTTACAATTTCATGACTCGATCCTATATATATGTAAAATCTTTGTAAAATTAAAAGAAATTCTAGTTATTTCACGATAATTCAATTTTAGAGTTAGTGGATCATATTGAATGAGGACGGTAGGGTGGAGGTAGTAGAGTGGTTGTAGCTCCTTCAAATCAATTATATTGAGAGGGTTAACGAGTAATAATATTTTTCAAGTCAATGAAATTTTGCATCTAGTTAATACGAGAGGATCAACATGTCGGTCTTAGAATTGTTGTTAATTGAGGCCTAAGAGCTAAGCAAAGCATAGCATATACACATTTTTTAACATAGCAATGTGATGAGGACCTTTCAAGTAGATCTAGGTCCCCACATTTACCAGATGTTAACTACAAGAAATTGGGACTCAAATAAGAATTGAATATGGAATTTGTACTAAGGAAATGAAGTTTCCATTGTGCTTTAATTGATGTTTCAGCAGTCTTTTGGTTCATTATAGCTGTCCCTCCTAGGCCATAACTTGGCAATGTGACAATTGTCTCAACACCTAAACTTATCTAGCATTCAATTTGTCTTTTCTATAAGCAACAATAATTCGTGTACATTTTTAGATTAAAGACTTGTGACCTTCTTTTTTATGTTACTCCCTCCGTCCAATAATATTTGTTGACTATACTATTTTGGGATGTCTAACAATACTTGTCCACTTTATGAAACTAATGGATAATTTTGTACTTAGTTCCTAATTTATTCTTATCATTAATTATAGTCATCTCCCTATTACATTTTTCAATACATTGTATTTATTATATTCAAAGGGTAATATAGTAAAATCACCATTCTATTTATTGTTTCTTAAGAGGTGTGCCAAGTCAATAGTGAACAAGTATTGTTGGACAGAGGGAGTAACAAATAATTAGCTTTAAACTTAGGGTGTGTTTGGTATGAAGAAAAATATTTTCTAGAAACATAAGTGGATTTTATTTTTATTTCTTATTGTGTACTTGGCATGTATACAAAAAATATTATCCTAAAATCATTTATATATAATCTAGTTAGGTACTATGAAAGTTGGAGATTGGGTGGTGGGGTGGGAAAGGGTGGGGGGATGAGGCTACCGGGGTGGAGGTGAAGATTAGGTCATGTGTTACGTTGGAGGATGTGAGAAACACACAATCGATGTGGAATATCACTTTTACAACTTGCTTTTCTTATTTTCGTTAAAAAAGTTATTTTCTTTAATTCTAAGCAACTTATTTTCTTTGAGAAAAAAAATTTTGCCAATTTTTTTTACTAATCGAACACATCCTCAATGATATATTTTTATAATAACATGAATACTATGACATGTTTAAGACTATAAATTTCAAACGTCTTTTTTCCCGTTAAATTTCATATCTAATCAAATATCGGTGCATAATTGAAACAACGAGACGTATGAGACCGATATGACTCCTCTCCATTCCCTTTTTTCTCTATTTCCCAAAATTCTTATTTAAATGAATGATATATTTTCTATTTTAATATTAATAAAAATTTAATTAATTAAATAATCTAATTATAATTAGAAGAAAGACAAGGAAAAACTCAAGTCATTATGATAATTTATATTTGGATTAATTTTCTTGTCTCTTTTTACAAGAAGGAAAGCTACTTGTCGGTATTGAGCTTTCATAAATTTAGTACATTAATTCGATATAGAACATAAATTTATATATAAAAAATCGATAAAATTACAATAAAGAGTAGATATATAAATTTATCATTTTTAAATATAATAAATTTAATATTAAAATCATAAAAATTAAATCTATCAAACTTTTATATTTTGCTCAGTGATATTAGGTTGATACGTGGAATCACCATATGATTTAAAAAGGCACACCCACCCTTAACTTTTTTCGTAGAGGGATTATAGTCTTTGTCTTATGTGCAAATCAAAGAATATTGTTTTAAAATTAAAATTCATCCATCTTAATAGACAAAAAAAAAATAAAAAAGCAAAACCTTGGTTGCATTATTTTGTGATCAAGTAAAGAAAAGCAAGTATAATATCTAGTAGATTCTCTTTTTTTTTGCATAAATTTGTGTATGCTAAGATTTTAAAGAATCTTTCAGATAGATTGAGTGAATAAAGTATCATCTAAAGTATATAATCTTTTACATTGAATTATATTGTGAGGATCGAATCCTCAAAAAGTAAATCTAAGATTACGTTTTAATGCATGTTCAATATAACACCACAACAATAATATATAACATATCAACTGCCACAAAGTAAAATCTAGAAATGATAGAATATATACCATTCTTATCACTATTTATTTGAGATAGAGAGATTGTTTCTGAAAAACCCTCAACTCAAGCAAATCAAAGTAGTAATAAAATGAAAAAAAGAAGAAGAAAAGATAGTAGGGAAAAACATGACAACGAATTGCAAAGCATTAACAACTATATTCAAGGAATCGTAACAATAACAAGAAGGTGCGATCATCTAATCAAAGTAAACCACAGATGATATCAAATATCAAAATTCAAAAGTCAAAGATCACATTTAACGATTCGTCTCGTCGTTACTCAAAATAATCTGTTAAGTCAAAATAAGATTAATAAATTGAAACGAAGTAACAACTTGAGCCTAAAACTTTGGGTCTATGCATGGAATTTGATGGATAAATGTCGAGAATTAAGACTAGAATTAGATCCCAGAATTTGAGCTCAAAATTAATAGAGTTTCAATCTTGAAAAGTTAAAAATATCACATAAATTGAGACAATGTGGGTATAAAGAATAGTTGAATCACACTATTTTTATCCTTTTTGGATATAAATTGCCAACATTTTCAAAAATAAATGTAAATTACTCCTATAATATTTTGAAAATAAATATTTGAATAATTATTTTTTGTCCCATTTGCATTGGCTATCCTTGTTGGGAAGATTGGTATGAACAGAGGCGGATCTAGGATTTGGAGGTCCTGGGTGCCACATCGTTCAAGTAAGATAAACGGGTCGGTTAATTTAATTTTGGGTTACAATTTGGGTTATTTATCTTTTTCGATTTTTATAAACAAATCGATCAAACATGCATGTTATTAATATTTTCTTTTAAATATTCTGAGATTAGAGATAACTAAACAATTCAATTTTTATTTCTTTTTAAGAATTAGAGGCGTTATTCGCTGAAACTTTGAGGAAAAAAGAGATTTTTCACATTAAAATTTGAGTTTGTATAAACCATCTAATAGTGTCATTGACTTAATGTGTTGTTGCAGATATATTGTAGAAAGAATAAAAATTGTAGTTTCAACCTAGTCATCTTACTTAGCAAGAACGTCGGCGAAGATCGAAAGAACCATTAAATTAAAACAACTCTAATAATAATATTCATCATTTTTAAAACTTATATTTTTCAAAAACTACTATTTAAATATATTCTTAATAATATTCATGTGACATTCATAATTCAATACTCATTAATTGATAAAGAATAAACACGCAACACTCATATCAAGAGATTAATAATTAGTGAAAGAGAAAGTAAAAAAATTAAGAATTAATTACAGTGAAAAGGAGTCAATTTGAATTAATAAAGAATAGTAAATAAATAAGAGTGAATGGAAGAAAAAAAAAACTAAAGCCTTCACACATTAATGAAAAAGACAAAAAAGGAAAAGAAAAAAAAAAAGAAAGAAAAAGCTAAACAGCAAATGAAAAAAAAGAAAGAAAATTCCAAGAATTTCAGTTCATTCTATAAAGAAGGACAGTCCTATTTGTCAGATGTCCCACAAATTAGAATGAATTATGGTGGGTCCTAACTAAAATCCAAGAATTTCAGTTCATTCTATAAAGAAGAAAGGCAATTCTTCAACCTATGAACAGACTGACCGCACCCAAAACATCCCTCTCTGCCAGCAAGACACTTGCCCGGATGGTTCTTACCACACTTTGGGCAAGATGGAAAAGTCCGGTTATCTGAAGCACTTCCGTGAGACTTAGATCCTGATGCCCTTCCTTTCTGATCCTGTCGAAACTTGGGGGGACGGAGCGCTAGCTGATGAAGGTGCTGGGGCTGTAGACCTCTACTGAAACTGTTAGCGACTTCCATCGCCCGACCTCTGCTGAGAATATTCATTTCACTTTTTGGTCAAACGTTAGAAAATTCTTTAATACATTCTTCAAAAAATAAAAAATATATTTCATGATAATATCTAATATTAGTTGATATATAGTTTTAATAGACTCGAAAAATGAAAAAAAATAATCTTGATACGTTAAAGGGAATTTGTTTTTAGTATGGAAAAAATCATAAAAATTCCTCTTTAGTACCAATCTTAATTCTTATGTTGTCAATATAGAAAACTATTTATGATGTACTCTTAGTTCAAATAAATATATCAAAAGTTAAGTATGTAAAACAAATATAATAGCGAAAAATCCATGTTTGAAACAACTAAGAAAAGAATATGTATTAATAACTAAAGTAAAAGAAATAATAGATATTGATAAGAGAACTAGACAACCCTCTACTACCTACTAATTACCGTTTACTCTAATCCTCGACTTTCATGTCTTCATATCTAAGTTAATGCCCTTCGTAAGTTGTAGGTGTATTATATCATATCTAATCACCCTTTCCCAAAACTTATTTGACCTACTTCTACCTCTTTTGATACCCGGTATAGTCAATCTCTCACACCGTCCTTTCATTAGTTTACAAAATAAAAATTTCTTTATCATCCACCTACTGAATCGTAATCGCCATTAATGATTTATAAATGCCTCTCATTTTAACGAAATTGTGCAATGACATATATGTATTTTAAATACACAATTCATTGTTCTTGCTCCTTGTTTGTTCTAATATGGTCGAACATCATTTTGTACGTAATTACTTATACCATTTTAGACAATTGAGTGACAAACACAAATCATCTAACTTTACATAGAAAGAAACAACTTTGTACCCCATTTACCAACACATCACTTCAATTCTTTATGCTTACAAAAATGGAGGAAAAAACATATATTTTAACTTATAACCCAAATAAACTCTTTATGTTATGGGTCAATATGAGAAATTAAAAAAAAAAGTTGAAAATTCAAAGTAATCCTAAAAATTTATCATAACAAAACAGAGAAATAAACCTATGTTTTATCTATGTTAGCTATGAACAACTACTTTGCTTGTAGCTAACCCCAAAATTGATCGGTCAATAAAGTGCTTCGCGCAAATAGCTTGATAACCTGTGGTAATAATTCGAATCATAGTATTCACGAGTTTGACTTTAATTTATCCAGCCCTCTTACTCAATTAACTCCCTATATTTAAAAAAAATTAAAATTAAGATGAAATTAAAAAATAATTGGAAAAATTGAGAGCTGGAAATAGCTGGAAAATGACCTACTCCAACAAAAACTGCTTCACAATCTTGGCACTTGGTTCCAGTACCTCTTCTTCCCAAATTTTCCTCGCCGGATTCTCGCCGCCGGCCATTTTTTCCGACCCCATTTTCGCCGTTAGCGTCGCCGTGGCATCCACTCTTTGTAGATTCCATCCAGTTTCTCTCAGCCGTATGATCTTCTTCACCTGTCTTTCCGCTAATAACCTTGTGTTCTCCTTTATCTCCATGGCTGCTTCTTCGTATGATCTCTTCCCTTTAAAGTATTTCTCGAACTCCGGTACTCCTATTGCCTTTCGGATCCCGTCGGAGCTGGAATCGGAGAAGCCCTCTTTTTCGAAATACTCTTTTAGCTCTTCGAACATCTCTGAATCGAGCATTTCATCGACTCGTTTGTCTAAATACTGATTCAATACAGGTGCTATAGCATCAACCCAGATGAAGCAACATTGGTAACGAAGCTCTTTGGTTACAGGATTTGACGATTCGAAAATGTCGAATCCTGAATCGAATCGTTTTACTAACAGAGCATAGATGAATGAGTTAGAACCACCTACAATAAAAGGGATTTTCCCTCGATTAACAATTTCGTTGATTCTGGAATCACCAGCTGAGCGATAATCGGAAGGGGAAAACTCTGGGTGTGATTTTGTAGGTTTGAATTCTCCGAGAAGATGATGAGGGATACCGCAGCGTTCAGGCATCGAAATTTTGTTTGTAGTAATGTCGAGTCCATTGTAAGCTTGGATTTTATCGGAGTTAATAACTTCAGAAGAAGGAAAGAAATGAGTAGCGAGATCGATAGAGAGTTTCGATTTTCCACAACCAGTAGCACCCATTATGACGACGATCTTTTTGGATCGTTGTAGTCGTGGTACATTACTACTGGTTGCTGATATAACCACGTTACGAGTCCATTTGGGAAAGAAGAGCATGTTTCTTGGTGGGAAGAAAAACAACGTATTTGAACAAAGAGGCTGATTAACCCTCGTTGTTGTTGATAAAAATGATAATTTTTTCATAAAGTAGATGATGCTAATGATAAATTACGCAACTATTTATATGCACAGTAAAATACAAAAGATTATTTATCGATCGTTGCTTTGGCAGAGAATAGTACGAAAAAAACAGAACAATGGAAGGTTGGGTTGATGAAAGTGGAATAGATAATGGGGTAGTACTATATATAATTATTTGTTACTCGTTATTGTGTGTATAGTAATATTATATTTGCTTCTTCTTGTTCTTCATCGATGAACGATTTTCAAGCTTTTTTACTTCAATGGCCATGAATAATGAACACTTTTCGATCATCACGTGTATCTTTCCTTCATGGTTACTTAAATTCTTGCTGGAGTTGGTGTTGCCATTTTGAAGTAAGTGTAGTTTTCTTGAAATATATATATGGTGATTATAAGAGGGGAGAGTTGATCATATGAGGGAGAATTCATGTCCGTTGTCTTCCTTTATATATCCTTCACCTTGCATTAGTGATGTCAAGTTTGCAGGCTGTCGTTTGGGAGTTGAATAAGAAATAAGTTAGTATTTATGTATTAATTTTTGTATAACTTATATGACGTTTGATAGATAGATGAAAAATAAGTTATTCAGTATAAAATTAATAAGATTGCTATTTTATCATTTATTTTAATTTTATTTTTGTTAAAAGAAATCTCATTAATTTTCTTTACCGCATATCTAAAAAATAAATTGCAGAAAGGAGATCTTATGAAGCTGCTTTTTGCATTTTCTGGAAAATAAAATGTAGAATAGCGATCTCACAAGGTTTCTTTTATGAAAAAAAATTGATGGCTAATGGTTGTTTTTACCTGCCCACCTGTCATTTTAATTCAATTCAACAATATATACATTCTATTAAGCTAGATCAAGTTTAAAGAGCTATCAACAATCAATCAAATTACAACAAATACATTTACTAAATATCCTCTAATCAACACAACATGAAAATCAATTTTAAAGTACTTCTAAATTGAACAAAAAAATACAGAATTTGTAAGTTATATAATAAAATTTCAAGTATTTCAAAGTTCTAATATATTTACAAAACACGTATCAATCTCTGATTTTTCATAATTCATAAATTGACATTTCTTAAAAGAATAGTACTTAACCAAGTCATTAAGTTAAAAAGGTTCTAGTATAGTCAACAAAATCATTGACAGCTTCAACAAATTTAAGCCTCATCCCCATTCAATCAAAATTAGTTATATCAAATATTCAACTACACATCTACTCAAAGATCACAAAATTTAAATTTGTTAAACACTAAATAAAGTAATCTATATTTTCTAAAGTTAGAGTTGTATAACTAAATTGGCTTCAAGTTAGAGTTGTCTTTTTTCAATTCTAAGTTCAAAATTGAATCCTAACCTCAAAGTTCAATTCTAAATTCAAAGTTTAAATATTTATTTAATTCAATTCAAGTTTCAACTTAAGATTTGTGTTATTCCAAAATTCAAGATTCAACTTTTATTCAAAAAGTCCATTTAAAATTTAAAATTCACTCATCAACATATGACTTTATGCAACTAATGTAACCTACATGTAAATACTTGGTGTTTTCATTATCTTAGAAATCAAATTATAACGTTATTCTACTTAATCTTGAACAATTTGAAAGAATTTTTTGTAAAGAATAATTGGCTTCAAGTTAGAGTTATCTTTTTTCAATTTTAAGTTCAGTTGAATACTAACTTCAAAGTTCAATCTTAAATTTAACGTTCAAATATTCTTTTAATTTAATTCAAGTTTCAATTTAAGATTTTTCTTATTTAACTTTTATTCAACGAGTCAATTCAAGATTCAACTTTTATTCAAAGGGTCAATTCAAGATTCAAAGTTTACTTTTAAATTGAAAAATCAAAAGAACCATTTGGGAGCAATAATTTCCATTAACCTCGGGTACTTGAGGGGAATAATTTCCTTAAGGGGACACTGTGCATTCAGTGGGGTCGATTTTCTTCTTTGAGAAAAATATTTTGTATATTATTTTTAATCTGTTTCTGATTCTATTTTCTCTACTAATTTTAATTTTCTAGTTTTGAAAATACTCTTTAAACTTTGTTACTTCTTCCCAAGTTCTCCAAAGTTTTTGTTTTAAGTATCTTAGGAATACATGATCAACAACATATATATATATATATACTTAGATAAAATTGTGATGTTTTGGCAAATGATTTTGATCAAATAAGTTGTATATCCTACTCCTTATTTCGTATCCTAGATTATGTATTTCAAAGAGTATATAATTTTTTACCTGGACAGTCTCTGTATCGGTTTGGTCTAACTTTTCTTCTATATTTTTTAAGATCTCTGCAAATTCACTCTTAATCTTTTTTAGTTTATCTGCCTCGTTTTTGGATGTATGTGCTAATAAATTATGAAGACTTATATATTTAGTATATCTCTGTAATTTCATAAATAGTCTGATTTTATAGCCTGTTGGTCTAACTTGAATCTTCAGGCTCTGATACCAATATTAATACACTTAGATTTAAAATTCTCAGATGATTGTACTTAGATAAAATTGTGATGTTTTGGCAAAGGGTTTTGATCAAATAAGTTGTATATCATACTCGGTACTTCCTCTCTCTTTTGTCCTTAGTCATGTTTAGCTTATTTTCTTATCATCTCATGTAATTTTTCTCCCAAAATTATATATAATTTTTTTTATCTCTGTTCATCTCTTCCTAACAGTTCATATTTTTAACAGTATTCTTCTCTAACCCCACCCCGGGATGACAACTAGTCCTTCGGCATCTGGCCATGGCGGACATTCAAATCCCTAGGAATTTACAGGTAAGTCCAACGATATTGGTAAAAATTGGTAAGAGAACCATATACTTAGAGATTATATAAACAGAATTTTTCATATATTCACAGAATATTAACAAACATTATGATAATTGACATATATAGGGAGATTATTACATGAGAATTTTAAGACTAGCTACTTACATGATTTCTGGAAGAAGAGAGGTTTCCCTTTCGGGAGTCCCCGGTGATCTTCTAAAGAACTTGGGAAAAACTGGAAAATATCACTCTATTGTACAAACACTCGGTTGTTTTTTTTTTTTACAAACTTTGTGAAAACTGAAATTTTTCTAAAACTTTCTCTTGCTACTTTTTCTTTGCTGTCTTTGCTCTCTTTTGCTCTTTCTGCTTGTTTTCTTTGTCTTCTGAATGAGGTATTTATAGTCTCTTCTGGATTTCAAATTGCTAAAAGAATCTTTTAACCTGCCGGGTGCGCTGTGGACCCCATCGTCACAAGGTTATGTTTATCTTTTTGTCAATTTTCTTCCTTTATTTTAGTGTTTGCTTACCTCACTGCTTACGTCTGGCTTCTTCGAACGTCATGGCTTACATCAGTCTTCTTCTATTGTCATGGCTTACGTCTGTCTTTCTTCTTTCAGGTCTCTAGATTGTGCAAAGCGATTGAATCGAAACTCATACCCGAATCATCATCCTTATTTGGGTCTTGGGAAAATTGTTCCATCGCCGGATAATATCCATTGCTTTCGAAACTTTCCGATTCTGGTCTTGGATATTCTAAAATAACTTCTTTTGTTTTTTCTTTGAACAATTTTTTGACTGCCTTATCTATCATGTCTTCTATCTTTTTTTTGTTTATTTTTCCTTAAACATATTCCTTTTTTCTTAATCTTTGTATTTTGTCTTGAAGAGGATTCTTCTATTTCTGTCTGGAAACTCGCATGGAGTATCCTTATACTATTTGGCAAAGTGTCAGCCATAAACGGGTTTGTCTCGTCTTTACCAGTTACCGTTTGAACTGGACTAGCTGCATCTTTATCCGATACAGTGGATCTTTTTGCATTCTTTGGGGAATGCACACCCTTCTTATCCATTTTTGAAGGAGATGGAGAACTCTGGTCTTGAAAATTCTTGTTTATTTGGTATAACTCAAAATAAAGGGATTTTTCTTTGTCTTGTAATATCTAGATTTTTTCTACTAGTTTCTCTTTTTCTGATCTGAGTCTTTCGTTCTCTTGGTTTAGTCTTTTGAAAGCTTCAGTCATGGTGGAACAATGGTCACAAAATATTATTTTGTCTGTGTCTTTCTGTATATTGTATTGGGGAATTTTTGTATTGGGCTGTTTGAGAGCTGGGGTGATATAATAGTTTGGCTCTAGATTTCCTCTGGCATAGTCTAAGACTTCATTAAAATTATTGAATCCTTTGAAAAGAGGAGTAGGATAATTTTTTATAGCATCTACTACCTCTATCCATGTCTGAAAAATCCCTGGAATTTGGCCCTTTATTACAACATAGAATTAAAATTTTTGTCTTGGTTATTGTCTGTGAAACAATAGCTTAACGCATATAAAACTGAAATAAAATAGCTATTATCTCTAAGATTCTTATTATAAGCAATCCATAAATTATCTATTAAACACTTTTGTTGCTTGTCTATCTTAGATTCTGCTTTTAGTCTGAAACTCATGTTACATTGGGGGTAACATATTAAATTCTGGTTTCCAAAATGTATTCTTTCTAACTTTGGGCTTTCCATCATAGTTAAGGGTTTGTATTGAGTATTGTTTAAAAGAGTCTGTAAATACATGTTTTTGTCTTGGGAGGAGGAGTCTTCCATCTTTCCCTTTCCCTTTCCTGTATTCATACTGTAAATATCATGTTAGTTGGTAATCAGTCTACTTAATTGATCTGCCATATTATTATCTTTTCCTTTAATATGTTCTATTGTTATATTATATACTGATGTAGCGTCTAAAAAATTTAACCATCTTCTTTTACTACTCTTTTTCTCATTTATTTTCTGATAGAATTTTACTATGGCCTCTCAATCTGTTCTTATTAATATTTCTGATTTATTTAAAATGTGTAATCTAAAGCTATCTAAACCATAAATTACTGCTAAGATTTCTGCGTCTATACTGCTCATATTTCCTTTTTCTCTATACTTACCACTTTGGTAAGCACAAATTCTTTCTTCTTTTTTATCGCTATATTTGTTATTTCTTGTTTTTAAAACTGCTCCCCATCCTTCTAAACTACCATCCGTTTCTATTATCAAATAGTATGTTTCTAAAGGCATGGCTAAATCCGGAATATTTTTTACCATGTCTTTGAGTTTTCTGACTAATTTTATATCTTCAGTGTTAAAAGTCTTTTGTCCGGTAGATCCTGTCTTAGAATATAGTGGTCCGGCTACTTTTCCTAAATCTTTTATAAAGTGTCTTGCATAATTTAATATTCCTAAGAACTTCTGTAATTCTTTTGTTTTGTCTTGTTTGTCTGGCATTTCTAGTATCTTTTTGGCTATATGAGGCTGTAACTTTATCTTTCCTTCGCCTATTATTACTCCTAAAAAACTAATATGGGTTTTACATAGTTCCATTTTCTTTTTACTAACTATTATTCCGTGGTCTAAAAATAATTTAAAAATCTTTTGTAGATGCCCTAAGTGTTCTTTTATATTGTTACTGAACACTAAAATATCATCTATGTATACTATAATGAAAATTTTATAGTCTCTAAATATATTATCCATTTTTCTCTGGAAAATTGGCGGTGCTGTTTTTAACCCGAATGTCATTACTAACCATTCAAAATGTCCTTCTGGACAGGTAAACGCCGTCCATTCTATGCTTTCTTCCGCCATTTTGATCTGCCAGTATCCTGATTTACAATCAAATTTACTAAAAAAATTTCTTCCTTGTATTCTATTTATTAGTTCTGTTTTGTCTGGTAATTTATAACCATCCATTCTGGTATTATCATTTAGTCTCTTATAGTTTATTACCATTCTTGCCTTTTCTCTTACTATTTCGCTATGGTTTCTAACCATAAAGGTTGCTGATCTATGTCTTGACCTTGATCTTTTTATTACTCCTAGTTCTAATAAATCTTTTATTTGTATTTCAAAATCTAATAAGTCTTGATTCGTTGCTTCTATAGAGGATGTTTTTACTATATATTCTGGGTTGATTATATCTAATTTACATTTTATTTTATTTGCTTCCCAATGTTTTAAGGGTTTTTCTCCAATTATTTCTAATTCGTCTAAAATTTGTATTATTCTTTCTAGGTCCTTTTGGTCTTTTATTATTCCTTTTTGTTGTATGCCTTTTTTAAAGTTGATAGTTCTGTATTTATTTCTATTAATGTATATTCTTTTTCTGTTTCTTTTTCTTTTAACAGCTCTTCTATTTCTTCATTTACTTTCTCGCAGGTATTGCATGTACAGTCTCCCCCTTTTTTACATTTTTCTTCTTTCTTATTCTCCTCACCTGTTTTGAGGTATCTAAATTTATTTTGTATTGGTATTGTAGTTACCGCTGTCTGAGTTATATTTTTAGAGAGGATCACTCCATCCCTTGTTAGTAAACAACTTCCATTATTATGTAGTAGGAAATCTAATCCTAATACAAAATCCACTCTTATATTCAAGTCCCTTACCCATATTTTTTCTAATTTATATGTTGGCTTATAGAATTTAGTACATGTATTCATAAAACTTATTGTTGCTTTATTTACATAATGTTGATAAGTATTGAATGTTCCATCCATTTGCATGGATGTTTGTGGAGTTCGTAATTCTTTTATAAGATTTGGGGGTATAATCTTTTTATTTATTATGCTTTTTGTACACCCTGAGTCTACTACTGCTAGTGTTTCTATATCATAGTCTTCTATTCTTATTCTTGCTAATATTTTTATGATGCTTATCTTTTTATCTTCATTACAAATTAATTCTTTAGAGGAATTGCTCATGAGTTCTTCTTCCGTCTCTTGTTCTTCATATTCTGGAGTCTTCTCTTTTCCTTTTTCTAGTTTCTCTAGTCTTTTTTCTACCTTATCTATTCTGGTTTCTAAAGCCTTTAATCTTTCGTCTTCTATCTCATTCTTGGTGGTTTTAAGAATTTTTATTGGCCGTTGTTTTTCTTGATTATGGTCTTGTATATGTATCTTTAATTCTTTTATTATACACGGTATACATGCTTCTATGTAACATTTTTCACATTTTGCTCTTCTATATATATATATATATATATATATATAGAGAGAGAGAGAGAGAGAGAGAGAGAGAGAGAAAATAATGACTAAGTTTAAGAAAGACTTACAAATTAATTATAATAAATAATTTATAGTTTAAAATATTTATAATTTTTTTTATAAACATAATGCTTGTTTGATTTGGTTTCGGTTTGGATTTTATCTTATTTTAGTTAAAATCAAATTTAATTAATTGTACTCGGATATTTTTTCATTACTAAACTACCAGTTGATATTTTTCTCTATTTATTTTGATTTGATTTATCAATTTGATGCGATAAGTCGATTTCCTTTGAACACCTTTAATTTAAACATCAATCCGCTCAAGGAAACTAACGATTAACTAATTTCTTTTAATCCTTATTTTTTTGGCACTAAGATCATGACATTATATTTAACCCTTAATTTTTTATTATTTTTAATATATAATATTATACTTTAGATATGAACATCCATATGTTGCTTTGACAGAGCTTTAATACAATTTTCTTTTCTTGACTTGTTCTATAAATAATAAAATATTGATTCGAATCTTAAAAAATATATTGAAAGGAAGATAGAAGTGAGATTGTGGACGAATAAGACTGTTTTAGATTATTTATTGCAATTAATTAATAAGTTAGTAGAGTTGCTTTTGTTTTGTTATCTTGTTTCTTCATGGAAGTTTAAGATTAGTGATGCAAATGAGCGGGTTTAATTAATCTAGAGGATTAAAATGAGTTAAATTAATTATTGAGTTAAGATTTAATTCATCCAAGTTTTGTTTGGGTAAAAATAGATGGAAAAACTACCTAATTAGACAAACATTTTTATTTATTAATTTTTTTATAGTTTGAAATAATTATATATTGTCTTACTAATTAATAATTTCATATCATATTTCAAGTCAGATACATGTATTTTGCTACAGATATACTAAAATAGGGAGAGAGGCGTGCAAGAGAAGGAGAGAGGTGAGCGAGATAGTCTATGTATCCCAGATGCATGTGAATCACACTAGATACGTGTATTCAAGATATTTGATACATGTATATGGGATACTAGATACAAGGAGAGAGGTGAGCGAGAGAGGATAGTGGAGAGCGAGATAGAAGAAGGCGAACGAGAGATTCAGATACATGTGAATCCACTTAGATACATTGTATCTAGAACAAATTACACATAATTTAAACCTCATGCACCTGAGATACATGTATTTGGACGTATCTGGGCGCGTCAAATACATGTATCCAGAGTCCAACATATGGTAAGATTCGTAATATTGCAAACTAGCGTGAATCTAAGTAATTAGCTCCTAAACTAGTGAGAGTTCTGTAAAATACCCAAAATAGATTGAATCAAGATGGATCAAACAACAGTTCATAACCAAACCCTTCCAACATAATTGACTTATATTTCTCCTCTTTTTAAATATATCATAGTTATAACAATCGAAAAACTCATTAATGTTTTGCGTTTATGAAAGTCATTTCATGTATCAGAGTGCACCCATATCAAGATGACCTCCAAGGATTTACATACCGGTAAATATTTATTAATATCGGATGTTTACCTCAAATCAATACAAAATATTTACTCCTCTTTTAATTTCAAAATCATTATTTTTTTTCTTTTAAAAATCTTTCACTGGATAATATTTGCAAGTACAAATTATTTTCATTTTATGTTCCCATTGACTCAAACCATATAAGATAATTGAAACAACACCATAATTGAAATCATTTCAACTTGAGAATGACATGATATATATGAGTATATGACATTGATATTAGGAAATAAAGAGGGAAAGTGATTGAATTAGTTGCTAATACCACAAATGTGACTACATTTGACATTGAATTGCTAGACCCTAAGACGTACCATCTAATAATTTGACCTTTGTATATCTCAATATTCTTCTTCCTTATAATTTTCCCATCAAGCAACTGAGCTCTTGACAAGATTTTGAGTGGTAAGTGATAATTTTTTGAATTTCGAAATCGCTAATTAAAACAAAAGATCTTCGTGAAAAGCCTACACTTAAGGATTTTGCCTAGTGGTTAGTGAAACAGGTTACGGATTGTGAAGTTTCATGTTAAGTTCAAATTCTAATGAAGACAAGAAATCTAGGTGACTTATTCTTATATGTTCAAGCCTTGATGGAGAGAGTTACTCGATATTTATGCTGGTAGAAAATAATAAATACCTTATAAAATTAATCGAGATGCACACAAACTAACTTGGACACCATAGTTTTAATTAATTTTTTTTAGCCTAAGGCACACGAAAATCTCCCACAAGAAAGTGCAACTCCAGAGTGTAGTCCACCAAGTATGATGACAAATGTAGGAACATAGTCCTTGCAATTCATGAACATGATTTATAGATAGGATTCGTTAGTAGGCACTTCAAGAATGACATTTGAAAATTAAAATCCTCTATCGTTAAATAATTTGCAATGGGAGAAACAAAATAATAATCTAGGGTACTATGAGGAGAGATTAGAAAAAATACACTTGTTTCTTTATAATTTTCTTAAAATTTGAATTGCTTTTGAAACTCTTTCGCAAGGAGTGAAATAACCCCGATTTAATCTTACACATGCGAGGACAGTCTATAAAGCCGCCTTCTTTTCTCAAGGTAGAACTCCAAGTATAACTTGAGCTCTTTTATATATATTAAATATACACTCTTGTTTCTCTCTAAACTAGCATGAGAGTTCTACAATATTTGAGTCCATAGGGATGGCAAACGGGGCGGGGTGGGGGCAAGGCCTGCAAAGATTTCCACCCGCCCCATATAGCTTAAAATTTGCCCCGCCCCGTTGTCATCCCTATGTGTCCATGATCTACCTCTAATACTATAGATAATAAACTAATTTTCAGTGTTCTAGAAAGAACAAAAATATATATAAGAAAAATATCTTTAAAATTCGTGTGTAAACCCTAGAACTAAGTTATACACGTAAGGATTTCATTATATGATCATCCCTTAATCCCTTTTTTTGAGTAACTTTCAAAGATACTAAGAATAGAAGATCTTAAATGATAGTGACTCCTCCTTTGGAATTGGTAAGTTTATTGAGAGAAGTATTGAAAACACTCCTGAACTTGACGTGAATTGTTTATTTTGTCCCTAAACTATTGACAGCCTTAAAAACACATTTCTTACTTGACTAACTAAACTTAAATACATCACTATTCTTGCCACATAGGAAAATACACCCCTAAGTTCTCGTCAAATTTAGAGATGTTTTCAACACTCTTCTCTCAACTTTTATAAAGATTCACATGCTCCTACAAGAGTTTGAGACCACTTGCTATGTCATGTGGCAGATCGGGGGTGTATTTAAGTTCAGTTAGTCACATAGAGGGGTGTTTTTAATGACTAAGTTTAAGAAAGACTTACAAATTAATTATAATAAATAATTTATAGTTTAAAATATTTATAATTTTTTTTATAAACATAATGCTTGTTTGATTTGGTTTCGGTTTGGATTTTATCTTATTTTAGTTAAAATTAAATTTAATTAATTGTACTCGGATGTTTTTTCTCTATTTATTTTGATTTGATTTATCAATTTGATGCGATAAGTCGATTTCCTTTGAACACCTTTAATTTAAACATCAATCCGCTCAAGGAAACTAACGATTAACTAATTTCTTTTAATCCTTATTTTTTTGGCACTAAGATCATGACATTATATTTAACCCTTAATTTTTTATTATTTTTAATATATAATATTATACTTTAGATATGAACATCCATATGTTGCTTTGACAGAGCTTTAATACAATTTTCTTTTCTTGACTTGTTCTATAAATAATAAAATATTGATTCGAATCTTAAAAAATATATTGAAAGGAAGATAGAAGTGAGATTGTGGACGAATAAGACTGTTTTAGATTATTTATTGCAATTAATTAATAAGTTAGTAGAGTTGCTTTTGTTTTGTTATCTTGTTTCTTCATGGAAGTTTAAGATTAGTGATGCAAATGAGCGGGTTTAATTAATCTAGAGGATTAAAATGAGTTAAATTAATTATTGAGTTAAGATTTAATTCATCCAAGTTTTGTTTGGGTAAAAATAGATGGAAAAACTACCTAATTAGACAAACATTTTTATTTATTAATTTTTTTATAGTTTGAAATAATTATATATTGTCTTACTAATTAATAATTTCATATCATATTTCAAGTCAGATACATGTATTTTGCTACAGATATACTAAAATAGGGAGAGAGGCGTGCAAGAGAAGGAGAGAGGTGAGCGAGATAGTCTATGTATCCCAGATGCATGTGAATCACACTAGATACGTGTATTCAAGATATTTGATACATGTATATGGGATACTAGATACAAGGAGAGAGGTGAGCGAGAGAGGATAGTGGAGAGCGAGATAGAAGAAGGCGAACGAGAGATTCAGATACATGTGAATCCACTTAGATACATTGTATCTAGAACAAATTACACATAATTTAAACCTCATGCACCTGAGATACATGTATTTGGACGTATCTGGGCGCGTCAAATACATGTATCCAGAGTCCAACATATGGTAAGATTCGTAATATTGCAAACTAGCGTGAATCTAAGTAATTAGCTCCTAAACTAGTGAGAGTTCTGTAAAATACCCAAAATAGATTGAATCAAGATGGATCAAACAACAGTTCATAACCAAACCCTTCCAACATAATTGACTTATATTTCTCCTCTTTTTAAATATATCATAGTTATAACAATCGAAAAACTCATTAATGTTTTGCGTTTATGAAAGTCATTGCATGTATCAGAGTGCACCCATATCAAGATGACCTCCAAGGATTTACATACCGGTAAATATTTATTAATATCGGATGTTTACCTCAAATCAATACAAAATATTTACTCCTCTTTTAATTTCAAAATCATTATTTTTTTTCTTTTAAAAATCTTTCACTGGATAATATTTGCAAGTACAAATTATTTTCATTTTATGTTCCCATTGACTCAAACCATATAAGATAATTGAAACAACACCATAATTGAAATCATTTCAACTTGAGAATGACATGATATATATGAGTATATGACATTGATATTAGGAAATAAAGAGGGAAAGTGATTGAATTAGTTGCTAATACCACAAATGTGACTACATTTGACATTGAATTGCTAGACCCTAAGACGTACCATCTAATAATTTGACCTTTGTATATCTCAATATTCTTCTTCCTTATAATTTTCCCATCAAGCAACTGAGCTCTTGACAAGATTTTGAGTGGTAAGTGATAATTTTTTGAATTTCGAAATCGCTAATTAAAACAAAAGATCTTCGTGAAAAGCCTACACTTAAGGATTTTGCCTAGTGGTTAGTGAAACAGGTTACGGATTGTGAAGTTTCATGTTAAGTTCAAATTCTAATGAAGACAAGAAATCTAGGTGACTTATTCTTATATGTTCAAGCCTTGGTGGAGAGAGTTACTCGATATTTATGCTGGTAGAAAATAATAAATACCTTATAAAATTAATCGAGATGCACACAAACTAGCTTGGACACCATAGTTTTAATTAATTTTTTTTAGCCTAAGGCACACGAAAATCTCCCACAAGAAAGTGCAACTCCAGAGTGTAGTCCACCAAGTATGATGACAAATGTAGGAACATAGTCCTTGCAATTCATGAACATGATTTATAGATAGGATTCGTTAGTAGGCACTTCAAGAATGACATTTGAAAATTAAAATCCTCTATCGTTAAATAATTTGCAATGGGAGAAACAAAATAATAATCTAGGGTACTATGAGGAGAGATTAGAAAAAATACACTTGTTTCTTTATAATTTTCTTAAAATTTGAATTGCTTTTGAAACTCTTTCGCAAGGAGTGAAATAACCCCGATTTAATCTTACACATGCGAGGACAGTCTATAAAGCCGCCTTCTTTTCTCAAGGTAGAACTCCAAGTATAACTTGAGCTCTTTTATATATATTAAATATACACTCTTGTTTCTCTCTAAACTAGCATGAGAGTTCTACAATATTTGAGTCCATAGGGATGGCAAACGGGGCGGGGTGGGGGCAAGGCCTGCAAAGATTTCCACCCGCCCCATATAGCTTAAAATTTGCCCCGCCCCGTTGTCATCCCTATGTGTCCATGATCTACCTCTAATACTATAGATAATAAACTAATTTTCAGTGTTCTAGAAAAAACTAAAATATATATAAGAAAAATATCTTTAAAATTCGTGTGTAAACCCTAGAACTAAGTTATACACGTAAGGATTTCATTATATGATCATCCCTTAATCCCTTTTTTTGAGTAACTTTCAAAGATACTAAGAATAGAAGATCTTAAATGATAGTGACTCCTCCTTTGGAATTGGTAAGTTTATTGAGAGAAGTATTGAAAACACTCCTGAACTTGACGTGAATTCTTTATTTTGTCCCTAAACTATTGACAGCCTTAAAAACACATTTCTTACTTGACTAACTAAACTTAAATACATCACTATTCTTGCCACATAGGAAAATACACCCCTAAGTTCTCGCCAAATTTAGAGATGTTTTCAACACTCTTCTCTCAACTTCTATAAAGATTCACATGCTCCTACAAGAGTTTGAGACCACTTGCTATGTCATGTGGCAGATCGGGGGTGTATTTAAGTTCAGTTAGTCACATAGAGGGGTGTTTTTAAGATTGTCAATAGTTCAAGAATGAAACTAACCATTCATGTCAAGTTCAAGGTTGTTTTCAATACTTCTCTCAAGTTCATTTGAAAAGATGGGAGATAATATGACTAGTAGAAAATTAAAGCATGAGAAAACCCCATGAATATACGACTTTTTAGCTCTATGTGGCCTCTATAAGCCTTATAATTGAAAAAAGGACCCTTTGAAATCCATATAATGCACTGAAAATATAATTGTAAATGGGCTCCTAAAAGATTTGATGTGTGTCTTTGATTTGAATTAATATTTAGTGACAAGTCTTTTTCTTTAATTTCTATCATATCCTCAATCATTTTCCTTTGCTAGCACATCAAAACCATGTCTTCTTTTGTTGAAATATCTTCTTCAGAATTATGCTTGTATAAAAATTGGTTTTGAAATCTTAAATTCTTTAATAGTGTAAAGCAATTCTTGATGCCAAGTTCACAACTTTCAACAAATATGGTTTTGACTTTCTTTTTGTTCCATAGATTTTTTATTTTTACTTCAACAAGGGTAGAAAAATAGTAAGATAAGCAAGCATTTTCTCCCAAGAAAAAACAATGTGTTTGTAAAATTTCTTGAAATAAAATTTACGTACTTAAAAATTACATAAAAAGTAATATAAGTCATCGTAGTTAATTACTATTATTTTGTTGAAAAACTTCAAGATAAGTGGTACCCTTTTAAATGTCGAAAGATCAATCCACATTCATGCGCAGTTGACATATGATTTAAAATCTTGTTATTTATAAAGTTTTCTTTTTATATAAAAACATTGTTGTTTTGACATTTCTTTTATTATTATTATATTATTGTAGTGGCTACTTTTGATTGTGCTATATATAACTTAGTGCTCGCATGAACTTGAATAGTGAAAACTCCAAAATTGGCTATTATAATTAGTTGGTATTCAAGGCTTTATTTCATAAAAAAAAAAATGACAATAAAACCATAGGTCTAAACCCTAGGATATGAAGTAAAAATATTTGAAAAGTTTAGACTCTTTTGTCCTTTTGAGATTTTTTTTTCTCGACTACATTGAGGTGCTATATAGCCTATTGAACAATTGGTTTTGGCACATTAGTTCTTAAAGTTTTTTTTTTAATACTGGTAATGTACCAGTAATTTTACTTCAAAGTCGAATTGTATTTTGTTGAAAACATAATTACGTAAAGCATGTATATCTTCTCTAATAATTTAAGAAATTTTAGATTCAGCTCATTATCTTTCTCTATCAAAAAGAATTTTCATGTATTTAATCAACAAACAATATTAGACCCATATGTGAGCAAGTGTATTGAAATACTAAAACAAAATTCCAAAATTGACTATTACAATGCTTGATTTCTTCACGGGTCTAACCCTAGGATAAGTAGTAATAATTGAAAAACTTAGATTCTTTCTGGTAGATCTTACAGCGCTTTTGTTATTAATTGTTATGCTTTATTCATTATTTTTTTCTTCTTCTTCTACTTGGGTTTGATGTACTTGAGCCGAGAGTCTTTAAAAAACAACCTCTCTACCTTCACGAGGTAGTGGAAAGATCTGCGTACGCTCTATCCTTCCAAGGGCCCAGACCCCACTTAGAGAAATTTCACTGAATATATTGTTGTTGTAGACACACACGTGTTATGTGGCATGATACATATAGGATGCCATGTAAGATGTGAATTGCCACATAGGACGTTATGTAATACGTGTGTTTCTACTTGTGTAACTTTTGGATAGTTTAAGTATCCGTGCACACCCAAAGTTGGAGGATATAAATGTCATATAAGGCTAAATTAAAGGGCATATTTATGTATTATGTCAATCATTAATAGAGGTATATCAATTTATTTCTCAAGTTTGAAAATCATATTTAAAGTCATCCAAACATGTTTCAAATCAATAGTTCATTCATAGAGTAAAATCATGCTTAAAATCATCTTTTCAAAATAAAGTTTAAATAATTTCAATTATAAGGCAAATCATGTACTTACACATAGGTTCATAATATTAAACAAAATCAAATGTTAGGGCATGGAATTACTGTGCTATAGATAGTTTTGGATACAATTTTTTGGGGAAGATTTCAGAAATATACAAATTATCTAACCCATTACAAAAATATAGTCCAAAACTTATATTATAAATTTTTAGCCCAAAACACAACTTGGTATACAATATTATACCTTTGATTTACAACAATATACACAATTTGCATATTATAATTTTTTACAATATATTTAAAATTTTGATATACAATTTTATACACTAATATATAATACGTATTATACAAAATTGTAAGAAGTCATATACAATATTATACAAAAACTGAGCTTCGTCTTCTTCCTTGAATCCAAACATTAGTTCCTCCAAGAATACTTCAAAAATTACACCAAATCACTCAAAATGAAACTTATTTGTGAAATTCAATTTCCAAATTTTGAAGCTTTGAGCATCAACACTTACTACCTATGAAATGTCAATAGTACTTCATAGTAACTCCAATCGGAGATAAAACAATCACTTAATATTTCTTCAAAAACAAAGTTCATTATCAATCACTCAACTATATATGTATATATGGGATCATTTATTTCATTTTGAACATATAAAACAAGCAAACCAATTAATTACTGTCACCACCACCATTGTAATATCCTTCTTCATCGAAACAATCACTAACAAGTTAAGCATCACCAAATTTTTATAGTAATAAAATCACATCTAAAAATTTCAAAAATGAGCAAAGAATGAAAAGTGCGAAAGATAGAAAGGGGTGTGTGTTTCGGCTAAATTTGATCATTTCGATAATGTATTTGAGTTAATTGTATTTTTCCTTAAAGTAAAGGTTATGTTTATTTTTTTACTTGTTTTGCGTGTTTATAATAATCATGGTGTTGGGTCAACTTTTATGCACCTTGATTTTTAATTCCACAAAAAGTTGTCATCTCCTTGTGGCAATACGAAAGAGATCACGTAACTCTGTCCACTAAAACTAAAAGGGATCCTCTAATATTTTTATATCTATTGAGTTTTGAACTTTGAGAGGTCGCGTAATTTGACTTTGTTACCATCATTTACATTAGGGACATTGGAATTAACAGCGCAGATAAACCTAACATTCAAACTCATAGATCAATGATCACTAATTTGTATCAAAATTCTTAACAAAATTGTGAATTGTGATATATATTATAGCAGTTGCCACAATTTTGTTGAGTTCTTCGACTAATGTCGCTGCTGAATCAACTCTTCAACAGAGGACTTCAAGGCTCAAAGTGGTTAGTCAAAAATTCCATCTTTTTTAGCTGAAACTATCAATCTACTTCATTTCTCAACTGTTTTGTCATTCAATTATGGAATCCAAGACTTTATTTTGAATTTTTTTGTTCATATTTTAGAAAAAAAGGTTAGAGATCTGTTTATGGGTTTTTTCAATTTTCTAAAAGTTTCATATGTAAAGCCCCAAAATTGGGTTTTGTGTAATTTAAGGGTATAGACAGCTTTCTGTTTATATGATTTTGTGTTTGTTGAAATACAAATGATCTCCTTAGATTGGAGTAGTATTGTTTCAATATTTTGTTACAAACCAATTTTGTTAATTATTCTTGTGACTGTGTTATATAGAAAATGTAGAAACTTTCTAGTGTCAGAGAATACCTAGTTAGTCTGTAAAGAGAAATTATTGTGCATAGGAATGAAATTGGTCCGGGTGAAGCAACAACAACAACATATCCAGTGGGGTTTTGGGAGGTAGAGTGGACGCAGACCTTACCACTACCGCATGGAAGTAGAGTGACTGTTTCTGGAAGATCATCGGCTTAACTGTAGCAAATCCAACTATCCAAGTACAAAAAATAAGAAAACAGTGGAAAAACATAGCAACTAGCAAAGGAAGTAGTGCAAATCCTACAAGAACGTATCAACAACAATCAAATAGTGGAATAATTGAAACACAATAAACAATAGACAATGCTAGCTATCAAAAGCAAGAACTACAATAATAGTCCAGATAAAGCAAGATGGTCACCCAAGGGTATGGCCTAGTGGTCAATGAAGTGGGTTGAGAACTATGAGGTCTCGAGTTCCAGTGATCCCAGTAGAGGACAAATAAACACTAGGTAATGTCTTCCCATTTGTCCTAGCCTTAGTGGACAGAGTTATCTGATACTTGATACATGTTGCTGGTGGGAGGTGGAAGGTATCTCGTGGAATTAGTCGAGATGCGTGAAAACTGGACCGGACACCACAATTATAAAAAAAACAAAATGGTTAAAAAGGATTCATATGTGGAACTAATTCAAAAAAAGACGAAATTAAAAAGATGCTGAACTGAACTAGTTAGTGATTCAGGCTTAAGGCTTATTGTTGTTGTATTCTTGTGACACTACCTGTGAATATAACTGTTGATATTTGCGGATGACTTTGTAGCAAGACGTGCTTGACCTTGGCAATCTCACGAATCAAACTATTACAAAATAAGAGAGATGCACAGCTCAGACTTATGCGCAAGGAGATAGCCCAATTTCTGCAAACTGGCCAGGAAGCCATAGCTCGAATTAGGGTAGAAATTCTGAGATACTTATACTTGTGGATCATTCCTTTAGGAATTTCTCTAACTAGTATTAACTTCATTCAGGTTGAGCATATTATACGCGAGCAAAATGTATGGGCTGCCTATGAGATTTTGGAGTTGTTCTGCGAGTTTGTTTATGCTCGGGTCCCTATCCTTGAAAGCCAAAAGTAAGCTCTTTCTTTCCGGACTTCTCTTTCTCGAAGCAATGAAATCTCTTTACTTATTAGGTCCGGGTTATCATGGCATTATTTAGTGAATTGAGATCAGGAGATGGTTTGTATAGGCAAAACATAGTCTATGTTCTTATATTGTGGATTGAGATCAGCTTCAAAATGCTCTTTGCATTATGTTTTCCAGAGATTTTACTAAGTGCTTTGTATTGCCTCCCTGTGAACAATATGCCTAGTCTCAGCTTAAAATTAGCTTCAGATACCACTTAGCAAAAAAGGAAAAAAAAGAAGCTCAGGATACCCTTTTCAAGTTGATTATTCATCCCTCAGCTAAGTAAATATATGTGCGATTATTCATCTATTATCTTCTTCTGCTCTTTCAGTCTCAGGGTTTGGGTGCAGGGAGGGCGTCTTTGTTTCTCATGTGATTACCAATTTACCGTCCAATTGAGGCTGTCGATAGTATGCTTGTATCCCTCAAAGCGTTCATTATCCATTTCTTTCACTTAATAGACGAAGATCCTATTCCAGTATGTTGATTCGATTAATGCTAGAAAGAGTCTCTTGTAGATTCAATACCTCCGTCCAAGTGTGCTAGCAATACCTCCTTCCAAGTTGTATTCAAACTTTGTGTTGTAATACACCATATTAGAGTAGGAGGGTTTATATAATATTTGAAACCAAATAAACTATGTTTAAGTTCCGTAACCATAAGAGAGGTTTCTGTATTTAATTCTCTAAGGTAATTGTTTGGTTGGAGTCAAAGACATAACTACACACCCATAACTAGCCAAAATGTTGAATGCCCTTTCAAATTTTCACCAATGACTTCTCCTGGGACATAACATGGTAGAACTGCTGGCTGTACAATCTTTCCTCTCTATTTAAATGTTACACTTCTGTCTCTCCATTATTGCCTTCTCTTCTTCCTTGCAGCCACCCTTACGCTTATTCCACTTATTCAGCCTTAAGCGCCAATATCATTTTCAAGCATTCATCTCTACAACAATAATGCGTTAATCCCGAATTAGATGAGATTGGCTATATATATTCCCAATAGTTATTCTGCTTTATGTGGGTTCATTTTTTTAAATGCTCAATAATTTCTAAATTCTAACAAATTATGGTTTCTTGAGGTCTAGAGATTTTTAATATAATGTTATCCCCACCCTGACATGCAAAATCTAACCAAACTAAAACAATCTACCTAATGCAAGTGTCCCAACAACAAACCCAACTATGCAGATACTTCGCTTCCTTTGTGTTTTGTTGTTTGTTAAGGCCACATATATTTCAAGAGTTTGTGGTCTATTTGGTAATTTGAGATGACTTCCTCCATGTAATTTTGGATTTATCTTGTTATCTTTTCAGTGTCCTTAGTCATCATAGTGTACCTCTTACGTACGGTGCATTTATAGAGATCTGCGTAGATCAAACCATCATAAATAACTGTGATACATGCACCTTGGTCCAATGTGATTTTTGGTCTGTTAAAATTTATAACTTAACATGTATGTGATCCTTGGCCGACTTGAACTTTTTATTGAAGTCTAGTGACCTCGTTCCTTCATAAATGGCTTAAGTCTAAGTTGGCCACCAAAATAGTTGCTATAACATCGTGTCATTTTGACCTGGTAGGTGCCACTAGCGAAAGTACGTTATTAAGCAAGAGTAGCTACATCTTCTCTTCTAGTTAGTTGCGTGTTGCGACTCCCAACACACATGCAAGTGTATGTGGTCATCCAAGTAGTACAAACTGATTTAGTCTGGATATCTTACCCAAGAGACTTGTGATTTTGCAAGAATCTAGTCAAATCTTATACTGCAGCTTTAAACAAAGTGTCAAAGTTACCGAGAGAGAATTTTGAATTTTATTTATTTCTATGAGTAAATTGAAAGACCAAAAAGCAAGCAAGGGTTGTGATCACTATAGGATAGATATTCTTGGGTTAAGACTCTTATTCGCAATCAAGTAAAGTATTTGAATTCATTGACTAGTTCATTTATCTAGTTGTTGATTTACGGGGTTAATGACATGATTATGGTCTTTCGAGCCTATAATTTTCTGTCTAGATTGACCTCACACACCTACATCGTTGAGTGGGGATGTGGTAAACCATTCCGAACTCATTTATATGTCTTTCCGTGTTGTAACCAAGTAAGGGGATCTGGGTATATTCCTATCCTAGCCGCAAATCAATTCTTTATTTTACTAGAGTAAAGATCTGTACTTCCTATATTCTTCGTTCTATCTCATGATTCTTCTTCCGAGTTCAAAAAGAGAATATAGATTTATTTTAATGTAAGCTCAAGAATATAAGAACAACTAATATGATAAACAAACTTTGTCGAATCAATCATCTACTAACAATGCTTTGAGCCATAAACTCATAACAAGGGTATTTGACTACTTTTGTGCTAATCAAAATTGCAAGAATTGAGGTTGTTCATGCAAAATTAAAGAGTAGAAAAGTAAGAACCCTAATGTTGTAGTCTTCTCTCTGTCGTGTGGTTAGCCAAAAAGTGATCCCCTGTCACAATCGTCCAAAGGTTCTATTTATAGTGGTGGAAAATACCCCTTAATCCTACTTGGACTTGGTCTTGACTTTTAAAAAGATCACATGCTGAAGCACTGCCTCCGCGCCGTGTCCCTCAACATGGAGTACCAGTCCTCTGGAGTTTGATAACAGTCCTGGCGCACCCTTCACTCAGAGGGGTTTTCCCGCATCTTGGACTCCCTTTTGTCACTGCCCACATGCCTTTTTTTGTCCATAGTGCTCGTCTTTTGCTTCTGTTGTCCATTTTGGGTCGATTCCTGCTGCATTTGTCTAGAGGACACTATAGTTTGTCTTATTCATTTCTATAATCTAAAAGCCATGCGTGATGAAATCTTATAAATATCTCTTTTGGTGTATCAGAGAATGCCCCTTGGAATTGCGGGAAGCTGTTGCAAGTATAATCTTTGCAGCTCCAAGATGTTCAGATTTGCCAGATTTATTGCATGTCAGGAATCTGTTTGCAGCTAAATACGGCAAGGAATTCATAGCCGCAGCATCTGAGCTTCGGCCTGATACAAGTGTTAACCGTACAGTTACGCTCTCGTCTTCTTCATCATGCTAAAGATATTCTTGCAGGGTTGACTATATTAAGCTGAGGTTAATTATTTTATGAATATGCAGATTGTAGAGAAACTTTCAGTCGGTGCTCCATCAGCTGAAGTAAGGCTCAATGTATTGAAGGAAATTGCAAAAGAATACAACGTGGAATGGGATTCTTCTTACACAGAAGCAGAATTGAGTAAAAAGCCAGAGGACCTTCTGGTACTTTCCTTTGTTAAATCTTCTAGTATGTCTTGAATGTTTAGTCCTCCAGAAACTTGAAAAATGTCTGAATTAGGGGTATGATTCCTGGTACATCTCTATTTTCTTGTGTGCTATGTTAATGAAAGGTCTAACCTTTATTACGCACAAACTTAAAAATGACAAATTTCGCGGTTATGCGATGACGTGGGGCTGAGACCTAGCTTTCCCTGAAATATACATGCATAAGGAGTTTGAAGTTTTGTAATTTGTTCTCATGCTGACACGGTTGAAAGCTTATGCTGAGACCTAACTTTCCCTGAAATATACATGCATAAGGAGTTTGAAGTTTTGTAATTTGTTCTCATGCTGACACGGTTGAAAGCTTATGCCTGTAAGGATCTAGTTCTTTAGATTTGTATGAACTGACACTTTGGACATTCACAATGATCATTTCCACTATATTTTTATCACGTGTTGGGCCATTATTGATTTAGTCAATTCTACTAGTATAATCCCTGCGTCTATTGGACTTTTAAGTGCTTTTTTGTTTCTTGATCTGACGTTTGTTTGCTGCCACTATAATTCGTGATGTAGAATGGACCAAAGCAAATTGCTGCACCTGTTCGGGCATCTCTAGAACCAAAACCTCGTGGTCATCCACCAACTTCTGAAAATCCTGTCGCGTCTCGAAATGGCAATCCAGGAGCTAAAAGTCTTGATTCTCCAACCTATGTTAATAAAGCACCTCTATGGCCTGCTAATATAGATAAACCATCACATAGTGACAGCACTTTGGCTGATACATCCGATATAAAAAAGGATACAAGACCAGAAACATCAGATGTATTGGACAGAGCTCGTGCTGCTATTTCTGCTGCAGAGCGTGCATCTGCTGCTGCACGACTTGCTGCAGATTTGGTTAATGTCAAGTTCAGTTCTTCAAAGATAGAGGAAGGCAAGAGTTAGTGAAGTTGTTATTTCGAAATTTGATCTGTCTGATGCCTCTTTTCTTATGTGTTTGTGTGAGAGAGAGCAACAGGATCCTAACTCTATCGTCATGGCAGCTTATGTCGGTGAGACACTGTTATGAAGAAAAAGGCACACATTAAGTTTACATATAATGCTGGTGGTTTTCTTATTAGTAAAGTGACCAGCTTTGAAGTACAATAATGTTTGTAAAATATGAAATGAATAACAATTCTGAGTTTCATGCTTTAAGTATTAGCCTTAGCTCTCTTAATTGTAGTTTTGAATCAAAATATGCCCTCTAGTAATGGCTGTAAAAGTTCAGCATGTTCCAATTATGTGTATAATAGACGCTTGAGAAAACACGTATAAACTTTTCTAAAATTTGACTCAGAAGTATCTAATAAGATCACTTTATCAAATGCTCAATCAAACCATATCGTAGTTTGAGTGGCTAAAAATATGTATTTTTGGCCGCACATAATTATCTTTCTCAAATTCTGAATTAAATGTAGCAAATCATCTCTATTACCATCTTTTTTTTCTCTCATGGTGGGGCTTAAGGACATATGATGGAATTTGCAATCATTTCCAACTTGATACCTTATAATTTGTCATAGTTTTGTCATGTCCCAATTAACAAACAAATGCTTGGTTTAGTGCTTGTCACAAAATCATTTCCAACTTGATATCTAATCTTATTTGCCATAGTTTTTTCATGTCCCAATCAAGTAAGAGAACTTATCAACATGCATGGTTAGATGGAACCTTCCTTCCTTTAGGATCAAAAGAGCCAAATCAACCTTGATGTCATTGTATATTTTGTTAGGGCTAACTTTAGTAGTCTCTTCTCAATGATCATGTACAAAGTCTGATATGTCAAATTCAATAACATCAATGATCAGTAGAAACAAATATATAAGTACGTTTAACCCAAAAAACAAGTGTTTGGTTTAGAGGTCAATAGTGATCACTAACCATAAAATTGAAAAGCATTGAGCTCAAAACCAACTCCTGTCCTTTAGTTTTCTCCTAAAGATTGATTAAACGATGAACTATGATAAGTTTGAGGTCAGAAAAGATAAAAAAGAGACGGAACTAGAAGCTGACATACAGGTTTCTTCAGAACCTTGCGTGACCTGAGGAATATTTCACCAAAACTTATATTGGCCACAAAATTTGATGCTGTTGTCACTTTAGAAAAAGGAATGTAAACCAAAAATTCCAACAAATTTGTATTCTTTTTTCTTCTACTATATATTATTCAAAAAAATATAATTCCTTTTGCCTTTTATTTATCCCCCCCCCCCCCCCACCACACCTTTGGACTCTTATGAAAATTGTTGATTTATTCAAATGTGGACGTGGTCCAAATTGTAGGTATTGAGACAATTGTAACCTTTCAAACATTCAGAAGACAATAGATCAACTTTTAGTCAAGACAGAATTAGTCTTATGTAACTTTCACATCTTTCATTTTCTATTGTCTTGATACTCATGATATTTATATTTAGGTACAAAGCAAACGTGCATGGTCTTAATTTTCTTTTTCTTTGTTTACCTTAAGGTCACTAATTGATGCAACCTCTCTAAGAGGAACATGTGTCAGTCTTAGAGTGAAGGACGGAGCTAGAAACCGACATATATACAAGTTTCATTGAATTCATTATAGATTTAGTTCAAATTTTGTATTTGTATTTAAAAAATTCATTCAATATGTATAAAAATAACGAAAGAAGTATTGAAAACACCCCTGAACTTGACGCAAGTTATTAGTTTCGTCCCTGAACTATTGACAGCCTCAGAAACACCCTCTACTTGACAAATTTAACTTAGATATACCCCGATCTACCACATGACATAACAAGTGATCTCAAACTCTTGTAGGAGCATGGAGCTCTTAATAAAAAGTCAAGAGAAGTATTGAAACAACCCTAAACTTGGCGAGAACTTAGGAGTGTATTTCACGCATGGAAATATATTACAAGATCAGGGGTATATTTAAGTTCAGTTAGTCGAGTAAAGGGGTGCTTTTAACGCTGTTAATAGTTAAGGTATGAAACTAATAATTCACCAAATTTAAATGTGCTTTCAATACTTCTTTCAAAAATAAATTTAGAACTCAGTTACTATAATTGATATTGTTGAGCTAGAATTATAGAATCCATAAAGTTCAATTTTATTTTATTTTAACAAAAGATGAATATAGAAATGGGAAAGGGGGTTTCTTTTTCATTCCCCTTTGACAAACGATGAAGTCATGTATCTAAATGCAGAAAGAATACAATAGAGCATCAAAGAACAACTGAAGTAAAGGTGAGCTTAATGGAAATGTGTGTTACACATACTTTTCTACTATATCTGTTGATTCTCAATGCCATCCGGACACATATGTCTATAAGTATATACAATATAAATGTGTATCGGACTCTAATGCAGGTATCGAATCGGATAGATTTATTTATTTATTGTGCTATTAAGTGAGAATTTTATTTTCAACATTTTGGAGAATTTTTTACTAGGAGGTAGGAGAGTATAGTCATGCCAACCTAAAGGTTTTTTTAGAGAGAGACTTTTGTATTGGCTAAATATGGAACACCTCAACTAACCTAGTGAGAAATAATTTTTTTTAATAAAAAAAAAAGACTATTTTTGAACCCTACAAGAAGGGAAAGGGAAAGGAATCTTACCTTATTTGCCTTGTTACAGAAATTAGGTATTAGGTAAAGCATGTGATGATCACTATATATGTAATAGCATGTCACTCACCTAACCAAATCAGCAATATAGAAGGGTCCTTCTTTCATAAAAAGTAAAAGGAAAAATGACTTGATATACTCTTTAGACTTTGCGATTTAGAGCTGATATATTCATCGTTATAAAAGTGATTCACATATATCCTTATCATTATAAAAGTGGCTCACATATATCCTTTTCAATAAATCATTGCTAATTCCACTATATCAGAAATGATTTTAGCGGCAATTAATTAATTGCGATAGCTTAATTGCCGCTAAATATGTATTTTTAGTGGCAATTAACACTCTTTGTAAATGTCCTTAAAGTCTATAAAGATATTGGATCCAATGAAAATTAACTAAAGTCGGTAAAGACTTTAGCACTCTTTATTAATGTATATATTTATTGCTGCTAAAAACTATTTTTTTTTATAGCATTCAATATTAGAGATTCATGTTTTTTTCCTCCATAATTACAATATGTATTTAGCTATGAGAGAGTTTATGTATTATTTTATTTAAAGCAGAAGAAATAATTAATACATAAATAATTACATCTTGCATTAATATTAATACATACATTATGTATAATTAAACTCTACATATCATTAATATTTGTATAGTTTTAATTAACTACCAAACAACTTTTTATTGAACTATATTAAGACTAAGAATTTTTAATGCTTAATTTCTTTCACATGTAGTATTAAGAACTATGGGTTGTTATGAAATGAGTGTGTATTAATCTTATGGTCCACTAATCATTGACCAAGAATTTTTCTGTCATAGTGAAATGAAACTTATTTTCTTAAATTATTAGTGCTAGCTGGTGATGGCCCATAATAACTATAATCCTTAATTATAGGACTAGGTTAGGTCCACAATCAACAAAGATGGCTGCAAAATCCAATTTGCATAGAAAAAGTGACTAGGTATGTATGTTTTTTTTTTCCAATGTTCGATATTCACTTTGAACCTACTAATTCTAATTTGTTTCAAGAAGTCTTCTTTCAAAGATAATAGTATTTTTTTATATACTTCGATTTTTTTGGAAAAGTTTCTGTGCACAATGTTCTCAAACTCCTATTATATATATAAGTTAATCATTTAAAATATGTCACCTTTTGTAACTAGATATACGCGTAAACTTCATCCAAATTGTTGGAATTGAGGCTGATCCACTCTGATTAATTTATCTATGGAATCAGCGCTTAATAATACACACAGAAACTTTTCTAAAATTTGAGTTAAAAATATCAAATAGATATACTTTATCATGTACATGTACTCTATTAATCAGGTGCTCAACTCAACATATCATAATTCGAGTGTCTAAATAAATATCAATAAATTTAAGGAGCTATCGATATATTTGCGCTAATTTTTTTTGTATAGTTCATTTCATGGTGTTGTGCCACCATATGTACAGTAAGAGGTTGCATTACATGTTACATGGGGTTTATGGGCAACCCCACAAATCTCTCTATGATTTGATCCCAATAAAATCCATTATAGCTGTCTCTGTTGGGCTACAATTCTCACATTTTTAAGGATACATGTATCAAAATAAAATAATTATTTATACTCAATATTTATATTAAAAAATTAAATTGATTAAGGTTACAATAAATATCAATTAACTATATACTATATACCGTTAACTAATAAAAATTTATGCACGTGATATATATTATGAATTAATTAATTTGATGTAAATAATAAGTATGAGTGAATTCTATATCAAAATCAAATATTTTTCTTGTGATTTATTTTAAGATAATATTCGTTTCATAGTTTTTGCGTCAAAATATTTTGACTTTTGGTGTTTAATAAAGTTGACAAAAAATAATCAAGTATATTCTTAATTAAATGATATATATTAAAATTTTAAATGTACTTTATATATTTGTGAAATGCAACTCACATTCATTTTTCACCAATCTTAGCAAGATTGTTGATATTATTAAAAGTTTTGAGCCTCTTTTTTTGTTGTTTTTTTTTAAGTCCCCTATTGTGATATGGCGTTTTGTTAGGTTCTATGTGGTTTTGATAATTGACTAAGTAATATGAGATATCTAAGTCTATCTAGTTCACAGATATATTGTCTCAAGTAAACATTAAATATGAGTTTGTAAATTGATAATTACTTCTTCCGTTCACTTTTGTTTTGTTTGTTCAGTTTGAACTTTTCACACCTTTGAAAAATAATTATTGATATAAGTATTTTATGATAATATTCATATTAATCGATGTTTATTATCAAATCTTGAAAAATGGTTTGGAGAATAAATAATTAATGTTAAATGTAAAACATTTTCAAAAAATAATTATTTTTTCTTGATATGTTAAAAATTACAAATAAAAATACATTTTATTTTTTTGACAATAACAAATTAAAAAAAATTATTTTAATTACGTGGACAATAAATATAAAGAGGAGTAGAATAGAAGATTTTTTTAGGTGTTGATAGATAGAGATTAGAGAGTATTAAGAGAAAGAGATAATGAGGTGAGATTTTAAAACTAAAAAGCAGTATTCCAACGATAATTGTTCACTATTGATTTTGTACACTTTTTAAGAAACTATAAATAGAAGGGTTATTTTACTATATCACGCTTTGAATATAATAAATATAATATCTTGAGAAATGTAATAGGAAAATGACTATAATTAACGATAAGGTAAATTAGGAACTAAGTGTAAAATTATCAATTGATTTCATAAAGTAGACAAGTATTATTAGATATCTCAAAATAGTATAGTGGACAACTATTATTGAACGGAGGATACTATATTGATTGTGGTGCTGTGATGAAACTATTTTACTCTTAATAAAAGATTTCGAGTTCAAATCTTGAATATGATAAAAAAATCATGTTGGGACTTGGGAGTATAGGATATGCGATCTAAATTTCATCGAGACTTTAATATCACGTGGAAAACTAAAAAAAAAGAAAAAGAGGCAGTAATGTGCTGTTTGGGAAAGTGGAAACGTGGCTAATGAGCAGTAGCGTGCAGCGTCAAACATGCTGAAGCTTCTGCTTTACCACTTGTGGCTCTTTAATAACTTTCTGTGCCCCTACACGTGATTCCTTTTTAACCTTTTTAAATTTTTACTAGGAGTGATAAGATTATAAATGGGATTACTCGAGAAGGTGAGAGTAGCCCCTGCGACGAATAATTAAGATGAGAAGAAAGTGTGATTGAAATGGTTTAAATATGCGTAGTAGAGGTGCAAGAGGCTGGTCATAGGGGTACGCCAAGAGGTAGAAGTAGGATAAAAACATATTGAACAGAGGTGATTAGACAAGAAATGAAGCAACTTAATTTATTTTATCAAGAATATGACTTTAAATAAAAAGGAGTGAAGGTCATGTATTAGGATAGAATGTTAGTAGGGATAGAGACTAGAGTGTTGTCTTGCCTTACGTAGATCTAGTGTCTGTCGTAAGACTAGTCATGCCATGTAGTTCTTGTCATATGTTGTTTAGTGTATTTTGATTATCACACTGTTTTAATGTTGTTATTGTATTTTTTTCTCTTGTAAACTTTACACTGTTTTTTTATCAACCGTTTGCTGTTATGATTTCTTCCATTATTTTCTTCTTCTTTTACTTGGGTTTGATGCACTTTGTAGAATTTCACTGGATATATTGTTGTTGAGATAAAATTTAAAATTTAAAATGTATATAACTTTTTATTGAGTCACCATTAAAGAATTTGATGTAGTGGATGAGACTAATTTTTCTTTTATCAATTAGAGGTCTCAAATTCGAGCCCTCGATATAGAATAGTTTTTTTGGGTAAGCACTTTCCAGTTTCCTCCCCTCCCCTCCCCTCCGAATGAAATCTAATACATTATAAATTTAAATTAATCAAAATTCAATACGAATATTGAACACTAATTTTTTTTTTAAAAAAAATATAGTGAAATTTATTATTAAAATCAAGGTGGAGAGGGGTTTAAAGATAGTGAATTTTTTAGTTCTAAAGGTAATTAGATAACGTAAAATTCAAATATGTGAGTACTTAATAAAAATCGTCAAGTTTAAAAGAATCAAATATATTCTTTCTCAATTAAAACGAAAAAAATACATTCAATCCTTTGATTGTTCTTGGGAAAGAAAAAAAAAATCATTTGATTGATTTCGTAGTTAACATTATTACTCTTTATACATAATGGAGTATAAATATTCATTGGGACTCCAATTTTCACATTGAAGACAGTTGTATTCAATAATGTTTTAAATCATATTTCCATGATTTATGAAATTACGAAAGTAATTGATTGTTTGGAATTATTTTTCTCAAAGAAAAAGGCTAATTGACGAGTAAAAAATCAATAGGTCATGTAATAGCTGGTTAGAGTTATGCAGATATTTTTTCTATTTTAAAATAAGTGAATTATTGAGTCATTTTTCATAGTTCAAAATAAGTAAATTATTCAAAGTTCAAGAGAATTGTTGAAATTTTTTTTTTTTTTTACCCTCATTTATATCTTTTATGTGATAATTTCAAGAGAGTTAATTGCTCATATTTATGATTTCACTTTGAATTATTTATATTTTCAAGAATAGTTTAAGAATAATTAAAAGGACAAATGTGAAAAGTGGTGTTTATTTTATATCTTAAACTTTTTTTTTTAATGGATGTACATAGCCTCAACAATTAACTTATTTTGAAATAGAGGAAATATTAATTATGAGAAAATATATTTATTATTTTATGCAAATATTATTATTAGATATACGAGATCTAGTTCTTCTTGTATTAGTTATTTCATTTTCTACTATGCATAAAAATAATATAATATGTAGATTCTCTCATAAGTCATAACTTATATATTTATTAATTTTATAGACTTTAAATTACAAATTAAATATTGTATTAGTTTTATATGTGAATAACTTACTTTCTAATCAGTTATCTAACATTATGCGAAAATTTAATATTTGCATGACTAACCTCTAAATCGATTACCAAACGACCTCTTAAAATATTAATATTTGATATGTAAATGAACAAGCAAAAGTGATCGAGGAAAATATTTGTCACAATTTTTCCTCTAAAATTTTGTGACTCAGAATATAAGAGGAAAATATTTTAGATAAAACGACGTCGTACGTCCAATCTCCTAACTTCATTTCCAACTTCCAACAGTTAACTAATCAGTATGGAAGGTTGGTGTTCATAATCATGTGGCGACACGTGTCATAATTTCTCACCACTTCGATAAATGCTGGCTGTTCATTTAGGTAGTCAACATCAATTAATTTTACATATAGTATTACGATTCACTTAAGTTTATTTACGGGAAAGTATTGAAAACACATCTAAATTCGTTGCGGATTATTAGTTTTATCTTCAAATTATTGATAGTTTTAAAAATATTTTTTTACTTGACTAACTAAACTAAATACACCTTTGATGCTCGTAAAATGAATGAAATGCACTCCAAATTCTCATTACGTCTAGGAATGTTTTCAGCACTTCTCTTAGCTTTTGATTAAGAGTTGAATGCTCTTATCAGAGTTTGGAAACCACTAGTCATGTGTAGTAGATCGAAAGTGTATCTAAGTTTAATTAGTTAAATAAAGTGATACTTTTAAGGCTATTAGTTGTTCGAGAACAAGAATAATGATTTGTGAATATCTATGGTTAAACCAATGTGATTAAGGTAAGAAGCATGTGGGAGCTCATTGTGGCAATAAATCCATAAAAAGGTTTATAATTTGTATCAAGAATGATACTATGAGCTGATGATACATAAATTTTACCCAAAAAATGACCATTAGAGGTGAGTGCAGTATGTACTTTACAAACAATACAAAGCAATTTTGTGTGATATTTCTGGTTTTTATATCTATAAAAAACCTTAATGATTCTATTTTTTTCTTTCAAATTAATTTAGATTAAAATTTTTATTTTACTTTTAAACATTTTTGAAAAAATTACTAAAGTACACACCTTTAAGTATATTATTTTTCATATGTCCCTATATCTTTTAAAAATAACTAAAATCACTTATTTTAATAATGTATCTGTATTAATGTATCCACGCTTTCATTAATGTATCCAGATTGAGTTAATTTTTATTTTAATAATGTATCTGTATTAATGTATTAATGTATATGTGCTTGTATTAATGTATCCGCGCTTTCATTAATGTATTCGGATTGAGTTAATTTTTATTTTAATAATGTATCCGTATTAATGTATTAATGTATCTGCACTTTCATTAATGGATCCGGATTAGGTTAATTTTAAGGGATTATTGTAATTAGAAAAAAAGTAGGGATAGATAGTAATTTCATCTTTACATAACTTACCCAATATTTTTTCTATCCTAATTTATATGACACATTTATTTTAATCAATCTCCAAAAAAAAACACATTTTCTTATTTGATAAATATTCAATAATACTATCAATATTTTTTAGGTTGGATGTCACTTATTTGGCAGAATTCCTTAAGGTTTTGCTTTTTAAAGGTAATTTCAAAAATTATAATTTTTTTTCCATATTCCGTTAATTTAATATCCAGTCAAACTATACACAAATTGAAAAATATTGGGATGGAGAAAATATTATTTATGGACACAAAAATCTAAGAACACATTTAAAATCATAAACTTAATTCTTTTTCTTAAATTAAAAAGGAAATGCTTCGAAGTGGGTGGGAATATCGAGGAGATATCTCGCTGCAGGCACCGCCAGCATGATATATTAATAAAAAAAAGTAACGTATTATCTTACTTTTTTTTTTATGATTATTATTATTTTTTTGAGTTTAAGAATATATTAAACTTAATCTCTTTACTTTTTTTAAAAAATAAAAATAAAATCATCATATATTCAATCATTTCGAAATCCTAAGTAAGGTAACACTAAATATATTACACCCTCTATCCCAATTTATATGACACATTTCGTTTTTCTAGAATCAAATATTTTAAGTTTGATCGAGAATTTACTCGTGGAATCTTCATAATTTTTAAAATGAAATTTATTTATTTGTAAATTACCTAAAAAAAATACTATAAGTCAATATAATTGATAATTCAAAATATTTAAAAGATATATGAAAATTTTACGATAAAAGATAAATTTGTTTAAATTTTGAAATTCAACATGTATCAGATAAAATATTTTCTTTTCTGATGAAATCTCGAGATAATTCATAATCGCTATAATCTTTGTCATAACCTCTATCCTACGAGTGAGCATTATGGAGTTATGGTTATAATTGTAAAAATAAAATTTTACATATAGTAGCACTCTATTTAATTTGATATTTTTTTTCTCTTTCCTTAAAACTATATACAAATAAAATATAATATATAGTATTTGATTTGATATTTTCTTCTCTCTCTTCCAATGTATAAAAGTCATAGAAACCCATCTATGTTATACTTCTTTACTCCTGTCTTTAACTGACCGTTTCTTCTCTATAATATTTTCCCCCTTTATTTCTTCTCTCTTCCTTTATTTGAATCCTTTTCCTCAAATTAACCATACTTTTTCCTACACTTCTCTCAGGTAAATTTCTCTTATGATTTTGCAAATTTACTCTTTTTTGTGTTGGAAAAATTAGTCGACCGACTCCGTTGAACCTCAAATTAGTTTAGAAAAATTGATTTGTGTATAGTATATAGTATGTATGAATTTTTTTATAATTGAGATGTAGCAAAGTAAAATTTATTAGACCTGTGATATGCTTTGTTTTCCATCGTTTCGTTGAAGCTCGAATTTTTGCTGTATTTAATTATGTGTAGATCTGTGAAAAAAAATCAAAAAATCATCCGATTTTCTCGACTTTACAGCTAAGTTTATTGAGCTGGAAATCTAATTAGCTGAATTTTATGAATTTTTGATATGATTTGAAGCTGTTTTTGTTTTTTTCAGATCTACGTTTCTCTAAATTTTTTCGTTTTTTTTTCCGGTGATCTCTCAGTTGTTTCAACGGAGAGCTAAAAATCAGCCGTACTATTTTTTGATTTTTTTTTTAGTTTTGAATAATATCCTGCTCCTTCAAATTCATATGAAGCTGGAAATCAACGATCTCTTAATTTCTCCTGATTTAAAGTATAATCTTATGTTAAATTTTTTTTTCAGATCTATGATCTTTTAATTTTTCCGGCAGCGGAAAGATCAAATTCTGCGCCGGCTAATCTCCGCTTTACGTTTATTTATTTTTATTTTTTTAGCATTGACCAGATCTATAAAATTCCACATAATAATTCAAGGAAATTAATTTTTTTTCCCTTACGTCACTGTTACATATCTTTAGATCTGTCAAGTCTATCTAGGAAATTATTTTTTTTCTTTTACTAAATAATTCTATTTTTTAATAAAAATAATATTTATTTACCTTTGGTGCAGGCGTTGTTTATATTATTAAAACTTTTATTTGTAGAAACTTGAAAAATGAATCACTGTGCTATTCAACAAAGCAACTTTGCTGCTTGTGAAGAGATGAGGCGTTCGTATTCATCGATTTCCGATAAGAAGGACGCCGTTGTTTGCCCAAAGCCCCGGCGTATTAGCTCTATGAGACCTCTCAGATGGCATGTCAGGTAAACTTACTTTTCTTTTTAATTGTTTAACCATGATGTTCAGGTGAGCTTGCGCGTGACATAGCTGTCAATTTTCACTAGTGGTAGATATCAGATAATTTTGTTTATTACGAAAAATGTGGAAAAAAAATCAGTTAGTATTTTTATCTATGCCAAAACTTAAACTCGAGATCTTATGATTTTCAATTCATTTGATTGACTATTAAGCCACGTCTGCGGTCACCTTTCAGTCTTGTGAATTATGCCGTTTTGACTGATTTCAAATTTTCATTTTTTTTTTCAGCCATCAGCAAGACCTCTGTGATTCAAGAGCTGGAGCTGATTTATTGGATATCATCCTCACAAAGGTGAGTTTGTCACTTTTGTTCAATAACTTTTTTTAATTTCTTTTTTTATTTGGTTAGTAGGGTATGGGTATGTGGAATTCATTTATTTGTTATATAAGCAAGAATTAATTAAAACAAAATTAAAAGGAGTGCATTTGTGGACCTATTGAAAAAGGCTTACGCCCAAGTGTGTGGGCACCATGTTCTTGTCGGTGCTAGCCGTAGAATGTGAATTTCATGTCTTGCTTTCATCGAGTGGCTTACAAGCAATTAACATATCATGATTGATTAACTTTCTTTTTGGGTCCATCTTGTCTACTTATATATGTTTAAAAAGTATTGTTCTTGCATTCTAATTTATGTGGTGGTATTTTATTGAATACGTAGTTCAAAATAAAGATTTTTCAAATTGATGTAAAAAGGACAAGTAGAAAGGGACAGAGGGAGCTAGTCATATACATGTTGTGTCACATTAAATTAGGACAAAAAAAGGGGAATCTTAATAGCTCAGTTGGTTGGTTATTTGAAGTTTCAGTTCGTTGGTGAGGGTTTGATTTTTCATATTGTAATCTCCTCCCCGTTTCTCCTACCGCAAATTTTTTGCATTTAAGTGTGTGGCCTAGTGGTAATTGAAGTGGTTGAGAACCCTGAGATAAAATTCTAGGCAATTCTCCCCCTCTGTCATTGCCTTGGTGGATAGAGTTATTTAGTACTTGTTACTGGTGGGAGGTGGTAGGTATCTCGTGAAATTAGACGAGGTGCACGAAAATTGGCTGAAACACCACGATAAAGAAAAAGGATGAAGAAAAGTATTTTTTGCCGATATATGCATATTCCACTAAAAGGTTCTCTAATTTATGGTTTTGAAAATATATACAGGGTGATGGTAGTAGTGTGGATCAATCAGCAGCTCAAGTAGCCTCGTCGCCCCCATTTTTTTGTGGGTCACCGCCGAGCAGAGTATCTAACCCATTGATTCAAGACGCCCGATTCGGGGACGAGAAGGTCACCCCAATATCCCCACGGGCAATACCAATTCCCTCTGGATTGGCTTCGTCCCCCTCAACATCATCCACCCGAAAAGGCGGATGTGTGAGCAGGGCGAATTTTGGCCACAGTCCATCAGTGAGAGTTGAAGGTTTCGATTGCCTTGACAGGGATCGCCGTAATTGCAGCATCCCTACTTTGGCTTAAGAGAAAACAGTACATAGAGGAACATTTTCGTCGACTGAGAAACTAAGGAAAAGATCCTTTTGCCTAGTGTAAATAAGTTCAAAGGGTCTCTATGTAAGTAAAAAATGTAATATAGTGTCTTTTGTCTCTGTAAGTAAATGAGAGTCGTTATTAACTAAGTAATTAGAGTTTAATTAGGAGTAATTTAATGGTTTCTTGTTCGAAGAGATTTTGTAAAAAATGAGAAGGAAAAATTAGTTGAGTGGAATCATTGTAAAATGTGTATGATATGTATATAAAAATTCCGTTTACGGCATTGATTCTTTTGTTGCATCATTCATTGCGTATGGTGAATCTTGTATCCATCATTTTCTGTTAGTTGCAATTTAATGGTGTGTGCTGTGAAGATGCTTTGCTGGTTTGTCATGCCAAACAAGCCCCACCCACTTGGATGGCCATTATGTGTTTCCTATCAAGAATTTTTTATATTTATTAATTTTGAGTATATTGTCTATGTTATTAGCATTGTAGGATATATTATAAAGGAAAAAAATTAAAGACCAACACAAACAGGGGAAAAAGTGCAAATTTTTTTGTTGATTTTTAATTTTTATCCCTTATGAACAAACATAAGTTTATATTTTCGTATTACACTATCCACAAGTTAGGTCCACGCTTGAGTTTAATTTCTATTTCACTAGATATAAGTTCGATTGTTAAAAGGTTAATATGATGACCAGTTTATTTGAATGACAAATCGAAAAGCAATGCACACAACACAAATACCCGTCTTTAATGTCGTCATTTAACTAATACCATCATCATAATATTTTTTGCAAGTTCACCCATTTTGGGCAAAAAGTAAGACAATCGCATGTAAAGCTTGATAACTTCTGATCTTCACATTTGGAAGTGTGGCCATGTGAAGGCGATGTTAGTAATTATTTGTTTTTATACATAGACATGCAAATCATTAAAGAAGATCATTATATGATCTAAAAAAGTATTAAAGTTTGGGGCCTTAAAAGTAAATATCTATTCAAATGGGTTTATTTAGATACCTTAAAAACCCATGGATATTTTTTTAAGTCTGATGGAGACTTATTGAAAAGGTACCATTTAAACCTGAAAAGATACGGAAACAATTTTATAAGGATATGGTCCCTAAGTCATATACAACTCTTCTTTTCTTTTCTATCCCATCTCTGAAAAGAAACAATAAACGAAAGCAGTATCAAGACTTTGAAGATTTTGTCTACTCGTACGCTCCCCCAACTCCCTCATAAAGATTTCGTAAAGGTTTTGCATTTGTCATGCCAAACAAGCCCCACCGACCTGGATGGCTCCATTTTGGAGAAAGTGTTTCCTATCAAGAATTTTTTATATTCAGGGTTTAAACTTAGACCTCTAATTAAAAGAAGAAGTAACAGACATTCTCATTTACTGTCTCACATCTTTGATGGTTATTATAATAGGTTTTGATTATATTGAGTATTAAATTTGAGTATATTGCCTATGTTAATTAACATTGTAGGATATATTTTAAAGGAAAAAAGATTAAAGACCAACACAAACAGGGGAAAAAGTGCAAAATTTTTTGTTGGTTTTTAATTTTTATCCCTTATGAATATAAGTTTATATTTTCGTATTACACTATTTACAAGTTAGGTCCAAGCATAAATTTAATTTCTAAAAAAAAATTATATTTCACTAGATATAAGTTCGATTGCTAAAGGGTTAATATGATGACCAGTTTATTTGAATGACAAATCGAGAAGCAATGCACACAACACAAATACCTGTCTTTAACGTCGTCATTTAACTAATACCCCCATCATATTATTTTTTGCAAGTTTGCCCATTTTGGACAAAAAGTCAGACAATCGTGTGTGAAGCTTGATAACTTCTGATCTTCACATTTGGAAGTGTGGCCTTGTGAAGGCGTAGTAATTTTTTGTTTTTATACATAGGCATGCTATCATTAAAGAAGATCATTATATGATCTAAAAAAGTATTAAAGTTTGGGGTCTTAAAAGTAAATATCTATTCAAATGGATTTATTTTAGATACCTTGAAAACCTACGGACATTTTTTTAAGTATGATGGAGACTTATTGAAAAAGTACCATTTAAACTTGAAAAACCTGAAAAGGTACTGAAACAATTTTATAAGGATATGGTCCCTAAGTCAGGTACAACTCTTCTTTTCTTTTCTACCTCATCTCTGAAAAGAAAAAAATAAACAAAAGCAGTATCAAGACTTTGAAGATCTTGTCTTCTCGTACGCTCCCCCAACTCCCTAATAAAGATTCCGTAAAGGCTTTGCAAAAAAAAAAAAATCAATAAAAAGTCATATTACAAAAACATTCATGGGCTAAGGGAAGTTCCAACCTTGAGCTCTAAGTACCCGGGGGAGCAGCAGGTAAAGCCTCGAGAATTTTCACGGCATTTTTGGGCATTTACGAGGCATTTAATAGGAATTAGGCGATTTTTCTCATTTTTCGTATGTGTTAGCCAATGAATATTTTGGTGATATGTCTTCCGGTCAATTTTTTTCCGAAACCTTTTGGGGACCTTCTGTAAGTACCCGGAGGAGCAGCAGGTGAAGTCTTGGGCATTTACGAGGTATCTAATAGGAATTAGACGATTTTTCTCATTTTTCGTGTGTTTTAGCCCATGAATATTTTGGTGATATGGCTTCCGGTCAATTTTTTTCCGAAACCTTTTGGGGACCCTCAGTAAGTACTCGGGGGAGCAGCAGGTGAAGCCTCGGGAATTTTCACGGCATTTTTGGTCATTTACGATGCATTTAATAGGAATTAGGCGATTTTTCTCATTTTTAGTTTGTGTTAGTCCATGTATATTTTGGTGATATAGTTTTCCGGTCAATTTTTTACGAAACCTTTTGAGGACCCTCCGTAAGTACCCGCGGAAGCAGCAGGTGAAGCCTCGAAAATTTTCACGGCACTTTTGGTCATTTACGATGCATTTAATAGGAATTAAGCGATTTTTCTAATTTTTCGTGAGTGTTAGCCCATGAATATTTTGGTGATATGACTTCTAGTCAACTTTTTTGGAAACCTTTTGGGGACCCTCCGTAAGTAACCGGGGGAGCAGCAGGTGAAGCCTTGGGAATTTTCACGGCGTTTTTCGGCATTTACGAGACATTTAATAGAAATTAGGCGATTTTCACCTGTTGCTCCCTCGGGTACTTACGGAGGATTCCAAGAAGTTTCGGAAAAGAAATTGACCAGAAGCCATATCACCAAAATATTCATGGGCCAACACACACGAAAATGAGAAAAATCGTCTAATTCTAATGAATGCCTCGTAAATGTCCGAAAATACCGTGAAAATTCCCAAGGCTTCACCTGCTGCTTCCCTGGGTACTTACGGAGGGTCCTTAAAAGGTTTCGGAAAAAATTGACCAGAAGTCATATCACAAAAATAATTACTGGTTAACACACACCAAAAATGAGAAAAATCACCTAATTCTTATTAAATGCCCAAAAACGCCGTGAAAATTTTTGAGGCTTTACCTGCTGATCCCCTGGGTACTAACGGAGGGTCCTAAAAGTTTTGGAAAAAAATTGACCAGAAGCCATATCACCAAAATATTCATGAGCTAACACACACAAAAAAAAATGAGAAAAATCGCCTAATTTCTATTAAATGCCTCATAAATGCCCAAAAACGCCGTGAAAATTTCCAAGGCTTTACCGGCTGCTCCTCAAAAGGTTTCGAAAAAAAATTGACTGTTAGCCATATCACCAAAATATTCATTTGCTAACAAACATGAAAAATGAGAAAAATCGCTTAATTCCAATTAAATGCCTCGTAAATGCCAAAAACGCCGTGAAATTTCACCAGGCTTCACCTACGGCTCCCACTGGTATTTACAAAGGGTCCCCAAATGATTTCGGAAAAAATTGACATGAAATCATATCACTAAAACATTCATGGCTAACACACAGGAAAAATGAGAAAAATCGTCTTATTCCTATTAAATGTTTCGTAAATGCCAAAAATGCCGTGAAAATTTCTGAGGCTTCACCTGCTGCTCCCCTGGGTACTTACGAAGGGTCCCCAAGAGGTTTCGGAAAAAAAATTACCGGAAGCCATATCACCAAAATAATTCTATGCTAACACAGAGGAAAAATGAAAAAAAATCACCTAACTCCTATTGAATGCCCAAAAACGCCGTGAAAATTTCCGAGGCTTCACCTGCTGCTCCCCTGGGTATTTACGGAGAATCCCCAATAGATTTCATAAAAAAATTGACCGGAAGCCATATCACCAAAATATTCATGGGCTAACACACACGAAAAATGAGAAAAATCGCATAATATCTATTAAATTCCTCGCAAATGCCCAAAAACGTCATGAAAATTTCTCAGACTTCACCTGCTGCTCCCTCGGGTACTTGCGGAAGGTACCCAAAAGGTTTTTTAAAAAAATTGACCGGAATGCATATCACCAAAATATTCATGGGCTAACACAAACGAAAATAGAGAAAAATCACCTAATTCATATTAAATGCCTCATTATTGTACAAAAACATCTTAAATATTCCCGAGGCTTCAACTGCTGCTCCCCCAGGTACTTACGGAGGGTCTACAAAAGGTTTCGGAAAAAAATTGATCGAAATCCATATCACCAAAATATTAATAGGCGTTCACACATTAAAAATGAGAGAAATTGCCAAATGCCTCGTAAATGCCGTGAAAATTCCTGAGGGTTCACATGCTGCTCCCCCGGGTATTTACGGAAGGTCTCAAAAAGGTTTCAGAAAAAAAATTGACCGGAAGCTATAATACCAAAATATTCATGGGCTAATACACACGAAAAATGAGAAAAATCGCCTAATTCCTATTAAATTCTTCAGAAATGACATAAAACCCAGTGAAAATTTTCGAGGCTTCACGTGCTGCTCCCCGGGTAATTAAGAAGGATCCCCAAAAGGTTTCGAAAAAAGATTGACCGGAAGCTATATCGCCAAAATATTCATGGGCTAACACACGAAAAATGAGAAAATCGCCTAACTCCTATTAATTACCTTGTAAATGACAAAAAAATCGTGAAAGTTCCCGAAGCTTCACTTGCTGCTCTCCAAGTACTTACGGAGGGTCCCCAAAAGGTTTTGTAAAAACAATGATCGGAAGTCATATCATAAAAATATTCATGGGCTAACACACATGAAAAATGAGAAAAATCACCAAATTCATATTAAATGCCTCGTAAATACCCAAAAACACAGTGAAAATTCTCGAAACTTTACCTGCTGCTCCCCCAAGTACTTATGGAGGGTCCCCAAAAGGTTTCGGAAAAAAATTGACCGGAAGCCATATCACAAAAATATTCATGAGCTAACACACACGAAAAACAAGAAAAATAGACTAATTCCTATCAAACATCTCGTAAATGCCTAAAATCGCCGTGAAAATTATCGAGAATTCACCTGTTGCTCCCCCGATTATTTACGGAGGGTCACCAAAAGATTTCAGAAAAAAATTGACCGGTAGCCATATCACCAAAATATTTATGGGCTAACCACACACGAAAAATGAGAAAAATCGTCTAATTCATATTAAATGCTTCGTAAATGCAAGAAAATACCATGAAAATTTCTGAGGCTTCACCTGCTGCTCCTCCGGATACTTACGGAGGGTCCCCAAAAGGTTTGGAAAAAATTGACCGAAAGCTATATCACCAAAATATTCATGGGCTAACACACACGAAAAATGAGAAAAATCGACTAATTCCTATTAAATCCCTCGTAAATACACAAAAACATTGTGAAAATTTCTGAGTCTCTACCTGCTGCTTCCCTGGGTTCTTACGGAGGTCCCCAAAAGGTTTCGGAAAAAAATTGACCAGAAGCCGTATCACCAAAATATTCATTGGTTAAAACACACGAAAAATGAGAAAAATCACTTAATTCTTATTAAATGTCTCCTAAATACCCAAAAACGTCGTGAAAATTCCTAAGGCTTCACCTGCTGCTCCCCCAGGTACTTACGTAGGGTCACCAAAAGGGTTCTGAAAAAAATTGATCGAAAGCCATATCACAAAAATATTCATGAGCCAACATACACGAAAAATGAGAAAAATTGCTTAATTCCTATTGAATGCCTCGTAAATGCCCAAAAACGGCGTGAAGATTCCCAAGGCTTCACTTGCTGCTCCCTCGGATACTTACGGAGGGTCCCCAAAAGGTTTCAGAAAAAAATAAATAGGAAGTCATATCACTAAAATATCAATGGGCTAACACACACGAATAATGAGAAAAATCGTCTAATTCCTATAGAATGCCTCATAAATGCCCGAAAACGCCGTGAAAATTCACGAGGCTTCACTTGCTGCTCCCTCGAGTACTTAAGGAGGGTCCCCAAAAGATTTCGGAAAAAAATTAACCGGAAGCCAAATCACCGAATATAAGCCATATCGCAAAAATATTCAAGGGTTAACTAACAAACACGAAAAATAAGAAAAATCACATAATTCCTATTAAATGCCTCAGAAATGCCCAAAAATGCAGTGAAAATTCTCGAGGCTTCACCTACAGCTCCCCCGGGTACTTGCGGAGCATCCCCAAAAGGTTTCGGAAAAAGATTGACCGGAAGCAATATCACCAAAATATTTATGGGCTAATACACGAAAAATGAGAAAATCGCCTAATTCCTATTAAATACCTTGTAAATGCCCAAAAAAATCGTGAAAGTTCTCGAGGCTTTACTTGCTGCTCTTCAGGTACTTAAGAAAGGTCCCCAAAAGGTTTTTGAAAAACAATGACCGGAAGTCATATCATCAAAATATTCAAGGGCTAACATAAATGAAAAATGAGAAATATCGCCTAATTCATATTAAATGTCTCGTAAAAGTGCAAAAACACCGTGAAAATTCCCGAGACTTTACCTGATGCTCCCAAGGGTATTTACGGAGGGTCGCTAGAAGGTTTTGGAAAAAAATTGACCGGAAGCCATATCACAAAAATATTCATGGGCTAACACACACGAAAAATAAGAAAATCGTCTAATTTCAATCAAATACCTCGTAAATGCCTAAAAACGCCGTGAAAATTCCTGAGGTTTCACCTGTTGCTCCCACGATTACTTACGGAGGGTCCTTAAAAGATTTCAGAAAAAAATTGACCGGAAGCCATATCACCAAAATATTTATGGGCTAACACGCACGAAAAATGAGAAAAATCAGCTAATTCAAATTAAATGTCCCGTAAATGCCCAAAAACGCCGTGAAAATTCTGAGGCATCACATACTTCTCCCCCCGGTATTTACGGAGGGTCCCCAAAAGGTTTTTTTAAAAAATTGATTGTAGCCATATAACCAAAATATTAATGGGCTAACATACAAAAATGAGAAAAACTTCATAATTCCTATTAAATGACCAAAAACGCCGTGAAAATTACCGAGGCTGCAGCTGCTGCTCCTCCGGATATTTAGAGAGGGTCCGCAAAACATTTCATAAAAATATTGACCGGAAGTCATATCACCAAAATATTCATGAGCTAACACACACAAAATATGAGAAAAATCTCCTAATTCATATTAAATGCTTCGTAAATGTAAGAAAATACAGTGAAAATTTCTGAGGCTTCACCTGCTGCTCCCCCGGGTACTTACGGAGGGTCCCCAAAAGGTTTGGAAAAAAATTGACCGGAAGCCATATCACCAAAATATTCATGGGATAACACACACGAAAAATGAGAAAAATCGACTAATTGCTATTAAATCCCTCGTAAATACTCAAAAACACTGTAAAAATTTCCGAGTCTTTACCTGTTGCTCCCCTGGGTACTTATGGAGGGTCCCCAAAAGGTTTCGGAAAAAATTTGACCAGAAGCCATATCACCAAAATATTCATGGGTTAACACACACGAAAAATGAGAAAAATCACTTAATTCTTATTATATGCCTCCTAAATACCCAAAAACGCCGTGAAAATTCCTAATGCTTCACCTGCTACTCCCCCGGGTACTTACGTAGGGTTGCCAAAAGGTTTCTGAAAAAAATTAACCGTAAGCCATATCACAAAAATATTCATGGGCCAACACATACGAAAAATGAGAAAAATTGCTTAATTCCTATTGAATGCTTCGTAAATGCCCAAAAACGGCGTGAAGATTCCCAAGGCTTCACCTGCTGCTTCCTCGTGTACTTACGGAGGGTCCCCAAAAGGTTTCAGAAAAAAATAAACAGGAAGCCATATCACCAAAATATCAATGGGCTAACACACACGAATAATGAGAAAAATAATCTAATTCCTATAGAATGCCTCATAAATGCACAAAAACGCCGTGAAAATTCACGAGACTTCACTTGCTGCCCCCTCGAGTACTTAAGGAGGGTCCCCAAAAGGTTTCGGAAAAAAATTAACTGGAAGCCAAATCACCGAATATAAGTCATATCGCCAAAATATTCATATGTTAACACACGAAAAATAAGAAAAATCGCCTAATTCCTTTTAAATGCCTCAAAAATGTCCAAAAACGCCATGAAAATTCCCGAGACTTCACCTACTGCTTCCCCGGGTACTTAAGAAGTGTTTAGAAAATGTTTCGTAAAATAATTGATCGGAAGTCATATCACCAAAATATTCATGGGATTACACACACGAAAAATGATAAAAATCACTTAATTTCTATTAAATGTCTCGCAAATGCTTGAAAATGCCGTGAAAATTCGCGAGGCTTCACCTGCAGCTCCCCCAGGTAATTACAGCGGGTCCCCAAAAGGTTTCGGATAAAAATTGACCATAAGTCATATCACCAAAATATTAATGGGCTAACACACACGAAAAATGAGAAAAATCGTTTAATTCTTATAAATGCCTCATAAATCCCCAAAAGCACGGTAAAAATTCCCGAGACTTCACATGTTGCTACTCCGGGTAGTTACGGAGGATCCCCAAAAGGTTTCAGAAAAAAATTGACCGGAAGCCATTTCACAAAAATATTCATTAGTTAACACACACGAAAGATGAGAAAAATCGCTTAATTCCTATTAAATGCCTTAAAAATGTTCTAAAACGCCATGAAATTCCCGAGGCTTCACCTCTGGCTCCCCCGGGTACTTAAGGAGGGTCACCAAAAGGTTTCTGAAAAAAATTGATCGGAAGCCATATCACCAAAATATTAATGGGCTAACACACACGAAAAATGAGAAAAATCGCCTAATTTCTATAAAATGTCTCATAAATGCCCAAAAACGCCGTGAAACTTCCCGAGGTTACACCTGCTGCTCCCCTGGGTACTTACGGAGGGTCCTCAAAAGGTTTTAGATAAAAATCAACCGGAAGTCATATCACCAAAATATTCATGGGCTAACACATACGAAAAATGAAAAAAAAATCACCTAATTCATATTAAATGCCTCGTAAATGTCCATAAACGCCATGAAGATGTTCAAGGCTTCATCTGCTGCTCCCCCGGATACTTAAGGATTCCCAAAAGGTTTCAGAAAAAATTTACCAGAAGCCATATCACCAGAATATTCATGGGCTAACACATACAAAAAATGAGAAAAATTGCTTAATTCCTATTAAATGACCTAAAACGCCTTGAAAACTCCCGAGGCTACACATGCTGCTCCTCTGGGTACTTACGAAGGGTCCCCAAAAGATTTGAGAAAAATATTGACCGGAAGCCATATCACCAAAATATTCATCGGCTAACACACAAAAAATGCTGCTCCCCTAGGTACTTATGGATGGTCACCAAAAGGTTTCAGAAAAAAATCAACCGGAAGCCATATCACCAAAATATTAATGGGCTAACACATACGAAAAATGAAAAAAATCACCTAATTCCTATTAAATACCTCGTAAATGTCCAAAAACGCCATGAAAATTTTCGAGGCTTCATCTCCTGCTACCCCGGATACTTAAGGAGGGTCCCCAAAAGGTTTCAAAAAAAATTGACCAAAAGTCATATCACCAAAATATACATGGGCTACCGCATACAAAAAATGAGAAAAATTGTTTAATTCCTATTAAATGACCTAAAAAGCCGTGAAAACTCCCGAGGCTACACATGCTGCTCCTCCGGGTACTTACGAAGGGTCCCCAAAAGAATTGAGAAAAATATTTACCGGAAGCCATATCATCAAATTATTCATCAGCTAACACACACAAAAAATAAGAAAAATCGCCTAATTCCTATTAAATGCCTCATAAATGCAAAAAAACACAATTAAAATTTTTGCGTCTTCACATGCTGCTCCCCCGGGTACATACGGAGGGTCCCCAAAAGGTTTTTAAAAAAAATTAATTAAAAACCATATCACCAAAATATTAATGGGCTAACACGCACAAAAAATGATAAAAATCGCCTAATTCCTATAGAATGCCTCGTAAATGCCCAAAAACGCCGGAAAATTTTCGAGGCTTCTGCTTCACTTTCGTGTACTTACGTAGGGTCCCCAAAAGTTTTATGAAAAAAATTCGCTGGAAGCCATATCAACAAAATTATCATGGGCTGACACACACGAAAAATTGTCTAATTCCTATTAAGTGCCTCGTAAATGCCACAAAAATGCCGTGAAAATTTCTGAGGCTTTACCTGCTTCTCCCACGGGTACTTACGGAGGGTCCACAAAAGATTTCAAAAAAAAATTGACTGGAAGCCATATAACCAAAATATTTTTGCCTAACACACGAAAAATTAGAAAAATCGCCTAATACCTATAAAATGGCTCGTAAATGCTAAAAAACGCCGTAAAAATTCGTAAGCCTTCCCCCGCTGCTCCCCCGGATACTTACGGAAGATCCCCAAAAAAGTTTCGAAAAAAAATTAACCGGATGTCAAAAACCGGATCCCAAAATATTCGTGGACTAACACACAAGAAAAATGAGAAAAATCGCCTAATTCCTATTAAATACCTCGTAAATGTAGAAAAACGCCATGAAAATTCCCGAAACTTCACCTGCTGCTCCCCCGGGTACATAAGGAGGGTCCCAAAAAGGTTTCAAAAAAAAGAAGACCGGAAGCTATATCACAAAAATATTAATTGGGCTAACACACACGAAAAATTATAAAAATCGCCTAATTCCTATAAAATGCCTCATAAATAACAAAAGAAAATTCACGAGGCTTCACCTGCTGCTGCCCCAGGTACTTACAAAGGGTCCCGAAAGGTTTCAGAAAAAAATTAACCGGAAGCGATATAACCAAAATAGTCATGGGCTAACACACACGAAAAATGAGAAAAATCGCTTAATTCCTATGAAATGCCTCGTAAACGCCAAAAAATACTATGAAAATTCCCGATACTACACCTGCTACGCCCTCGGTTACTTAAGATGGGTTTCCAAAAGGGTTCAGAAAAAAATTGCCCAGAAGCCATATCACCAAAATATTCTTAGGCTAACACACACGAAAAATGATAAAAGTCACCTAATTCCGATTAAATGTCTTGTAAATACCCGAAAACGTCGTGAAAATTTCCGAAGCTTCACCTGCAGCTCCCTCGAGCACTTACGGCAGGACCCCAAAAGATTTCGGAAAAAAATTGACCGGAAGCGTATAACAAAAATATTCATGGGCTAATATACACAAAAAATCAGAAAAATCAACTAATTCCTATTAAATGCCTCGTAATTGCTTTAAAATATCGTGAAAATTTCTGAGGCTTTACCTGCTGCTCTACAGGGTACTTACGGATGGTCCCCAAAAGGTTTTGGAAAAAATAGACCGGAAGCCATATCACCAAAATATTCACAGTCTAACACTTATGAAAAATGAAAAAAATCAACTAATTTCTATTAAATGCCTCGTAAATACACAAAAAAAACTTTGAAAATTGTCAAGTCTTCACATGCTGCTCCCCCGGGGTACATACAGAGGGTCCCCAAAAGGATTCGTAAAAAAATTGATCAGGAGCTATATCACCAAAATATTAATGGGCTAATACACAGGAAAAATGAGAAAAATCGCCTAATTCCTATTAAATGCCTCGTAAATGCCCAAAAAAGCCGTGAAAATATCCGAGGTTTCACCAATTGCTCCCTCGGGTACTTACAGAGGGTCCCTAAGAGGTTTCAGAAAAAAATTGACCGGTAGTCGTATCACAAAAATATTAATGGGCTAACACACACAAAAAATGATAAAAATCGCCTAATTCCTATAGAATGCCTCGTAAATGCCCAAAAACGTCGAAAAATTTTTGAGGCTTCTGCTGCTCTTTCGAGTACTTACGTAGGGTCCCCAAAAGTTTTATGAAAACAATTCGCTTGAAGCCATATCAACAAAATTATCATGGGCTAACACACACGAAAAATCACCTAATTCTATTAAATGCCTCGTAAATGCCACAAAAATGCCGTGAAAATTTCTGAGGCTTTACCTGCTTCTCCCACGGGTACTTACGGAGGGTCCAGAAAAGATTTCAAAAAAAATTGACTGGAAGCCATATAACCAAAATATTTATGCCTACCACACACGAAAAAATAGAAATATCGCCTAATACCTATAAAATGGCTCGTAAATGTCAAAAAACGCCGTAAATTTTTTTAAGGCTTCCCCTGCTGCTCCCCCGGATACATACGGAAGATCCCCAAAAAGTTTCAAAAAAAAATTAACCGGATCCCCAAATATTCATGGGCTAACACACTAGAAAAATGAGAAAAATCGCATATTTCCTATTAAATACCTCGTAAGTGTCAAAAAACGCCATGAAAATTTTCGAAACTTCACCTGCTGCTCCCCCGGGTACTTAAGGAGGGTCCCAAAAAGGTTTCAAAAAAAAGAAGACTGGAAGCTGTATCACAAAAATATTCATGGGCTAACACACACGAAAAATTATAAAAATCGCCTAATTCCTATAAATGCCTCGTAAATAACGAATGAAAATTCACGAGGCTTCACCTACTGCTCCTTCGGATACTTACAGAGGGTCTCGAAAGGTTTCAGAAAAAAATTAACAGGAAGCGATATCACCAAAATAGTCATGGGCTAACACACACGAAAAATGAGAAAAATCGCTTAACTCCTATTAAATGCCTCGTAAACGCCCAAAAAATGCAATGAAAATTCCCGAGACTACACCTGCTACGCCCTCGGTTACTTAAGATGGGTTTCCAAAAGGGTTCAGAAAAAAATTGCCCAGAAGCCATATCACCAAAATATTCTTGGGCTAACACACACGAAAAATGATAAAAGTCACCTAATTCTGATTAAATGTCTCGTAAATGCCCGAAAACGTCGTGAAAATTTCCGAAGCTTCACCTGCAGCTCCCTCGAGCACTTACGGCGGGACCCCAAAAGATTTCGGAAAAAAATTGACCGGAAGCATATAGCCAAAATATTCATGGGCTAATACACACAAAAAATCAGAAAAATCAACTAATTCCAATTAAATACCTCGTAAATGCTTTAAAATATCGTGAAAATTTCTGAGACTTTACCTGCTGCTCTACAGGGTACTTACGGATGGTCCCCAAAAGGTTTTGGAAAAAATAGACCGGAAGCCATATCACCAAAATATTCACAGTCTAACACTTATGAAAAATGAGAAAAATCAACTAATTCCTATTAAATGCCTCGTAAATACACAAAAAACACTTTGAAAATTTCCAAGTCTTCACATGCCGCTCCCCCGGGGTACTTACGGAGGGTCCCAAAAAGGATTCGTAAAGAAATTGACCAGAAGCTATATCATCAAACTATTAATGGGCTAATACACACGAAAAATGAGAAAAATCGCCTAATTCCTATTAAATGCATCGTAAATGTCCAAAAACGCTGTGAAAATATTCGAGGCTTCACCAATTGCTCCCTCGGGTACTTACATAGGGTCCCTAAGAGGTTTCAGAAAACAATTGACCAGAAGCCGTATCACCAAAATATTAATTGGCTAACACACACAAAAAATGATAAAAATCGCCTAATTCCTGTAGAGTGCCTCGTAAATGCCCAAAAACACCGAAAAATTTTCGAGGCTTAACATGCCGCTCCTCCGGGTACTTACGGAGGACCGCCAAAAGGTTTCAGAAAAAAAAAATTAACCGTAAGCCATACTACCAAAATATTCATTGGTTAACACACACGAAAAATGAGAAAAAATCGCACAGTACTATTAAATGCCCCGTAAATATCCAAAAACGCCATGAAAATTTTCGAGGGTTCACCTGCTGCTCCCCCGGGTACTTAAGGAAGAGTCCCTAAAAGGTTTCGAAAAAAAATGACCGAAAGTCATATCACCAAAATATTTATGGGTTAACACACACGAAAAATAAGATAAGTAGCCTAATTCCTATTAAATGCCTCATAAATGACCAAAATTTTCGTGAAAATTTCCGAGGCTTCACCTGCTGCTCTACCGGATACTTACGGAGGGCCCCAAAAGGTTTCTGAAAAAAATTGATCGAAAGTCATATCACCAAAATATTAATGGACCAGCACACACGAAAATGAAATAATTAGCCTAATTTCTATTAAATGCCTCAGAAATACAAAAAAACACCGTAAAAATTTCCGAGCCTTCACCTGCTGCTCCCCCGGGTACTGACGGAGGGTCCCCAAAAGGTTTCAGAAAATAATTGACCGGAATTCACATCACCAAAATATTTATGGGTTAAAACACACGAGAAATAAGAAAAATGACCTAATTCCTATTTAAATGCCTCGTAAATGCCAAAAACGCCGTGAAAATTCTCGAGTCTTCACCTCCTGCTCCCCGGGGGACTTACGGAGGGTCCCTAAAAGGTTTCGGAAAAAGTTTGATTGGAAGTCCTATCACCAAAATATTCATGGCTAACACACACGATAAATGAGAAAAATGACCTAATTTCTATTAAATGCCTCGTAAATGCAAAAAAACGCGATGAAAATTATCAAGGCTTCACTTGCTCCTATCCGAGTACTTACAGAGGGTCCCCAAAACGTTTCGGAAAAAATTGACTGAAAGCTATATCAACAAAATATTTACAGGTTAACACACACGAAAAATGAGAAAAATCTCCTAATTCCTATAAAATGCCTCGTAAATACCGAAAAACGTAGTGAAAATTTATGAGGCTTCACCTGCTACTCCCCTGGGTACTTATGGAGAGTCCACAAAAGGTTTCGAAAAAAAATTAACCGGAAGCCATAGCACCAAAATATTCATGGGCTGACACACACGAAATATGAGAAAAATCGTCTAATTCCTATTAAATGCTTCGTAAATACCCAAAAACATGATGAAAATTTTTGAGGCTTCACCTGCTGCTCCCCGGTGTACTTATCGAGGGTCCCTAAAAGGTTTCGAAAAAAATTATCCGGAAGCCATATCACCAAAATATTCATGGACTAACACACGAAAAAATGAGAAAAATTGCTTAATATCTATTAAATGCCTCGTAAATGTCAAAAACACCGTGAAAATTCCTGAGGCTTCACCTGCTGCTCCCCTGGGTACTTACGGATGGTCCCCTAAATGTTTCGGAAAAAAATTGACCGGAAGTCATATCAGCAAAATATTCAAGGGCTAACAACAGACATTAAAAATGAGAAAAATAATCAAATTTCTATTAAATGCCTCGCAAATGCACAAAAGCGCAGTGAAAATTTTTCAGGCCTCACCTGCTGCTCCCCCAGATACTTACAGAGGATCCTAAAAGGTTTTGGAAAAAAATGTCCGGTAGCCATATGACCAAAATACTAATGGTCTAACATACACGAAAAATGAGAAAAATCTCCTAATTCCTTTTAAATACCTCTTAAATGCCCAAAAACGCCGTGAAAATTCCCAAGGCTTCGCTTGCTGCTTCCTCGGGTACTTACGTACGGTCAACAAAAGGTTTCGAAAAAAATTGACCTGAAGCCATGTCACCAAAATATTAATAAGCTAACACACACGAAAAATGAGAAAATCGTCTAATGCCTATTAAATGCCTCGTAAATGCCCAAAAACGCCGTCTAAATTCCCGAGGCCTTACCTCCTGCTACCCGGGTACTTACGGTGAGACCCCAAAAGGTTTCAAAAAAATTGACTCGAAGCCATATCACAAAAATATTCATCGGCTAACACACACGAAAAATGAGAAGAATTGCCAAATTCCTATTAAAAGCCTCGTAAATTCTCAAAAACGCCGTGAAAATTCCCGAAGCGTCACCTGCGGGTACTTACAAAGGGTCCCCAAAAGATTTGGTAAAAAATTAACCAGAAGTCATATCACCAAAATATTCATAGGCTAACACACACGAAAAATAAGAAAAATCACCCATTCCTATAAAATGCCAAAAAATGCCGTGAAAATTCCTGAGGCTTCACCTGCTACTCTCCCGGGTACTTACGGAGGGTCCCCAAAGGGTTTCGGAATTTTTTTTACTAGAGGTCATATCACAAAATTATTTATGGGCTAACACACATGAAAAATGAGAAAAGACTTCTAATTCCTATTAAATGCCTCGTAAATGCCCAAAAACGCCGTGAAAATTTCCGAAGATTCACCTGCTTCTCCCCCGGGCACTTACGAAGGGTCCACAAAAGGTTTCAGAAAAAAATTGACCGGAAGCCATATCACTAAAATATTCATGTGTTAACTGACACGAAATATGAGAAAAATCGTCGAATTCCTATTAAATTCCTCGTAATGCCCAAAAACGCCGTGAATCTTCTCGAAGCTTCACTTGCTGTTCCCCCAAGTACATACGGAGGATCCCCAAAATATTTTGGGAAAAAATTGACCGGAAGCCATATGATAAAAATATTCATTGGTAAACACACACGAAAAATGAGAAAAGTCATCATTCGGAAGCCAAATCACCAAAATATTAATGAACTAACACACAAAAAACTGAGAAAATCGCCTAATTCCTGTAAATTGCCCCTTAAATGTCCAAAATTGACTATGAAAATAGTGAGACTATACGTACTTCTCCCCCAACTCCCTATGGGGGGTTTCATAAAGATTTCACAAATAAATCGTCTATATGTTATATCACCAAAATATTAATGGGCTAACAAACATGAAAAATTGAGAAAAATCGCATAATTACTTTAAATTGCCCCTAAATGCCCAAAATAGAATCTGAAAATAGTGAGACTGTACGTACTTCTCCCCCAGTTCACTATAGCGGGTTCCGTAAAGGTTTCACAAAGAAATCATCTGGAAACTATATCACCAAAATATTCATGGGCTAACACACACAAAAAACTGAGAAAATTACCTAATTTCTGTAAATTACCCCCTAAATGCCCAAAATGGACTCTGATAATGGTAAGACTGTACGTACTGCTCCCTCAACTCCCTACGGAGGGTTCCATAAAGGTTTCGTGAATAAATCTTTTGGAATTCATATAACCAAAATATTCATAAGCTAACACACATAAAAACTGAGAAAATTGCATAATTCTTGTAAATTGCCCCCTAAATGCTCAAAATGGACTCCGAAAATGGTGAGACTGAACGTACTGCTCCCCCAACTCCCTACAGAGGGTACCATAAAGGTTTCACAAAAAATTCGTTCGAAAGTCGTATCCCCAAAATATTCATGGGCTAACACACACAAATAATTGTGAAAAGCGCCTAATACCCGTAAATTGCCCCTAAATGCCCAAAATAGACTCCGAAATTGGTGAGACTTTACATAATTCTCCCCCAACTTCCTACGAAAGGTTTCATAAAGATTTCGCAAAGAAATCGCCCTAAAACCATATCACCAAAATATTAATGGGCTAACACAAACGAAAAATTAAGAAAATCGCCTAATTCCTTTGAATTACCCCTAAATTCCAAAAATGGACTCCAAAATTAGTGAGACTGTACGTACTTCTCTCCCAACAACCTACGGATGGTTCCATAAAAGTTTCGCAAGGGAATCTTTCGAAAGCCATATCACCAAAATATTCATGCGCTAACACACACAAAAACTAAGAAAATCGTCTAATTCCTATAAATTCCCCCCCTAGATTCCCAAAATAGACTCTGAAAAATGGTGAGACTGTACGTACTGCTCCTTCAACTCCCTAAGGAGGGTTCCTAAAAGGTTTCACAAAGAAATCATCTGGAAGTCATATCACCAAAATATTTATTAACTAACACACACAAAAAAACTAAGAAAATCGCCTAATTCTTGTAAGTTACCCCCTAAATACCCAAAATGGACTCTGAAAATTGTGAGACTATATATATTGCTCCCCAAACTCCCTATGGAGGGTTCCATAAAGGTTTCACTAAGAAATCGTCCTGAAGACATGTCACCAAAATATTCATGGCTAACACACACGAAAAATTATGAAAATTGCCTAATTCTAGTAAATTGCCCCCTATATACCCAAAATAGACTCTTAAAATGGTGAGACTCTACGTACTACTCCCCAACTCCATACGGAGGGTTTCATAAAGGTTTCACAAAGAAATTGTCAAGAAGCCATATCACCAAGATATTCAAGGGCTAACACACATAAAAAACTGAGAAAATCGTCTAATTCCTGTAAATTGGCAACTAAATACCCAAATTGTACTCCAAAAATGGTTAGACTGTATGTACTGCTTCCCCAACTCCCTACGGAGGGTTCCATAAAGGTTTTACAAAGAAATTGTCAGAAGCCATATCACCAAAATATTCATAGGCTAACACACACAAAAAACTGAGAAAATCGCCTAATTCATATAAATTGCCCCCTAAATGTCCAAAATTGATTCTAAAAATGGTGAGACTGTAAATACTTCTCCCCCAACTCTCTATAGAGGATTCCATAAAGGTTTCGCAAGGAAATCCTCTGGAAGCCGTATCACAAAAATATTTATGATCTAACACAAACAAAAAATTTAAAAAGCGCCTAATTCCTGTAAATTGGACCACAAATACCACAAATGAACTCCGAAAATAGTAAGACTGTACGTACTGCTCCTTCAATTCCCTACGGAGGTTTCCATAAAGTTTTTTCAAGGAAATCGTCCGAAAGCCATATAAACATGATATTTGTGGGCTAACACACACAAAACGCTAAGAAATTCACCTAATTTCTTTAAATTACCCCCAAAATGCAACAAATGGACACTAAAAATGGTGAGACTGTACGTACTGCTCCCCCAACTCCCTATGGAGGGTTCTATAAAGATTTCACAAAGAAATCGTCTGGAGCCATATCACCAAAATATTTATGGGCTAACACACATGAAAAATTGAGAAAATCGCCTAATTCCTGTAAATTGTCCCCTAAATACCTAAAATAGACTCTGAAAATGGTGAGACTATACATACTACTCCCCCAACTCCCTACATAGGGTTCTATAAAGGTTTTGCAATTAAATAATCTGGAAGCTATGCCACCAACAAATTCATGGGCTAACACACACAAAAAATTGAGAAAACCACCTAATTCCTGTAAATTGGCCCTTAAATACCAAAAATGGACTACGAAAATAGTGAGACTATACATACTACTCCCCCAACTCCCTACATAGGGTTCTATAAAGGTTTTGCAATTAAATCATCTGGAAGCTATGCCACCAACAAATTCATGGGCTAACACACAAAAAATTGAGAAAACCACCTAATTCCTGTAAATTGGCCCTTAAATACCCAAAATGAACTCCGAAAATGGTGAGACTGTACGTACAGCTCCCCCAACTCCCTACGGAGGGTTCCATAAATGTTTCACAAAGAAATCGTTTGGAAGTCATATCACCAAAATATTAATGGGCTAACACACACTAAAAACTAAGAAAATTTCCTAATTCTTATAAATTGCCCCTTAAATGCCAAAATTAGACTCTGAAAATGGTGAGATTGTACGTAATGCACCCCCAACACCCTACGGAGGGTTCCACAAAAGTTTCACAAAGAAATCGTCCGAAATCCATATCACCAAAATATTCATGGACTAACACACACGAAAAATTGAGAAAAAAGCCTAATTCCTATAAAATTGCCCTCTAAATACCCAAAATAAACTCTGATAATGGTGAGACTGTACGTACTGCTCCCCCAACTCCCTACAGAGGGTTCCATAAAGGTTTCGCAAAGAAATCCTTCTGAAGCCATATCACCAAAGTATTAATGGGCTAACTCACATAAAAAATTGAGAAAATCGCCTAATTCATGTAAATTGCCCTCTAAGTACCCAAAATGGAGTCTAAAAATAGTGAGACTGTACGTACAGCTCCCCAACTTCTTATGGAGGGTTCCGTAAATGTTTCGCAAGGAAATCGTCGGAAAGCCATATCACCAAAATGTTAATGGGCTAACACACACCAAAAAAATTTTTAAATCGCCTAATTCCTATAAATTGCCTCCTAAATGCCATAAATGGACTCTGAAAATGATGACACTGTACATATTGCTCCCCAACTCCCTATGGAGGGTTCCTTAAAGATTTCGCAAAGAAATCGTCCGGAAGCTGTATTACCAAAATATTCATGGGCTAACACACACACAAAAATTGAAAAAATCGCCTAATTCCTATAAATTGGCCCCTAAATATCAAAAATGGACTCCAAAAATAGTGATACCATACATACTTCTCCCCCAACTCCCTACGGAGGTTTCCATAAAGGTTTCGCAAAGAAACCGATTGGAAGCCATATCACCAAAATATTAATGGGCTAACACACACAAAAACTTATAAAATTGCCTAATTCTTTTAAATTGCCCCTTAAATGCCCAAAATAGACTTTGAAAATGGTGAGACTATAAGTACATCACCCCCAACTCCCTACGGATGGTTCCATAAAGGTTTCACACAGAAATTATCCGGAACCCATATAATCAAAATATAATGGGCTAACACACATAAAAAAACTCAGAAAATCGCCTAATTCCTTTAAATTTCCCCTAAATGCCCAAAATGTACTCTGAAAATGGTGAGACTGAACGTACTGCTCCTTTAAATCCCTACGGAGGGTTCCGTAAAGGTTTTGAAAAGAAATTATCCGGAAGACATATCACCAAAATATTCATAGGCAAACACCGAAACTGAAAAAATTGCCTAATTCCTGTAAATTATCCTTTAAATGTCCAAAATTGACTCTGAAAATGGTGAGACTTTACATACTGATCCCCACCTCCCTACGGAGGGTTTCATAAAATTTTCACAAATAAATCGTTCAAATGCCATATCACCAAACTATAAATGCGCTAACACACATGAAAAACTGAAAAAATCGCCTAATTTCTGTAAATTGGCCCCTGAATATCCAAAATATACTCTAAAAATGGTGAGACTGTAAGTACCGTTCCCTAACCTCTCTATAGAGGGTTCCATAAAGGTTTCGCAAAGAAATCGTTCGGCAGCCATATCACAAAAATATTCCTGTCTAACACACAAAAAAAATTGAGAAAAATCGCCTAATTCCTGTAAATTACCCCCTAAATGTCCAAAATGAACTCTAAAAATGGTGAGATTGTTTGTACAGCACCTTAACTCCCTATGGAGGGTTCCATAAAGGTTTCACAAAAAAATCATCAGGAAGCCATATCACCAAAATATTCATGGGCTAACACACAAAAACTAAAAAAAATCACATAATTCCTCTAAATTGGCCCCTAAATGCACAAAATGGACTCTGAAAATGGTGAGACTGTTCCTTACGGAGGTTTCCATAAAGATATCACAAAGAAATCGTCTGGAAACCATATCACCAAAATATTAATGGGCTAACACACACGAATAATTGAGAAAATCGTCTATTTTCTATAACTTGCCCCCTAAATACACAAAATGAACTCCGAAAATGGTGAGAATGTACGTACTACTCCCCCAACTCCCTACGGAGGGTTCCATAAATGTTTCCCAAAGAAAACGTCTGAAGCCATATCACCAAAATATTCATGGGCTAACACACACAAAAATTGAGAAAATCGCCTAATTTCTATAAATTGGCTCCTAAATATCCAAAATGGACTCCAAAAATGGTGAGACTTTACATACTGCTCCCCCAACTTCCTACGGAGGGTTCCATAAAGGTTTTGAGAAAAAATCATCCGGAAACCATATCACCAAAATATTCATGGGCTAACACAAACAAAAACTAAAATTGCCTAATTCCTGTAAATTGCCCCTTAATGCCCAAAATGGACTCTAAAAATGGTGAAATTGTACGTACTGCTCCCCCAATTCCCTACGAAGGGTTCCATAAAGGTTTGGGAAAGAAATCATCCAGTAGCTATATCACCAAAATATTAATGGGCTAACACACAATACACTGAGATAATCACTCGATACTTGTAAATTGCCTCCTAAATGTCCAAAATGGACTCTGAAAATGGTGAGACTTTACGTACTGCTCCCCCAACTCTCTACAGAGAGTTCCATAAAGGTTTCTCAAAGAAATCATCTAGAAGCCATATCACCAAAATATTCATGGGCTAACACACACGAAAAACTGAGAAAATCTTCTATTTTCTGTAAATTGTCCCTAAATGTGCAAAATGGGCTCCAAAAATGGTTATACTGTACGTAATACTCCCCCAACTCCCTACCGAGGGTTCTATAAAGGTTTCTCAAAGAAATCGTCCGGAAGCCATATCACCAAAAATATTTATAGGCTAATACACACAAAAATATTGAGAGAAATTACCTAATTCTTGTAAATTGCCCCTAAATATCCAAAATGGACTCCGAAAATGGTGAGACTGTACGTACTACTCCCCCAACTCCCTATGGGCTAACACACACGAAAAATTGAGAAAATTACCTAATTCCTGTAAATTGCCCCTAAATGCCCAAAATGGACTCTAAAAATGGTGAGACTATACGCACTGCTCCTTCAAATCCCTACGGAGGGTTCCATAAAGGTTTCGCAAAGAAATCATCCAGAAGTCATATCACAAAAATATTCATGGGCGTTACACACAGAAAACTAAGAAAATCGTCTAATTCCTGTAAATTGCCCCCTAAATACTCAAAATGGACTCTGAAAATGGTGAGACTGTACGTTCTGCTCCCCCAACTTCCTATGGAGGGTTCCATAAAGGTTTCACATAGAAATCGTCCGGTAGCCATATCACCAAAATATTCATGGGCTAACACACACGAAAATTTAGAAAATCGCTTAATTCTTGTAAATTGTCCCCAAAATGCAAAAAATGGAATCTAAAAATGGTGAGACTGTACGTACTGCTCCCCTTACTTCCTACGGAGGGTTCCGTAAAGGTTTCACAAAGAAATCGTCTGAAAGTCATATCACCAAAATATTCATGGGTTAACACACACGAAAAATTGGGAAAATTGTCTAATTCTTGTTAAATGGCCCTAAATGTCAAAATATATTGTGGATCATGGTGAGGCTATTTGTACTGCTCCCCAACTCATTACGGAGGGTTTGGTAAAAAAATTTCAAAAAAATCAATAGAAAATCATATAACCAAAATATTTATGGGCTAACCACACACAAAAAACTGAGAAATCCTCCTAATTCATGTTTAATGACCCCTAAATGCTAAAATATATCGTGGATCACGATGAGGCTATATGTATTGTTATTATAATTTTTTGTGAAAAAACCGACCTCGAGGTGGTTGGCTTGCATTTATTCAATTTTAGTGAGCTAAGAAAATCAACCCCCGGAGATCGATTTTTACATTTTTCCATTTTTTAAATTATAAATAATATTTTTTTAAAAAAAACTGACCTAGAAAGGTCGATTATTTTTAATCGATTTTAGTTATTCTTTTAATAGTGTATTACTATTCACGTAAAAGAGAAATTAATGGCAAAACAATTTCTTCTTACTAGCCAACACATAAGTGGACCCTTAAACTTAAGTCTGATTTTCATTTCGACACTTTAACTCATGCTTGTTCCGTTCAAACCCTCCAATATCATAATAACAATGCCTTTTAAGCACCTCACTAGGACAGGTGACATGGCATTATAAGCCACTAAGAAAATGACACATGACTCTGGATTAAAAATAAGATTTTGAACTTTAAATTTTAAAAGAAAAAAGAAGCACCTCAAAATTTTCAAGATGACCCGGGGATGATGGTGTTGTGGTAGAGATGGAAGTCACATATAAACAAGATGAAGAAGACTAACCAACAAGGATTGTGGTGTAGTGATAAGTATTTTTTCATTCTTAATCAGAGGTCTCAAGTTCGAGTCCCCTGGATACGAAGTTACCTTTGTTAGAGAGCTCTTTACCCCTCATGTGGGACTTCTCAATGCGAATTCGAATTTAATCGGGCTCTAATCTACGCTCTCAAAAGGTTATGTGTTTCCCATATTATGTCATGTCAGTATTTTGTGTTTAAAAGGCACACTTATTATGATATTGGAGGGTCGGAATGGAACAAACATAAATTAAAGTGGCAAAATGAAAATTAGAATCAAATTTATGCATTTGTGTTTGGCCTTTTTTATTTGTTTATCAACTTCAACCTTTATGCAATTATCACTGGAGAACCTATAATAAAAAGATAATTTATTATAGGGTTATTAGTATTTTTGGTTCTTTAATCATTGATTAATTTGATTTTAGTCATTGTGATATTCAATTATACATATTTAACCTTGAATTAATTTAAATGTGCGCTTTTGATTTTCTTGCTTATGAATATTCACAATTTTACTATGATTATTAACTATTCCTCCACTTACTTATCTATCTGTAGGTTAAGTTTGTAGTTTCACTCTATCTTTGACGCTAATATAATTTTAATAATAATCTAAATATAGCATATTTTGTATCTATAAGGACCAAAAACATACCTTCTAACTAATTGAAGGTTAAATATACTGAACTATATATCACAAGGACCAACATAAGAAACCAATGATTGAAGTAGCTAGCAAAAGTGCTATTATCCCTTTTACACAAGCATACACTTGATCAAAGATGCAAGAAAAAATTGTGGTGCAGTGGTTATTACTCCTTCATACTCAATCAGAGATTTAAGGTTCGATTCCTATTATGTACAAAGTTATCTTTGTCAGGAAGCGCTTTAGCTTCTAATATGAAATTTTCTATTGCAAATTCAAATTTAGTTTTGAATTTCAATACAAATATCAGACACTAGATAGAAAACAAAGAAAAATATTAGCCAATTTTTTTTTTTTTTTTTGTAGTTTCTCTTAATTTGATAAGCAACTTGTGAAAATAAGAAGGGAAGGAAATATACATATGAAAAAGAGAGGGGAGACATAAACAAAGGCATTTTCAAGTCCATGACCTTGACTTATATACGTATTTTAGATAAATCTTCAAATATCTTGAGGAGGATTTTCTTTTGCAAGTAGTTAGATTTACCAGTATGGGGGCGATGCTTCCACATTACACTCATTTTATGGGGCAGTGACGGATGTAGATTACTACTTACGTTTTACGAGAATTCAATAACTTTTAATATTTTAATCATATTATGTATTTATAATAAGAACTTTACAAAAAATGTATAAATGTAAATGTAAACCCAATTATTATTAATATATTTGAAATTGTTATAGAAATTTCTAAACTTCATACTCTGGATCCGTCTCTGCAAAGGGAGTACAAACTCTCCCTACCTGGAATATCTCAATTTCCAAAGTTTGAATTCAAAATCTTTAATAAAGGATCGATGGAGGAAGACATCCCATATCATTTCACCAGACTCTTTTGTAATTTAATTGGATAACTTACCGAAATTCCACTAGTTTAATTAGGAGCTAATTACTTAGATACACTCTAGTTTGTAATATACGACTAGATTCATGTATCTCGAGAGGTACTCAAAATTAAGTGTTATTTGCGATAGATACACTGTATCCAAGTGGATTCGCATGTATCTAGGATACACAAACAAATCTTGATCGCTCGCCTTCCTCCCATCTCGCTCGCCACCCTGCTATGTATCTGGTTTCGCAGATACATGTGAATCACACGATATACATACAGATACATGTACCTAGTGTGATTCACATGTATCTAGGAGGCATATACAAACCTCGCTCGCCTCCTTCCTGTTCTCGCTTGCCACTATCCCTATTTCAATGTATCTGCAGGGGCGGACCTAAAGGTTGCCGAGGGGGTTCACCCAAACCCCCTCGGCAAAAAATTACGTTGTATATCTAAGGTATTTTTAAGAATTTTTATGTCTATATATTGATTTTGAACCTCCTAAATGTAAGATTTAGGCACTACTCTTTGTTTTCGAACCCCCTTAATGGAAATCTTGAATCCGCCACTGTGTATCTAGTAGCAAAAAACATGTATCTAGGCATATATTTACAAAAATGTTGCCAAAAGTCACATCAAAATAAGGCATATAATCTTGATTTTCTCTTTTCCCATTTGGAATCAAACAAGTGGAAAAATTGGCCAGGACCGCAACAAAAGAGTTTTATGAACTTTTAGACAGGCATATAAATTGAAAGGAAGCAATCTTACAAAAAAAATATCCACTTCAAATTTAGTGAGCATAGACATTGACACTTTTTAATAAAGATACGATCAATTTAAGACTAATTTTGTCAGTGGGTCTGACTTGAAATCCATTTGATAAGAAATGTAGCCAATCAGAGAAAAGAAACCAGGATGAACTATTAAAAACTAGCCAATTGGAAAATAGATAAGGCCACTATATGCCCTGGTCCCAAAAGTGGAGTCCCATTCCATGAGAAATTGAAAAAAAAAAATAGAGTTTATTTATTAAATAATTATAAACTTGATGTTGTAAATTTCTTTTTTATTATTGATTTACTTAAAATATAACTATAGAATAATTGAGTATGATCGATATGTAAAAATTAATTACCTACAACATTAAAAACGGAAAGCAATGCACTAAATTATACTGATAATATAAAATTATTAAATAATGCATATAACGTTATCAATTTAACTTATATATAACCAGATTTATTTGTAATTATCTTATAAAATTGTGCAAATATTTTTTATACTAGAATAAATTTAAATTCATATATGTAGACAGTACATTAATTTTGTGGGTCACTCTCCTCCTATATTTCATTCAAATAATTGCACTTTTCCCTATCCCTTTTGAATTCTCTTCAATTGCCTTTCTATACATAAAGAACAAACTCAAACATATTTCACTAAACTTTCCTCTTTCAACTACTGTTCAATTCCTATATTTTCAAAGATCCAAATACAAAAAAATATTTTGAAAGATATATGCATCAATTATGAGTTCAGCGAAAAAATTAGCAAACGCGGTGGGTGCGAAAACGGCTAGGGCTTGTGACAATTGCATAAGGAAAAGGGCAAGATGGTATTGTGCAGCCGATGATGCTTTCTTGTGTAAATCTTGTGATTCTTTCGTCCATTCGGCCAATCTTTTGGCTCGTAGGCATGAAAGGGTTCGTCTTAAAACATCATCTCTCAAATCGTCAGATGAATTTCCCAATTTGGGAAGTACAGTCTCAAGGTCAGGGTCAGACTCAGTTCCATCATGGCACCGTGGATTTACTAGAAAAGCACGAACACCTAGGCATGGTAATAAGCATGCAAAAAGAGTTAAATCCACTGAGGAGGAGGAAATGAAAAACGATCCTATTTTTGTACCAGAGATATTCAGTGATGAGAACTCACAAGATGAGATTGAAGAAGAGCAACTCTTATATCGCGTACCTATTTTTGACCCCTTCATGGCGGATGGCTCTAGTCATGGTAATGAATATTCGCCTCATAAAGAGACGATGAAAGTTGATTTTAATGATGATGTGAATACGTTTCATGGTATGCTAGCTCCATCAGAGATGGAGCTAGCAGAATTTGCCGCGGATGTGGAAAGTTTATTAGGAAAAGGACTTGATGATGAAGAGTCGTTTAATTACATGGAAGGTTTAGGTTTTTTGGAGAAACATGATGAGAAATTAGTGAAGGTTAAAGATGAAGGAGAAGTGGGATTTGTGAATATGATTAGTATTAATCAAGTTGATTATTCAGAAATTGATATGGTTGGTGAGACGTTTGAGATCAAGTTTGATTATGATTCACAAGTTATTAGTAACTTAGATGAAGATAAAAAGGTTGAATTTGGAGTGACAAATATGGAGGATAATTATGATAGTGGAAAATATAATAATAAGATTATGTTAAATCTTGATTATGAAAGTGTTTTAAAATCTTGGGCTGACAAAAGGTCTCCTTGGACAACCAGCGAGCGGCCCGAAGTAGATTTCAACGACTGTTGGCCAGTGTGCATGGTAAGTTTACTTTAGCAAATATTATCAAAATTTTAGAATTTTTATGTATACGATAGTGTAAAAGTATTTTATACATGTTAGATTATTTACTAATTACATTTAATTAGTTCAATTAGTAACATGTAAAATAAGAGAATTCACCTTTTTGTGTAAGGTATTAGAAATTGGATGTATAAATTAGAAAAGGGTTTCATTGTGAAAAGAGTAGTTTTTGGCACAATCAGACATTTCTATAACAACATTTCACAATAAGATTGAAAAAAAGAAAAAAATGGAGCCGACTTTTCATGTTATGTTTTTTATAACGATATTTCAGTATAGCAAACAGTAAATATAGAAATAAACTACACCGATATGTAAAGGGTTTGATGGTAGATGAGCTAAATGGTTAATGAATTAGACCTAAATTTTGCAGGGAAATTGTGGAAAAATTCACTCATATGGAGACATAGGAGTAATGAATGGACATGGAGTGGATGAAGGAAGAGAAGCAAGAGTATTAAGGTACAAGGAGAAGCGGCGAACGAGGTTCTTTTCCAAGAAAATAAGGTACGAGGTTAGGAAATTGAACGCTGAGAAAAGGCCTCGAATGAAAGGAAGATTTGTCAAGAGGACCAATATTGCACCAACCCCTTTTCCTTTGATTAATAAATAAGTGAAGTTTTAAGTAAAGGCAAGTTTAGAGTCGTTTTTTTGTGAGTTCAACTGAACTCATTGCTTTCAGCTTGAACTATGTATATATACGTATGCAAAAATCATATTCGTTCTGGATTTACTGACTCTAAATACTATATTAACTAATGTTTGCAATAATTAGGTTTTATGTGCTATTTTCTTATAGTACAAGTAAACTTGAAATTGCTTTCCTAGATGTATGTATAGAGACTACAATATAATGGCATTTCTCTGAATTTTTTTGTCATTTTGACCTAGAGCTAATTTTGCCATCTATAATCTCAAATTGTTGGATATTAGGGAGGAGATATATAGAACACAATATTTATCTCTCTAATTTGTGTTCAGAGGCGGAGCAAGGATTAGGAGTTTGGGGTTCTAAATTGTAGGACATAAGAGAAAAATAGCATGAAAAATATTTCCATACCCCCTTCCTTACCATTGAACCATCAATCAGTTTTGTTAGGGAGATCACAAGTTAATATACATATATATTTATGTAATTTTCTAACACAAATACAGGGTCTACGAAAAAGTTAGTGGATTTGTCCGAACCCACGAACCCCCACTTAGCTCTGCCTCTGTTTGTGTTCTATCTTCTCAGAAGATGAGGATCTTTTAAAGAAAATGACGAAAACCACCTGAATTCTCAAGAAGAATGTCGATGTGCTATCTTGGAAGATCTGGAAGATCTTGCAAAATGAACCTTGTGTTGGAAAAAAGAAAAAGTCATTTCTGATACGATACATACATTTACCTAGTTCATGAATGAAAATGTTTTCATTCATGAACTATGGAATAGGAAAAAGTTTAGAATTAAATTATGTTACATGTATTAGAATAGATCGATACATGTTAGAAGAATTTCTATAAATATATAGGTATTAGAAGTCAAAATGTAAATTGAGTTTAGTGTGAGTTTGACAATAGTTGAGTTTACTTGATTTGTGTTGTTTAACACTAATCACCGTTTTGGTTTGTATCTAGTGAGTTCTATTAGTCTATAGTTGTAAAATAGATATTGTAGGGTATTTATGTCATTTTTGAGGTTTATTTTCAATTACAAAAATATGCAATTGGCTTGCTAGATATTTTCTTTTCTAAACACAACAATTACATTTGATCGAGTTAAATAGAATTTTCCTTCTATTCTCTTTCATAGACATCTATCAAGTCTGCATGCGATATCGAAGTTAAATTCATATCATTTTTTATTTATCTGATATTAGACTTTCATATTATGTTATTCACACTACAATTAACATATCAGAGCATGCAAGGGTATGAGTAATCCAACATCATTTGTGGAATGAATAATTAGACTATAAGTAATAATTGTCTCCTCATGAGATATTATTGGCATAATATATAAATATGCCCTTCAACTTGGCTTTAGCTGGTATCTATGCCCTCCAATTTTGAGTGTGCATAAGTAGGCATTTAAACTTGTATAAAGTTGAACAAATGGACACATTTGTCTTACGTGACGTCCTACATGGCAATTTTGTGTCTTATGTGGTATCCTATGTATACTATGTCACATAGGACGTGTATGTCTACTTGTTCAATTTTATACAAGTTTAAGTGTCTACTTGTGCACATCCAAAGTTGGAGGGCATAGATACAAGCTGAAGTCAAGTTAAAGGGCATATCTATGTATTGTTTGAAGTTAAATTAGGCTTAATGTTCAATTGTTTTTACAAGGAATGATTTTATATAGATCTAATAATAGTAGTACATGATAAAATTGTAGTACATTCATGGGGACATCTATCAATTGTCATTCTTAATTCTTTATTTGGAAGTAATTCAAAAGACTCAAATGATTGAGAGTGGACCTTACTATTAAATTCACACCTTGGCACTTTCTCAATGATTGACGTGCTTCTAATGGTCCCTAACTACTAGTCACAAGTCTTTTTTATCTTTTATATTATTTACTATCATAAAATGAGGAAAAAAATTATATTAGATTTTCGTCTGTCAAAATAATAGTCGATAAATATATGATTAATAATTATAATTATTTTCCACGAACAATCAAATGCTAACGTCACCAAAAACGAAGGAAGTACATTTTTATTTGTATAAATTCCTTAAACAGATACAAAAGTTAAATAATCTCTCTTAAATAGGATATTCAATGAATTTTTTCCCATCATTCTGACTTCGGATAGTCCTTGATCCGAGGGTCTATCAAAAACAATTTCTTTGTCTTTGAGATAAGGATATAATTTTCGTACATTTTATCCGTCTTAGACTCCACTTTATAAGATTACACCGAGTATATTGTTGTTGATTTTGTCTTTGCGGTAGAAATGACATCAGGGTAGCCACTTTTAATAATTCTATTGAAAATAGTAGTAATAGAGGAAAATATATTTAAAATTTAGCACTTTTACTGATTCCTCCTCCTTATGTGGTTGTTGTGTTTCTTCTGCTAAATTCCTTTATCATCTATATGAATTTGTTAGAATTAAACCTTTTAGCTTTCAGTAGTTATGATAAATTGGCGGATTGAATCAGATTTGAATGAATTAAAAAGGAATTTATATTTATATTTATTTATATATATATATATAACTAATTTTTTGAGATAATTTTATCTATCTCGTCCCATTTGTGTTGTTAATGCTACACGTTGGACTTTAATTTTAAACACGTAATTCAAACATATTTGAGAAATTGTCTAAAAATATCATTTTAATTTTTTAAAAAAATTATAATATCACCCAACTAGTCCTATTTTCTTTAAAATATACTTGACACAATAAAAGCATTTTTCTCTTTTGGGATGACATGCCACATTATTTCTTTTTAAAAAAAAACAATTTTTTTAACTCTTTTAATTCATCCATATATATTTTATACCTAGTAAGAAAATATTATTTTTCCGTATTGTTAAAAAAAAGGAATTTTTATTGTTGTCAAAGATGTCATGTCACATTTTTAACTCCGTTTACTTTTAATAAATTTACTTTATGTATTTATTATATCAAAAATAAAGTTGCGTTTGTATTTATCTATTTTATCATATCAAGGTAAAGACAAAAGGGAATTTTATTTTTACTTTTAGTATTATTTATTCATTCTAAATTATTTTTCATTTTTAGTTGTTCACTTTAGCATATCAAGAGAAAGACAATTTCTTTTTCTATTATTATGTTTAACATTAATTATTTATTCTGAAATCATTTCTCAAATCATTCATTTTTTACTTGTAATAGGTAATTCATTTTATTTTAAAATTATAGTTATTTTTATATTTTAAGAATGTTTAATTGAAAATATTCTTTGATGATATTTTGATAGTGTAAAAAAAAATTCTTTATATTAACCTATACTAGTAGATATTTTGTCAAATTACTTTAATTGCATCGATCGATTTTTTAAAAATTTAATTTCTCAATTTGCTATGTCATCTAAGAAAGGAGGAAAAAAAAAAAAAAACAATGAACCTTCACATTTGAATGCTTTTACTTCCATATTATTTAAAAGATTTACAAGACATGTATAGAATAACATTAAACTTGCTATATATTCTTTATATATTTATTTCCTATCTTATTCATACACACGTGAATAATTTACATTTTAAAACGTATTTTCCATATTTAATTTTTTTGAGTAATCACTTGGGAGTAATTAATTTACTTTTTTGCCAGAAATATTTAATGTCATAATGAAATAATGATTAGTGAATTACCATAATACATGGTTTGACGGATAATTGACTTTTTTGTAAATAGCATGTACGAGTAAGTATTTTACCTAAAATGACTATATAAATTAGGAAGATATGTATAATACTCTTGGTAATTTCATTTGTTTTAAGTTCTAATTTCTTGTATATATTGCCATTTTCAAACTTCTCTATTTTCACAATTAACTCTATCTAATGGAAAGGATTATCTTTTATATTCATTTTCTTCTCTCACTAATATCATGTTTTATTCACAAATCAAATGGGATGAATTCAACATTGGGAAATTGTAATTTGTTTGAAGGAAGTTGGGTTTATGATGAATCTTACCCAATTTATGATTCATTAAATTGTCCTTTTATAGTTAATGAGTTCAATTGTCTTAAGAATGGAAGGGTTGATGAGTTTTATCTCAAATATAGATGGCAGCCTACTACTTGCAATCTCCCAAGGTATGATTTGCTACTAAAATTCTTATTCTTATTCTATTTCAAAAAATTTATGATATATATATATATATATATATTTCAGAGGTGTCAAATGAGCATGTTGATCTAATAGTAATTTGGGCTGAAACAAATTAGGTTAAAATGGATTTATGACCCACTCAAAAGTTATGTCGACTAAAATGAGTTACGCGAAAACGATTTAAGAAGCTAGCGAGTGGTAACCCAACTTGTACTAAACAAAAATAACATCTTCTTGGAAAATCAATTTGACCTATATATCAACCCAAATTTTTAGATGATTGGACTGGATAAGTTAAAATAGATAGAACTAATAAATGAGCGGATTGCATGAGTTATATTTTCATGATGAATTAACTTTGTCACTCCTGATATTATTCTCTCCATTCAATATTTTGTTAAACCTATATGTATAAATTTATTATCACTTAATTTCATAGGTGGATTGAGTGTATCATATTTTTATAAACTAATTTTATCACTCCTGATATTATTCCCTCCCTCCAATATTTGGTTTAACCCTATATGTATATATGAATAAAGTTGTTTTCTTGAATTTGTTGTCTATAGGTTTGATGGAAGAGCTTTGCTAGAAAAAATGAAAGGTAAAAAGATAATGTTTGTAGGAGATTCATTAGGTAACAATCAATGGGAATCCCTTGCATGTTTGCTTCATGCTGCTCTTCCTGCTTCCAAATATGTCTATGAGCAAGGGGGTACTCTACTCAAATTTCCGGTAAGCATAAACATTTATTTAATTAATTATGTCATTCTACATGTCGTCCCATGTATGGATCTGTAAATTTTCTTAAGTCAAGCACGTAAAGATTCTTTTTTTTTACCGTGGATTATGATGGTCAGACTTGAAATGTAACTAGGAGTTTTGGCTCTTCTAAATACCAGATTATATATTTAATTAATTATGTCTTCAACAATGTATATATACTCTACGTAGAAAAATTAAGTTAAGCTAAATCAACTAGTCCCTCTATTCACTTTTACTTGTCTACTATTTCAAAAATAAATTTTCAGTTTTCCTTATCATTTTTAACATATTATATTATTTAATTAATTTTGTCTTTCTACATGATGCCTCATGTATGAATTTGTACTTTTTCATGAGTCAAGCACGTTAAATTTTTCTTTTTTCTTATAATGTATATATTTGAAATTAATAATTTTACCTCCTCTAAAAATCATATTATGTTATTTAATTAATTCTATTTTTTGACAATGTATATATACTCTACGTAGAATATCTAAGTTCAGTTAAACCAACTAAATTTAAATTCCATCCATTTCTGACTATAAGGATTTTCTACACCATCAAAGTAATTTAACACTTGATAGCAGACTAATAATAAGCTTATCAATATATCATATTGATTTATCTTAAAGTTGACGTAATTGTGTAAATATTTTTTTAACACTCTTTGTATATATAAATTATTTATTTATTTTTAAAAAAATTATCAGTATTTGTTCTTGTACTTACTTTATTTTATTTTATTTTTGATAATATTGAAAGGAATATGGAGTGTCACTGCAGTACTTGAAGAATAGATTTCTTGTAGACATTTCCATTGAGAAAGATGGTAGAATTTTGAAGCTTGATTCCATTACTGACACCTCAATTTGGAAAGGAGCTGATGTTTTAATCTTCAATAGTTATCATTGGTGGACTCATACTGGGATATTACAAGGGTAATCACTTATTATTATTTCATCGATTTCAATTTATGTGAAAACAAAAAAAAATATTTTAAAGTTTTGTGATCTTATAACTAAATATGTACTATGTAAATTAAAATATACTAAAATGTCTTTTAAAATACTGTGGATTTAAATATGGTTTTGTGGGCAAAGGGTGAATCTATCGTGTTCCGTGAGCACTAGTAAAAATATACTATTTTATCATTGAAATTTTTCACTGAAAAATATTGTAGTGGTTATTCATACAAATATTTTGAATGAATTAGTAAGAAAAAAACACTAGTGTTTTTACATAGAAAAATTAGGAAGCTTTCCATTGTTTCAATGTGAATTTGTTTTCCATCATGTATTTTTTTCAGTGAACTGGTTCAGTAAAAAATGAGTGTGAAAATCATGTTTAATTTATAAGACAAATTTTTCATTAATTCGTAGTGAAAAAAACTTATGTCTCTAATAGTGACGAATTTACTAGCCGGAACTCTGTAGTAACTTTTACTCAAATTATAGATTCATATCAAGATCAACATTAAATATATAAGAATATTTATTTAGGAATCTACTAGAAAATATGCTATGAATCTAAATATATTTATAAATTTTAAATTTTGAATATATTTTTGTGATAAATTATGGACCAATGAATCATTTATATGGAGCTATTGATAATTTTATCTCTTTCTTTTTCCCAATTAATTAGGTGGGATTACTTAGAAGTTGGTGGCAAGCTTTATAAAGATATGGATCGTATGAAAGCATATAATATTGGATTGAGTACTTGGGCTAAATGGATTGACACCAACATTGATACTAACAAGACTAGTATCTTCTTTCAAGGAATTCCTGCTGTCCATTTTGCGTAAGTACCCTAAAATTTGATGAATTACTATTTGTCATTCCAAATACTAATTGTTTTAACAAATTAAATTTATTTTAAAGTAGTTGATATTTTCTAAAGTACACATCAAGTTGTTTATTGCCTCAATTAGTAGGGAGTTAAATAAGTGAGATGCTTAAGGAGAGTTAAAGAGTAGTTTAGTCAAATACCATAAGGATTAGGGACCAAATATATAATTTCGGTCAAGTTGCTCAAGATTTAATTTGACGAAACACATCAACAATTTCTTCAACTTTTTAGTAAGTTTTATTTAGACATTCGAATTATAGTTTGTTCTAATTGAACACCTAAAAACATGATAAAATGTTCATATCAGACATATCTAACTCAAAATTTGAAAGGATGTTTGCGCATGTTCTTGAGAATTTATTACGTAGATAAGTTAATTATGTAAAATATAGCACCTCCCTAATTATTCACATTATCCTTTTGAAAGTTTACGGCTTATCGAGGCTAAAGCCTAAAGGTGTAAAATTAAAGAAAGTGACATATTAAAGGGTTAACTTATCTAGTAATAGATACTTGAGAACACATAGAAACATTCTGTCATGTTCAGGTGCTCAATTGAAACATGTTTTAATTCAAATGTCTATATGAAATTCACTAACAAATTTAAGGTGTTGTCAATGCATGTATTTTGCCATTTAATTAACTGTCTTTCCTAAGGAATGTATCAAATCTTAAAAGACAGATAATATGAAGGAGAGGATATATAACACTATATATATGTGATTTTTTTTCTTGGTTGGCTTTGACTAGGGGTGCAAATTGGAATGAGCCAAAGGAGAAAAGCTGCAAGGGGCAAACCAAACCAATAGGAGGATCAACTTATCCAGGAGAGAGATATCCAGGAGAACTTGTCATAAAGCAAGTGTTGAACACAATGAAAAAGCATGTAAATTTGCTTGATATTACATTGTTGACTCAATTGAGAAAAGATGGGCATCCATCTATTTATGGCACAAGTGGTGAACTAGATTGCAGCCATTGGTGTGTTGCTGGAGTACCAGACACTTGGAATTTGCTATTATATACAACTCTTATTTCATAGACCATAGTATAGTCTCTCATTTGAATAATACAATATTATCGTCTTGAAAAAAAATATATATTGAAATTATGTTCAATCTTTCATCTTTTCCCTCTCAATGCATGATAGTATCTAAATATATATGCAGACTATACAATTGGAAGATTGTTTTGAACGATTAAATTAGATTATGAAACTATGATCCGTTCAAGTTTGAGTTATTGTTCCATTAATTTATTGATTCAACTCATGTTAATTCATTTAATTCGATTTATTTTTTATTACTCCATATGTAGTTCAAATTAATTGACTCCTGAAATATTTTTGCTAAAATATTTTAATTAAATTTGAAAAGTCACTCAAAGTTCAACTTACCTAAAGGTAAACAATTAAATTTAGGTAATTTAAGGTAAAGCTAATCACACAACATCCTTTAAATGCTGGAAAACCTTTAACACACCAAATATAGCATGACAATATTTGATTAGTTAGAACATGTCACTTGTACCCATGTTACATACTAACTTTTTTTATTTGACTTGACATGCCAAGTCATTTGACATGTGGCAGTAAACTAGACCTTTAGGATAAAATGGCATATTAGACTTAATTACCAAAGTGAGCTCATCATTGGTAGCTCAAATCATCGAACTAGTCCAATGAAATTAATTTTAATTAAATTCATAATTATTGGAATTAAATAATCAATTCAATTATATTAATCCATAATAGTTATTTAGTCTAAAACCCGTCCCCCATCTTTGTATTCATCCCATCAAGAATGTATTTGTTGATACAACCATTAGAGCTAACTAATTCACTATATTTTATTATACGTAAAAGAATGCTAATTTCCCACAAGTAAATTTGTAATTACTCACAAGTAAAGGGATTAAAAGTGCACATTTCAATTAATTGAAGATCAAATGTGCTTAGATATTACAAAGACTAAATTCAGAAACAACAATAACAATAACATATCCCGGGTGTTGTGTACGCAACCTTGCCCCTACCTTATAAGAAGCACTCTTCTGGATTTTGTTGACAATCGCATTAGTTAGATCCCTTCTGGTGAAGGAACTCATCAAATTTTGATCTGAACTCTGACGGAATTCGGACAGGACGGTAACTCTTATTAAGCAACACTGCTATTCCTCTTGCCTCCAAGATAGGCTGTGAAAAAATTTAAGAAAATACATTAAGATTTGACAAGTATAAAGTGTCCCTTTGTTATTTTTCCTTAGGAAATTGAATGATAATAGAGGTAACTGACCTCATGATCTGGAAGCTTGAAGATGGAGTGTTCGAAAAACAAACGAGCAGCTGTAGAGTCGGATACTCTCACCTTCACGACGAATCTATCTCCACTCTGAACCAATGATGAAAGAAATGATAACAGGCACGATAACATAGTTCAAAGTTTAAGCAGTTGTGTTCATATTTAAAGTCATAAAAGACTTAACAATTCTGTTTTTCCATATGACTAAAGTCACAGATACCAAAGCAATGTTGTATTAGATTGCCTGTCTTTTTTGAAGTTGAATCTCCAAGTTTTTTAAATGCTCCAAATTTAACTTGAAGTACTAAGTATATACTTAAATCACAGATGAGGGTCATACCCTTAGAGGTGCTAGATATTTGAGTGAAAGCTCTGTTATTGCTAATGCATCACCATCGCGAGCCACTTCATCAACACTTAGGCCAATCCTTTCTAGAAATTCATGACGGCCTGTTTCATTTATTGAAAATTAAGTCTAAATTCAAATATTGTCATTTAATTTGAAAGTCTTTGATATGGACTATTTCATATGGTTTGTAGTAAATTACTCAAGTGCAGATCGAAATCGTAAACCTTACAATGTTGACAATAACTGGCATAAGTAGCATTGTTTACAACACCAAATTGATCCAATTCATAGTCCCGGACTTTGAGTTCAACTTCATGGAAATGGAGCTCACTCATTCTGCAATAGAAAAAAAATCGACTATGTCAACGAGCAAATAGGAAACATCAATTCTTGCTGAAACTCAAAATGAAATTATCAAACATCTTTCTAGTTCTCTAGATTTGCTTCAAAGTTATATGTGGTTCGATCTCTGGTGACACCTTTCTATATTCAGTAACAATTTGACTTCAAACTTGCCATATTACGAGATCACATAAATTGGATTGGGATGGAGGAATTAATAAATAGATATATATATATATACGTACCTTTGTGTACCTTTGAGATCAAATGCATTAGTTTCAAAACTCCTCGATTTATTGGTCGATAACTGTAAATTTGGAGGTGGGAGTTGCCTGAACGGAAACGGTGGCCGATGATTCGGCAACGGTGAGTTAAGGCCATTGCTGCCAATCAAAGGGGAAACTAGGGATTGTGACATTTGGTGAAGAATTTACAGATGGAGATTTGGAAATATTGGGAAATTTAATTTGTTTTAAGTATATATAGGCATTAAGGTTTATGCTTCTATTATTGCGTTCGAAGCACGTAATAGCAAATTGTCAAAATAAGGTTATAGCTCACAAGTCTAAAAACATGAAAAGTTTCAATAATAAACCTTACGTAAATTCTTATAAGTTAATTATAAAACGAAAAGGAAAACAAAAAGTGATTACTTATTCATTTTTATTACGTACTCCGTCTGTTCCAATGACATTTTTCGTTTTTTGAGAGTCGAACAGTTTTAGTTTGATTGGGAATTTGCGTATGAAATCTTCAAATTTTTTGAAATAAAATTTATATATTTGTAAACTATGTAAAAAGTATTGTAAGTTACCATAATTGACAATTCAAAATACTTAAAAGATATATAAAAAGTATACAATGATAAACTTATTTGAATCTTGAAATTCGAAAAGTGTCACATAAATTGGAACGAGGGAGTATACGTGTTTAAATTTCTAGAAATAGGAAAAGTTTTTCTATAATAAACATTACGTAAATTTCTATAAGTTAATTATAAAAGGAAGAGGAAACAAAAAAATTAGTACGTATTCATTTTTATTATGTTTAAGTTCATCCTTATATAATGTTTTATTTTCAATGCATGTTAATTTAATGAAAAAAATTTAAAAAAATTATATCATTTAAATACTCATGATTTACATTTTCTTTATTTTAAAATTGTAATAATGTAAAAACAGTTTAATAACGATTTAACTTTTTTATATCACTTAACTAACGATTAAATTTTTTTATTTTAAAATTATAATTTTTAAATTTAATATAATTATATATAATTAATTTAAATTAATGATAAAATTCAGCTTGTGTTGTTTCAACGGACAAAAAAACTTTTCACGTTTGGAAACGTGACAGCCAATTGTCAAAACAAAGTGAGCTCAAAAAGTCTTTCTACGTGATCCTTGCTACTTGCTAGGGGTGGCAAATGAATTGTTTGGCATAAAGTTAGGTGGATTAAGCCCTAATTTGTTTTTTTATCGAGACTAAGTCGTATGAATCAAAATACACATTTGAATATTAAAATGTGTACTGAGATTTAGAGGTATGAATTATAACAAACATTTAAACTTTAAGATATGGATACTAAATAGGTAAGATTCTTTATTTTCTCAATATTTGAATGTATAAAATTTGTTTTTATTTAAATAATAATAAATATTAAATTTATCTACTATTATATCGATTAAATATTTTAAAATCTTTATATGATAATTGGTGGTGATAATGACTAACAATGATAATTATGTGTGTCGATTTAGAATGATGTTGATTGATGGTAATGGTTATGAGTTATATTTTATGGTATAGTGATTGACATCAGTAATTAATCATGGTTGTTGGTACATCGTGGTGGCTGATAATTAGGAATGGAATGATATTGATAACTAATGGTGATTGTGAATAATGATAGCGATTAGCAATATATAATGTTGATTAATGATGGTAATTATTGATAGTAATTAATGGATGTAATAATGATTGGTGATGATTGCAAATGATGGCTAATGATGATTGATTTTGGTGATTAGTGGTAGAGAAGGTTATGATTTGGCTGAGGATGGTAGGCGATAGTGATTGACGATGATTTTTCAAACTTTTCAAACTGGACAACTAAAAATGGACATCTATTCTTAATTTCTTATTATAGTGGACAAATAAAATGGACAAGTTGAGTATCAATTTACTCCCGTTTTTGCTATCTTTTATTTAGTTTTACTAGTCTCTGGACACGTACGGCTGATAAACAAAAGGATGGAGATCCTTTACAAGAAGAAAAAGGATAAAAAATAGTCTCAAGGGGGAAAGGAAAACATAGAAGCAACCCTACTTATGAAAGGCAAACAGGAACTAGGACAGGAACCAGATAGAAGAATATGACAGTGGAAGCCAACAAAGGGAAATTATAAATACAATATCATGGAACATAAGGAGTGTAAGGACCTTAAGTGCTTTCAAAAGACTTAAGCTAATCAAAAATCAATACAACATTTCTCCTATGAGTCTTCAAAAACCTTTTGTCAATTATATGACAATGCTTTGATATGCAGGGCTCTCTCTAATGTTAACAATAAAATATGGTTGTTCTAGAACAATCACTTCAATGTGAACATCATTAATGACACAGACCAACAAGTAACCTGTAGTATTATGCATTATTTTCAAATTTCTTTTGTATATGCTAAATGGAGGACAAGGTTGAGAGGAACTTTATGGGAAGATCTAGTTTTTATATCCAAATTCTTCTGATGTTGGGCGTATTTACACGCTTGTTCTGAGTTAACACATGCTAAATACTCTTGATTATTACTCATTTTAGTGTTTTAGAACTAATGCAATGTGCTTGTGATTAGTAGGGAAAATGCTCGAAAATTGGTTTAGTGTGAAGCAAAGGAGGCTTGAAAATCAAGCACACTGAAGTAGGAGAGAGGCGACTTAGCTTCTTCTTCTACGTTACTTTTCTTCTCTTAATTCTAGCATTATTTCTTGCTTGTAACATGTATCTTTGTAAGTGTAATCAAATTATGAGCCGCTAAACGTCCTTGTTCTAGAGTTATGGCCATAGTATGGACGTTATATAGATCTTAATCTAAAGTTGTTTATGCCTTTCTACCATATTTATTGTTCTTTTAATTCTAGCATTATTTCTTGCTTGTAACATGTATCTTTGTAAGTGTAATCAAATTATGAGCCGCTAAACGTCCTTGTTCTAGAGTTATGGCCATAGTATGGACGTTATATAGATCTTAATCTAAAGTTGTTTATGCCTTTCTACCATATTTATTGTTCTTTTAATCTTTGCTATTACTATTAATTCTAGCATTATTTCTTGCTTGTAACATGTATCTTTGTAAGTGTAATCAAATTATGAGCCGCTAAACGTCCTTGTTCTAGAGTTATGGCCATAGTATGGACGTTATATAGATCTTAATCTAAAGTTGTTTATGCCTTTCTACCATATTTATTGTTCTTTTAATCTTTGCTATTACTATTCTTTTGCTTAGCTTCCAATAGAATAAATGGATAAATTGTTAACATGAGAACTCGAGATGAGGAAATTTAGGTATAGAACGTGGGTTAAAAGGAGTAGGATGCATTCTGCAGAATGGATTTGTGGCTCGGATGGGAATCATACCTATAGTTTACCCTACATGACTCCCAGACAACAGATATAAATGCATTTGGGGTAGTTATGAGTATCATCACTTAACAATATAGGTATGAGGTTGACAAAAGGCAGAAACATCACATAAAATGGTGTGTGGTCGAGGAGGTTGCATTGTTTTTTGACTAAACACATCAGGCTCGATTCAGTTAAGTCGTGTGATTATTAGGAGCTCCGATTGGAAGAGCACGGTATGGCATAATACATAATCGTGTTCTTTAACTTGGCCTTAACTGACATCTATGTCTCTATCTGCAGAGGCGTATCTAGGGGGGGTCACCGGGTTCACGTGAACCCATGCTACCTCCCGAGATCATATATAATAGTGTTATATTTTTTTTAAAATATTGAAATATAGATGTGTGAACCCATACTCGGAGTATCATATTATGTGACGATGATTGGATGCACCTCTCTATGTGAGGTTAGAAATCTGAATCTTATATATGTATAGATATATCCGATCAAATTTACATCTTAGATCCACCTTTTTACAATAGTGCACCCCTCATTTCGAAATTCTGGATACGCCTCTGTCTATCTGTAGATGTGCACAAATAGACACTTAAACTTGTATAAAATTGAACAAATAGATACATTCGTCTTATGTGGCGTCCTACTTGGCAATTTTGTATCCTTTGTGGTGTTCTACGTGTATTATGTCACATAGAACACGTGTGTCTACTTGTTCAGTTTTATACATGTTTAAGTGTTTACTTATTAGGAGGGCATACATGTCAGCTGACGTCAAGTTAAAATGACATATTTATATATTATGTCTTTTATAAACTTAAACTTACTTTAAACTTCCGTTGAAAAAGAACAAAGACTAAAATAATTTGTTAGCCAAAAAAAGTATAATTCTTGACTTTTAACATTAAAATCTGGAAGAGTTTAATTGGAAATTGAGGGGAACTTCACAATAAAAATTGGCCAACTGACCATATTATGACAGTCCTCAGTTTACAATCAAATAGAGTAACAATACAAATTTAATATAACACACAAATAATTAAATAGTGAGCAATTGATAATCATAGTAAATTTGTAATTACTTACAAGTAAAGAGATTAAAAGTGCACATTTCAATTAATTGAAGATCAAATGTGCTTAGATATTACAAGGACTAAATTCAGAAATAATAACAACGTAATTCCACAAGTAGGGTTTAGAGACGGTGTTGTGTATTGCAACTCTTTGAACCAGTACATAAATAGAGCAAATTTTCAACTCTTCTGGATTTTGTTGACAATCACATTAGTTAGATCCGTTCTGGTTAAGGAACTCATCAAATTTTGAAATGAAATCTGATGGAATTCGGACAGGACGGTAACTTCTATTAAGCCACACTGCTATTCCTCTTGCCTCCAAGATAGGCTGTGAAATTTTAAGAAAATACAGTAAGATTTGACAAGTATAAGGTGGCGCTTTGCTATTTTGAATGGTAATATAGAGGTAACTGACCTCTTGATCTGGAAGATTGAAGATGAAGTGCTCGAAAAACAAACGAATACAAGGTTAAGTGTCTACTTGTGCACACTCAAAGTTAAAGATCATAATTGTCCGTTAAAACCAAGTTAAGGGTCATGTTTATGTATTATGCCTATTCAAAATATTGATTGTTTTGTTTAGGTGATGCTTCCTACTTGCTAGGATGGGCGTATAGGGGTGCCAAATAAAATTTCTTGGCCTAAAGTAGTGATAGTTACTAACAAGATTGTGTGGTGATTATGATGGTAGATGAATGATTAAGATTTAGACGTTGAAAATAAATTGATTTAATGATGAGATCTGAATAATTAAAATTAAAATTTTTATTAAGTGTAAATTAATAAGGCGTAAAACGGACAAATAAATAAATGAGACAATATTTAATTTTGCCTAAAGTTTTTTTGAATTAAAATGCATCAAACTCTTCAATCCATGCAATTTCAAAAAACAAAAAATTCAATTCTCATTATTACTCCTTAATAATTTAAAATATTCAATATTTTCCATGTATCTCATTCCCAAAAAAAATATATATATCTTGAGAAATTTACAGAAAACTAATAATCCATAAGGGCTAATTTGAGAATGAATTGACATAAAAGTACAAAAGCTACGTACAATTAGCAACAATTAGCAAGCTAAAATTAGCAAATTTTAGCCATTTTTTCCGCGACAAATAACCTAAAATTAATAGAACGGCATTTTTTTTAGATTGAATTATTTTTCTATCGTGTATTCAAGCGGCACCAAATTAGGGATATGGTTTCAATTTATCTTTTTTCGTGTTTTTTACTCCCACAAATAAGAGAAGGTTGTGTTTCCACCACAATATCAACTGACAATTATGACCTTTTAAGTTTGTGGATTATTTATGGAATGGGTGGTTTTAACAACAGATATTGATTTTATGAATTCATTCAATTGATTTCAATTTTATTAGCTAGCGAATTCAATTTTTTTTCAATTGTATAATTGTTGATTGTGTATAAGTAAAATATTGAATATTCATTAAATAAGTAGTTGTATACATTTAAATTTATGCTACCAGCTGCAATGTATACATATTCAAGTATGCACTAAAATATAACTAGCTATGTATATTAATTAGCTTAGAATTTGTATACACTGATTGATTGATTTTTACACAAATTTATAAACAATCATGTATACATTGTCAATTGTGTATACATAACAGTATTAAGTATTCATTCAATAAATAGTTGTATACATTTAAATTTATGGTACCAACTGCAATGCATATGTATACATATTCATGAATGCATTCGTCTATACATTCAGAATTTGTATATATTGAATTGATTAATTTTCGCACAAATGTATGAACAATCATGTATACAATTATGAATTTTGTTTGTACAAACCTTCAATTTCACAAATCAGGGACCCTCAATTCTTTTTGATGATGACGATGTAAGATTTTTAGAATATGGAAAAAATACAAGCTATCATCATGAGAAAATAACAGTTTTCCATCAATATATACAGAGTGAATTTAGATGTGAATGAAAAAAATTAGGCGCAAAAGAAGCCAGAACCTAAATTTTCACTCAAATTTTTTTTTGAAAACCCCTAATTCCACAAATGACAAAATTCTTGATTTAATGGGCAAGAGAAGTTGCTAAATTATATATGAAAGATGAATTTAAGTAAATAACAATGGATAAATAAATTATCATATTAGATATGCATACTCATAGCAGATTTAGGAATATAAGAGAAAATTTAGGAGAAGAACAAATTTGAACTAAGTAGAAAAGGTTTAAGAAAGAGAAAAAGGAGAGAAAAAAGGAAAACCTCACTTTATTGTTTTTTAAGAAAACAAAACGGGCTAATTCATGACAAAATAAATATTAAGAAACGCTTAAATGCATAAAAAAAGTGTGTTCTCTAATGCCAATTTAGTCTAAAGATTATCATGTTATGTGAATTTTTCTAATTTGAGCTACTCAAGTTCATGGGTTGAGTTAGGTTGGGTCCAAACCTAGCCCATCTTAATTGTGTGTCATGTCCAACTCGTTAAAATTTGAACGAATTAAACGAATCATTTGAGTTTGGGCTGAATTTTGCATCCCTAAAAACAAAGATAAAATTTCATCCTTTTCCTTTACTATAAAACACAATAAAAATTCACACGTATATCCAATAGATTTGAAGTGAAAAAAAAATGCATAATATATAAATATGCTCTTTAATTTGGATTCAGCTAGCTTCTATGTCCTTTAATTTTGGGTGTGCACAAATAGACACTTAAATTTAAATAAAATTGGAATTTGAAGTATCATATAATGTGATAACACCTCTTAAGTGGGGTTAGAAATTTTAAATCTTACATCTATCTTGGTTTTTTCTTTCTTTGTAAAATTGGAAAATACCTTTCTAAATGGTTATTGGTAGAACTTTTTGCGTTTTAATTAAAAAACAATCTTTGATCTTTCAATATTTTCAAGTGTATCACATTGAAAATTCCAAAATCACTACAACTTATTTAAATAATTACGGGATAAGACACAAGTACCCCCTAGACTATGACCGAAATTCCAAAGACACACCTTAACTAAACTAAGGTCATATTATCCCTCAGAACTCATTTTTCTGTAATTTTGTACACCTTTTGACTTACGTGTCACACTCTGTGACTCCACGTAGTTGAAGCGCGTGGGAGATGTTTGGATGTCACGTAAGCCAAAAAGGTGTTCAAAAATTACAAAAAAATGAGTTCGGGAGGGGGGGGAGGGAGGATAATAGGACCTTAGTTTGGTTAAGGTGTGTCTCTGAGATTTCGGTTATAGTCTAAGAGGTACTTGTGCCTTATCCCAATAATCAAATCAAATTGTATATTAAAACTAGTAGTAGTATATGTTATCATAGTCAATGAGTTCAAACGATCTCAATATCTTCGATACGAAATATACTTTTATATATATATGTACCTTTTCGTAATAGTTCATCCATCCTCTCACAATCTTGAATACCATGAGCCTCTGGAGTACCTCTATCAAGAAAATACTGGACCAAAATGCACTTCCAATGAGTAACAAAATACTGGTCCACCATATATAGCACCTACCAAACTTCAAGAGCCAACACAAAATTATAGAAAGGTCAAAAGCACAAGATTTGCAGATTTCAATGTCAAATTAAATCTTATTGATTATGAAAGTGTTGGAGGATTTAGTACACTTTCATTAGCGCACCAGATCACGATCACTATATCAAAAATGATTTTTAGCGTTAATTAATTAACGATAACTAACATTCTTTGTAAATATCCCTAAAATTTATAGCGACATTTGATCTAATGGCATCAATTAACTAATATCAGTAAAAAGTGATATGGTATAAATAGCAAAAATACATAAAAATCAGAAGATAAAGTGACAGGCCTGGTCCCATTTGGAATTAAAAAATTTGGCATTTGTAACATTCGATCACAGCCATAACGGCACAGTCAGCTACAAGCTAGGGCATAACAATAGATAATTAATATACAAATTGCAATCACTAGGAAAAAGAATGGACAAGACAAAGAAATTTCATGTCATTTTTTTTTTTATTGATATCGTGGACTTGCTTCAGCTTCGATTAATTTAAATTCATGCCTCTAAGTAAAGGGTGATCCATATTTAAGGGAGTGGGTGCACATGCGTCTATTAATTTATGTATATATACATGTATATAATCTTGGATTCGCCTATGCCCCTATCATAAATGATTCTATTCCAGAGCAGGGCGTTATTCTTTTTTAGACGAATTAAAAAAAGCGTGTCACATAAATTGAAACGCGATAGTACTAAATTGCTATTGCAATCTAGTTTGGACACTTGCCCTTATAACGAAATCAACCTTTTTCTAGTTGAAGGAGATGCTTTTACTATTTTGTTTTCAAGGACAAACAAGTGGCCTATGGTTCTGCATTGATAGAGACTGTCAAGCATGAAACTAGCTCTCTAAGCTTCCAAAAGACATTCACCCTCCAACAAATATTACATAGTGACATTATATTTTTTGTAAAATTAATAAAATATATTTATATTTTAAAATAAGGATAAGTTACATAAATCACATAGTGTAAAGATGAAATTACTATCTATCCCTACTTTTTTTCTAATTACAATAATCCCTTAAAATTAACCCAATCCGGATACATTAATGAAAGCGCGGATACATTAATACAAGCATGGATACATTAATACATTAATACGGATACATTATTAAAATAAAAATTAACTCAATCCGGATACATTAATGAAGGTGCGGATACATTAATACAAGCACAGATACATTAATACGGATACATTATTAAAATTAAAATTAACTCAATCCGATACATTAATGAAAGCGCGGATACATTAATACAAGCACGGATACATTAATACATTAATACATTAATACAGATACATTATTAAAATAAGGGATTTTAGTTATTTTTAAAAAATATAAGGACAAATGGAAAATAATATACTTAAAGGTGTGTACTTTAGTAATTTTTCCTAAAAATAATATAACTTAAATTTTCGCTTTATTTCTTAATTAATAATTATCGAAAACAATTCTATCTACTTTCACAAAAGGTTGGAGTAAGGCTGCATACACATCATCCTCCTCAAACTCCACTTATGAAATTTCACTTAATGACATGTTTGATATCGCGAATTTTATAATCATACAAATATTTTAGCGTATTTAAAATCGCAAGTTTAACCAATCTATCTTTCTAATATTTTAAACTTTAGTGTTGAATTAAACTAGGTGATATACATAGAGTGACATCTTTCAACCACCTTTGGTTGTTGCTATCCTATCCAAGATCCCAACAAATTGTCAAAAATGGTGCTCTTGATTTTAGCACACTACACTAGTACCCTAAACCTGTCCTTATGAAAGTTCATTGCATAAAGAGCAGAAGTACATTAAATCAGAATATTAGGCATGTGTAGCTTTCAAATTTCAACCATTCTGCTTTTGCACCATAACATTAAATCCACTTACTTCCGACCACAAGTGGGGTCTGAAACCTTATCTCTACCTTTATACAGGGATGGCAATGGGGCAGGGCAGTTTTAAGGCTATGTTGGGCGGGGCGATTTTAAGGTTATGCGGGGCGGGTAGGATGCAAGGCGGGTTGAAGTGGATTTTTAAAAAACTAATGCGGGGCGGGATGGGTTGCTGATATATGCGGTTTTATGCGGGTTCAAAATTAATTTTAACTTTTTACATGTTATAAGAATGACATAACATTATTTATTAAGATAATTTCTTTAAAATTACTAAAATATCCAAGATAGTAAATGAAACCGATTCAATAAAAATTAATATGATTTCTTACATTCTTCCCAATTGACCTTTAAAAAACAATTTTTTAAGCTATTATCTATTAAATTAATACAACTTAATGAGAAAATAAATTTATTTTTATGAATTTTATTTTTAGCATCAAACTTAATTAAAAAGGGCAAATATTCAAAATTTTATGCGGGGCGGGTAAAAAATTTTGCGGGTTAAGCTCAACCTGCCCCGCACCGCACCCCGCCCCGCCCCATTGCCATCCCTAGCTTTATAGGGTAAAGGTTGTTTCCAATAAGCATTCAGCTCAAGAAAATCATTTTCCATAACATGATTTGAAGAAAAAAAAATGTTACGAGCCCACTAACTTACAACAACATATCCAGTATAGTTCCATAAGTGAAGTCTGGAACCCTATCCCTACCTTTATGAGGTAGAGAGGTTGTTTCCGATAGACATTTAGCTCAAGAAAATCATTTTTCAGAAATGACTTGAAAGAAATGTTTTGAATCCACTAACTTATGTTACAAAAAGAAGTGTTAACACAACTGGTGTATATTAGGCCAAGAAAGCATCAAACAGATAAATTTACAATGGGAATCAATAAGGAGAAGTATAGACAAAACCAAAGAGTTCTCTTAAAAAGCTCTTTGAGATATTTCATATCATACTCATCATAGATAACATAGTTCAAAAAAAAAGGTGCATAATTGGAACTAAAATGACACTCGTTTTCAAGCCCTTTCATAGGCAACAAACACTCGAAGACTAAGCACATTGAGATTGAAGCCCTTTGGACGGCTCTTAAGAGCACAGGAAAACCCAAAGGAACTCGCAAATTCTTTGAAAACGACAAAAACATCCCCTTGACTCGATAACTTCTTAGAACTAACAAACAAATAGAACTCGATTTAGGAAAAATCACGGTCTGGAGCATCTAATTAACTGATTCTTGAGACAGACAACTCTTTTGACACTTAGTACTAATATTATCAAAACATAAACTCACTATCTAGCTGCAAAATTATGGGCATGCTATATTGAGGGGTGTTCCATTCGCCCGTGGAACATCATCCATCCAAGAAAAGGATTCATTGTAGCCATCGAAATTGAAGTCATCAAAATCAGGCAAACTAGTAGGTAACTGCTCATCACTCTCGATCAGACAAACCGGAGGGTCCTCAAAATCATTGACAACAAACTCATCCAAATGCTGATTGAAATCATCAGCGCCAATGAGGAATGACTCGAGCTCCAAATCAAGGTCCATACTTTCACCAATTCGAGCCAAAGATATAGTGTCCTCCATTACTGTCGACTCAGGCACTTCTTGTTCAACAACATTAGCCTCCAAAGCAACATGATCACTCGCCTTTTCATTGTCATTTAGGCCATTAAGTCGTAAAGTTGGAGCAGACACGGATACAGTAGTTAAAGTGTCCAATACAAGAACTGATGATGACAAGGAGTGTGAAGTGTGCGAACCCGAGCTTTCTGCATAGTCCTCTGAGACACCACCAGCAACATTTTGGCTTTGATTTTGGTGCTCAGAGACCATTGAACCAGAACTCTCCTTGGACACATTTGTGCTACAATTCTTTGCCCTAGTTTCAAATTCAAGGCGTTTCAATTCATAAGCTCGAGAAGCTTCCACAGCAGTATTATAAGTACCCAACCAAACCCGTCTACCTTTAAACGGATCACGAATTTCAGCAGCCCATTTTCCCCATTTTCGTTGACGAACACCTTTGTATTTCAGTAATAAGCCCCCTGCTGGCCTTGGTTGAATCAGGGGTTTAACTAAACCCTCTTTCTTTGTTCTCTTGTTCTCTCCATTGTTGCTATCTTGAAATGAACATTCAGTTTCAGATGCTTTTGTAGTACTAAAAGAGTTGCCAATCTGCAACTTAATCTCTCTAACGAAACGTTTACACCTCGAATCATCAATCCCCTCATCGTCCGAGGAATCATCAGTAGCATCAGGATCATAACAAACAATCCTAATATTCCTCACTAATCTATTTGTATCAACTTTTTTCTTCATGTTTCTACCAAGATTCTCAAGTTTTGACTTATCTCACTCCAAAACACCTCAAAATTAGCAAAAAAATTTGTTCTTTATAAAAGAAAAATGCAATTTAAAAAAAAAACAGGGAAAAAGTTGTAAAGATTACACTTTTGTATCAAGTAAGTATCGTTCTCAAGAGCAAAATAAGATGTAAAAATTGCTTTATATGAAATCCCTTGAAAAATACAGCTCCAGAACAATTCCTGCCAACAAAAAAAAAAAAAAAAAAAGCAAAACCCCACAATAGATCAGCTTCCAAAATCACCAAAAACCCACAATTCAACAACTAATAATTATTATCTCGCAAACTCACTTTTACTTATTTTTACTATAATTAACTATTAGTTGAGTGAACATACGAGAAATCGACAAATACTAAAAAGGGTTTAAGATAAATAAAATTGTACCTTTTGGGCCTCAAACCCATCGATAAAATTGGGGAAAATTGCACACAGAGAACAAAGAAGAGTACAGAAACTGAAAACCACAACTTCAATGGTGCCCCAAACTCGATCACAGTTAAATTAGACCTTGCCGACATAAATCTCTCAAAACCCACTATTTTTTCTTTGTTAATTTGGTGTTCTTGGTCCAAAAAAGGGAGCAAAAGTGAATGAGATATTTCTATTTATAGAAAGGAAAAGGATTAGGAATCTATGGTCAGAATTATTTTTTTCCAGAATCAGACAAAAGATTTTGATAATGAGAATTTTATAGAAATGAAGCACAATAAAGAACAACCCTAGTGGCCAGTGATAGTGGTGTCAAAAGAATATGAAAAATCGATCGAACCGTATCGATTTACGTTCTTTTTTAAATAAAATTGTAAACTTTTATTTAAGTGTATAATCGCCCCGAACAATTGAGATGGTCTTTTTAATTTATGAAAAAAACTGAAAAATTCCCGAATCGAACCGAATAACCTTACATGTATGTAAATATATTTATAACATTTTTCAAATATAAATATAACATAGGTCCTATGTCTCTGGTAACTAGATGACTTTGGGTCTTTGCTCTTTAATTAGCCTTTACATAGTTAGGTTTAAAATTAAAAGATATTGTAATAAATACTCTATCAAGCAATACAATAAAGCATATGCAAACACTCCTATTAAATGTTTAAGATCAAACAATATAGCTATAAGGTTTTAAATTCTTGTCTTCTTGGTGAAGAATTAAAGTGCTTCTTCAAGAATATATTTGTGAAAGAATTTTTTTTTAATAGTGGTATATTTTGAGGTTATATTTTAAAATGAAAAAAACCCGAAAATTAACCGAACCATACCAATATCGAAGAGAAACCGATATGATTGAGATGGTTTAAAAAAACTAATTTTGATTATATATTATAAAATACCCAAAAAATTGAAATGGTACAATGTTTAAAAAATAACCGACCGAACTGTACCATTGACACCCCTACTAGTAGCAATGGAGTGTCACTGTTAGGTGGCTGTGTATTTCTTATTTTGTTTCAGACAACATTTGGCACATGCAAATCTCAATAGTACTTTGCGGCATCAAATAGTCTCGAGATTAAATTATGATATCACTTAATTTATGGTTCAGTCGACAAATTATTACTTCGGTATAATATATCAACATGACCCTTAATTTGGCTTCAGCGGATAACTACGCCCTTCAACTTTGAGTATGCACAAGTAGATACTTAAACTTGTATAAAATTGAACAAGTAGACACACATTTTTTACATGGCATAATACACGTAGGACGCCACGTAGAACGCAAAATTATCATGTAGGGTGTCATGTAGGACGAATGTGTCTATTTGTTCAATTTTATATAAGTTTAAGTGTCTAAGTTGTGCACAGCCAAATTAAAAGTCATAGTTATCAGCTGACGCCAAGTTAAGAATCATGTTTATGTATTATATCTATTACTTTACTTGGGTGGAATAGTAATGTTGGAATAACTTATTATAGGATAAATTTGGTGAAATGACAAAATCTTTTTATACCTTATTTTTCACATCCATGTATATTTACGTTATTTTAATATCATGTATAATAACATTTACAATCTTCATTATTCATTATTTTTTACGATAACTATTCATAAGTCTTTCATTAAAAAATTACGTTATATAAATATAATTTTTATTTATGAATTTATTTGCATAATTTTAATGCTTATTTATATTTTGATTTTTCTATTACTGAATTACATATTTTTAATTATACATTATTTTAGTCGATCACTTGAAAGTTTTTATTTTATATATCAATTAAAATGAATATAACTTTAATATTTTACAATTAAGAGTAATATGTGTTTAAATGAAGTGACATAAATAATAAAGGCATAATACATAAATATGTCATTTAACTTGGTATCATCTTACAGTTATGTCATCTAGTTTTGGGTGTGTACAAGCAAACACTTAAACTTTTATAAAGTTCAACAAATAAACACACACATCTTATGTGGAATCCCACATGGCAATTTGAGTCTTACGTGGTGTAATGTGTCTACTTGTTCAACCTTATACAAATTTAAGTGTCTACTTGTGCAAACTCAAAGTTGGAGGGTATAAATATGAAATGAGATAAAGTTAGAGGGCACATTTAAACAGTCTAAATGTGAGTTAAGAAATCTAATTTTTGTTGAATAGCCCAAAAAAAAAAGGGATTTTGATTTTTTTAGGAGTTGTGATGTATCATATCTTCTAAAGTTGTTAGAAGAGTGATTTTCTCCTTAATTAATTGCTTTCAGCTATATTCGTTAATTAGACACACTCCTTATTGAATGACTTTCAGTTATATTTTTTAATTAGACATATATACACTTCATACAATTGTCTTCGTTGATACACTTGATACGGGTGAATACACAAGAAACAAATACATTTATATTCGTTGATACAATCTAATACAACTTTAATACAATTGTATTTAAGTGTATTCATTGATAAAATTGTATAAATTAGTTGTATCAATTATATTCGTTGATATAACGTCTCTCTCTCAAATTTTGCTCGCCTCTCTCTTCCTTCTCCTAAATTTTGCTCACCTCTCTCCTCCCTCTACCAGTCTCGCTCGCCTCTCTCCTATTATTTGAATTAACTCCCTACACTAAATTAAAAGTATTTCCTCAAATTATTGCGCATGGTCAGTACAAAGCCTTCCCTTTCATAAAGGTTGGTGTAGGCCAATGCATAATGTGGGCTACACTATTAATGAATTTGCTTTCTAACAATGGCTGCCAAGTGCCAATAACGTGACAAACAATATATCTCCAATAAAGACATAGAAAGATTCAATGGGTGAAATTATTAATTGAGTGACCTATATTTGCTCCCTAGAAAAGTACAGAAAATGACCAGGTTAAGTGTTACAAAAGCAGTGAAAGATGGACCTAAGTTTATTTACATGTGAAGAATGGGCATACTGAAATTTTTTTGAGAAATTTGGTTGAGTGACCTTTTGAGTGTAGTAGGTATAGTTAAATGACTTTTTGTGTTTGTGTTATAAAAAAGAACCATGATTCTATAGATAACTTTGATTAATAATGAAGTTTTTGCACTGATTGCTTCTATTTTGGGATGGTTTTTTATTATTATTTCCACCGCTTATTTAATGAAAATTTGTGAGTCAAATATCCTTATCTATGACCTAATTTCGTAAGGTATAAGTTTAGAGAATTTTTGTCTTGCTTAATATAAGTTATGTAAGAATTAAATTATCCGGCATAAATTGTGTAGTATCTAATTCAATCAGCATAAATTTAGAAAAATGTTGCAAATACCGGCACAAGTTTTGGAAATAGGAATAAGTTAGTCTCTTTAACAAAGGCAAATCTAGGATTTCAACAACATGGTACATCACTAGAAAAAAAAATGTATTAAAATGGAAATTGTTATTCGGACTCTCCAAAAATAATATCGCACCAGTATCGAATCCTTAAAAATGTACAACTTTTTAAGGATTCGCCCTGTCGATATTTTTAAAGACTCCGAGCACCATAACCAATTTGTATGAAAAGAAGAATATAGGCTCAACTTATATTCATCTCCTTTTCATACCTTGAAGACCTACTAATATAGGACATGGGCAATCTATTTACACATAATAGTAACTACTTTTAGTTCACATTTTCCAGGACATAACAAAGTTTTTCCCTAATGGCAATTCCAGTCCATGAATATCCATCATCATACTCTTTCTCTTATCAACTTCATCATCTAAATTGTCTATGTACTTGTGTTCTGTTGTGCTATACTTCACTCTTGAAGCATCTTCGATCAGTTGTCCATCGACGTTTATTTCAAAAGCTCCATCAGTTCCATTGGTGCCTAAAACTATAACTTTCTCAATGAACCATCCTTTATCCAATGCAAACTTGCTTTCTTGAACTTCTGACCACAACTTCATTGTTCCATTACTTGATGTAGCATGGAAATCGATATACGTTGAGTGTCCATTACCTAGTTTCATCTCAGGAAGCTCATCATCGTCGAGGAAAAGATTTCCTTTAGCTTCTATGTCATTTGTCCCTGATGGTAAGGTGACTACGAGGGTAAAAGGTGTCGTTCTTGCTTCTTTTGATGTCATCCCACCGCGCTGCATTGGTATGATGGTGTTTTGGTAGACATGTACATTGACTACATTTAGAGGCGCGTCTAGTGTTAAGGAATGTAGCTCTTTTGTGACAATTGCTTGTGTCATATCGAATAAATTGTACCATGTCCCCGGTGGAAACAGAGCTTTCACCTCTGTTTTCCCCTGATCTAACACTGGTGAGACCATGACACTGCTTCCTACCAGGAATTGAGTGCTCACGTCGTAAAGTTCTGGTAGAGTTGGGAAAGAGAAGAAGAGGGGACGAGCAATTGGCGCTCCTGTAGTGTGTGCCTCGTAGTTCAAAGTGTAGAAATATGGCAGTAACTTGTACCTCATTCCTAAAGCATTTCGCGCAGATTCAGCCACACTCTCCCATTGGTAAAGCTCTTGCCTTGGGGAATAGTAGTTCGCGTGATCCCTTGAGAAGGGATAGAACGCGCCAACTTCAATCCAACGATTACAAAGCTCCTCCGTAGGAGCTGGATAGAATCCACATATATCAGCACCAACCATAGGAACACCAAACAAGCCAAAATTCAACACTGTAGATATTGAATACCTCAAATCATCCCAAGTTCCTTTGTTATCCCCTGTCCAATGTGCAGCATAATGTCCCGAACCAACAAATGTGGAACGAGACAATATAAAAGGACGCTTGCCCTCGAGTCCTTGAAGAGCCTTATGAGTTGCAATAGACTGAGAAAACCCGTAAATGCTATGAGCATCATATTCCTTAACTCCATTATAATGAACTGCACTAGTCGCTATAGTTTCATAACCAATTGGAGCTTGTATTCCACTAGCATTAATCTTATATGGCGGATCATCCCATCTAGTATTCGTTATGTTTTTGCAATCCAGGCAACATATCCAACCAGGACCGGTACCAGTAGGACATATCCTTCCTTCAGGGATTGTACACAAACCCGAACAAAAGTTGGAAACTTCATTCATGTCAATCCATAGTCCATCAACAGGCACAAGTTCGCGAAACCTCCTGATTTCATCACCCCACCACTCAACAGTCTTCGGATTGAGAAAGTCCGGAAAATTGACAGCACCAGGCCAAACTTGAGCTAAATAAGGCTTGCCTTCATATTTGATGAAGACATCATTGGCTATACCTCTTTGATAAACACCATAAGTGTTGTTAACGCCGATTCCAGGATCAACGATGACAATGTACTTCATGCCACGAGCATGAATTTTGTCCAAGAATGCTAGCAAATTCGGACGAGGATAGTTAACAGGATTGAGAGTGAAATCTTTTTTACCATCCATATGATCATCATCATTCCAGATAACATCAAGAGGGATTTTGGCTTTGTTGTAGTTCTCAACAACATCTTCAATTACTGATAAATTGTGGTAACCCCATCTACATTGATGGAATCCTGTAGCAATCACAACAAGGAGGAGATAGTTTTAATTTGGAGATGTATACAATAAGATATTAACAACATTTACCAAACATTAATAGTTATTATTCACTTTCAAATTACAAGGTAACTAGTTATAACCGGTTAAATTATACTAATACAACGAAGAAGAGATCAAGTGTTATAAGTCCTAACATTGAAATAAGAAATAACTTTTCGTGGGGTAAAGTTTATATATTCATATCCTAATATCTTACTAGTTATGTCGTAAAGTTATGTCCCTAACACATATCTACACATATACTCTATCATTCCACATTAACTGTCAATTTTTTTCCTCTAAAAATGATAACGAACATGTACCCCAAAAGGCATAACTCTAGTTTCTGAACACTACGATAAATTTTGAAAAATACTAAGTAACTTATGTAACATAGTTTAATTCCTACATTTATATCGAGCAAATTACGTCTGAATAGTAAGGATATTTTGATCCACAACTTTTTTTAAAATGATTAATAGAGGTAAAAATTAAAAACCATCAATTTTGAGGATAAAATTAAAAGATCACTCCAAAATAAAGGCAATTCTTACAAAAATTTAAGCAAAAATTACTAAAGTACACATCTTTAAGTATATTATTTTTCATTTGTCCCTATATCTTTTAAAAATAACTAAAATCTCTTATTTTAATAATGTATCCGTATTAATGTATTAATGTATCCGTGCTTGTATTAATGTATTCGTGCTTTCATTAATGTATCCGGATTGGATTAATTTTTATTTTAATAATGTATCCGTATTAATGTATCCGCTCTTTCATTAATGTATCCGGATTGAGTTAATTTTTATTTTAATAATGTATATGTATTAATGTATCAGTAAATGTTGAGTCAACAATCATCGAGAGGGGTACCACCAAGCGAGATCGAGACCAGCCCCTTGTATAGGTATAGAGTTCCAAACATGGGCTTCTTCAAATATCCCATAAATTTAAATAAAGTATGGACTTCAAAGCTTGACTAAGAAGGGAGAAAGTTGACTTTGAGAAAGAAAAGGGGCGCCCTAGTATTAATGTATCCGCGGTTTCATTAATGTATCCGGATTGAGTTAATTTTAAGGGATTATTATAATTAGAAAAAAAGTAGGGATAAATAGTAATTTCATCTTTACACTATGTGATTTATGTAACTTACCCAAAATTTAATCAATTTGTACTACTTAAACCTACTTAAATGTGGGCTCTGTAGTGATGCCTTTATGTAAATTATTAAAGCCCTAAAGTGGAAGACATTTCATAGTGCATTATTATGATAAGCCAAAGTGGCAAAGAGAAAAAAAAGATGCCTACAATCTTTCCACTTATGTAACAATTTTTTTGCCAAAATGAAGAAAGAGGAAGATCTGATTGTCTAGCTGTTTGGCCAAAAGTGTACTTGATTTAAGTATCCACATTATATTTTTTAGATCATATTCGTGAGATATACTGAATATATTATTATTATACTCTCTGTCTTGGTTTATATGATTCAATTTTTTTTTAGTCAGGCTAAAAAAGAATGACACATTTCTATATTTAATAACAATCTAACCTTAAAATGCTTATTTTACGCTTAATGAAATGATCTACAACCACACAAACGCCTATCACTTATTTTACATCACAAATTTCAAAAGTTTTTTTTCCTTTTAAACTCTGTGTCAAGTCAAACTAACTCATATAAAATAGAACGAAGGAAAGTATTATCTAACTGTAAACCCATTGAGGATGAGAACTGTGTCTAGTCAAGCCAAATTGAGAGAAGAATGCCTATTTGCTGATAAAGCAATTTATTGACATTGACCATAACCTTATAGTAACTCAATTTGTTTGACTATTTAAATTTCATTTGGCCGGAGGGTTCGAATTTCTCGTTATGATTTCCTCACTCATTTTTCTTTTCTCTACCTACCCCGATGTAATAAAAAGAATTTTAAAAAAAAGAAAGATGATCCACGTACTACCAATATTCCTACCAATAGACAATAATTAATGAGTTTTTTTATTTTGTACATAACACGGGCTCTAACTTATTCAAATTTATCCTAACAGAAACGACAGAGACAAAATTTATTGAAAGGCCACTCACGGGTTTTAATCAAGACAAAACCTAAAACTTACAAATATTCTCTCACAGCCTTCATCTCAAGCCAACGATAAAGACGGATTCAAAATTTAAATATTCGAAATAATAATTAAGAATTTAAATTTTAAAATAGGCATAATACATAAACATGACCCTTAACTTGGCGTCAACTGGCAACTATGACCTCCAACTTTGGGTGTGCACAAGTAGGCACTTTAACTTGTATAAAATTGAACAAATAGACACACATGTCCTACATGGCATAATACACGTAGGACGCCACGTAGGACACAAAATTGCCATGTAGGTGCCATGTAAGACATGTGTGTCTATTTGTTCAATTTTATACAAGTTAAAGTGCCTACTTGTGCACACCCAAAGTTAAAGGTCATAGCTGCCAGTTGATGCCAAGTTAAGGGTCATGTTTATGTATTATGCCTTTAAAATATATATTTGATGCTACTTAATTATTAAATGCTCAATTTTCCAAAAAAAAATATTTATTAAATAGGAATAATTTTGTACACTATATCGTGTATTTAATAGTTTTGTAATGGGCGGGAAAAGAGTTAAACTGAGATAGAAGGTGTAAATAAAAGGACAAGGGAAGTACAGTTAGACTTCTATATAACAATTATTTTCTATAATAACATTTTACTAGAATGGTCTAATATTTTTAAACCAACTTTCATATCTTAGTTACAACAATATCTTGCAATAGCAGTTAAAAAACATCCAAACAAAAGATGTCGTTATAAAAATATTTGGCCGTAATTTGGAAGATTTACCAATAAAACATACAAATATCAAAGAGTATCATCATAAATACAAGATATAATACATAAACGTGTCATTTAATTTGGTTTCAGTTAACATCTATAACCTCCAATTTTGAATGTACACAAGTAAAACACTTAAACTTGTATTAAGTTGAACAAGTAGACACACGCATCCTACATAACATAATATAAAGTTATGTTATGTAAGATGAAATGTTTACTTGCGTACATCCAACATTAAAAGGTACAGATATCAGTTAAGATCAAATTAAACGACATGTTTATGTATTATGCCCGAACACAAATACATTAAAGAAGATGAGAGAATATCAAACTTACCAAAAGACCAATAAGGCATTGGAGCAGGCCTTCCTATGAATGAAGTATATTGATCAACAACATCAAGTGGTGTGGGACCAGAAAAGAAGTAAAAGTCCAAAACACCCCCAATCACTTTATATGTTAAAGACTCCCCCTTGTAAAACACATCCATCCCATTGCTATTTAACAACAAAACAACATGAGCATTTGCCACTCCATTCACATTCCTCAAATCCATATACATAGGATGTGATCCATACAAATCCATATTCAAATTAATAGCTGATTGATCAGTTGTGTACAAAGTGTAAGGGTCATTTGGGTAAATTTTAATCCCATGGGGTTGTGTATTTTCACCTAGACCATATAAAGAAGCATTTTTGGGCAATTTTGTTGATATTTCAAGATATTGATCTTTAAAAACCAAATTGTTATATGAGTCTGAATCATCAGAGCTTGAATTGAAAAGGGTCTCTCCATTTGATTTTCTTTTCACAGAAAAACTAAAAGGGTCATTTTTGTAATTGAATATTAACTCATTTCCTGAATATTCTGACTCTGCTGCTACTGGTGGAAAAAGGTTCTTTCTTGATTTACCAATATTTTGTTTTAATGATGGGGGTGTTTTTCTTTGTAATAAGTTGTAAGGAACTTCCCATCTTTGCTCTTCTGCGTCAGTTATATGAATCCTCAAACGATTATCCGTCTCATGCCTGGTTGATAACCACAAAATTAACACAAGGATTCAAAAAAAATATCAAGAATGATGTTCATGCCTGAATAATAATCACAAAATTGACATAAAGATTCAATTTTTTTCTATCAAGAATGATGTCCATGTTTGGATAATAATTACTCCACAAAATTAACATAAATATTCAAAAAATTAAAGAATCAAGAATGATGTGATGTTCATGTCTGGATAATAATCGCAAAATTGACATAAAGTCAATTCTTTTTCTTCAAGAATGATGTTTATGTCTTGATAATAATCACAAAAAATTGACATAAAGTCATTGTTTTTTCTTCAAGAATGATATTCATGTCTAGATAACAATCACAAACTTAACATAAAGATTCATTTATTTTTTTCAAGAATGATGTTCATCATGCAAATCTAAGAAATGATTTATTTATTTATTTGAGTCATGAAAGGGGAAAAACTTACTTAACATAGAGCTTCAAATGAGGAATATCTGCCCCATAAATATTGTTCTTCTCCTTTACTTGGAGGTGACCTATAATGCCTCCATCTTGTGATTTTTCTATAGAGATCAACTTGTAACCTTGGCCAATCTTGGTTTGTGTTGTGGAGACAAAATCAACACCAACAATACATAGAATCAAGATTAATAAAGAAGTAAGGGAAGAAGGTGATAAAAAGGAAGAGAAAAACATGATTTTGGTAGTGAAAGAATCAACTAGCAATAGTGAATCCTTTGAGGTTTTTGGGACTTATATACAAGGCAAAACTTTCTTTTGCACTATTTTGTGTATTTTTAACTTATTATAGAGTAACAAATAATATATACCAATTTAATTACCTTTGTTGGATGTTATCTATAGTGATTAACTTGGTAATCAATGTAAAAAATTAACCTACATAGTCGTCCACTTAATTAATAATACCGGATGGATGTGTAATATAAATTATTACTAGAAATAAGAGTTTTTTCCCGTCATGAATTAGTGGAAAACTTGTATTTATAGAAGGATAATTACCTATATACACAACATTATTTACCATATTTTCCATTTATCCCTACTATTTCAAAATATTTCAAAAATCCCTATTTTTCATCCTAAACTCAACTATCCGGATACATTATTCCTCCCACTTCAAACCCACGTTTTCCACTCCTATATTCACTCCTATATTCACTCCTTTAATCTCTCCCTAATTTCACTCCCATAATCAGATCAGTTATCTCCCATCATCTCCTTTTCCGGATACATCAATTTGAAATCTCATACCCAAGATTTTCCTTCCTTTTTTTAAGCCACAAATCTCTCCACAGTTACTTCTATTAATCCATTTTTGAATTTCAAAACTTTTCTCTTTCCAATTAATGATTTCAAGTTATTCAAGAGGTAGATATTTTTCCATCACTTCGGTTTTCGATTTTTTAATTTTTTATTTAGTTTTTTCATCTTAAAAATTACTGATACGTATCATTTATATGTATCAAGTTCTGCAATGTATCTGTGTATCATTAATTTTACATTTCTTTTCCTTTTTAAGCGTAACATAAAAGTATCTTATGTATCAAATATTATGTATCATTAATTTTACATTTTTTTTCTTTTTTAAGCATAACATAAAAATATCTTATGTATCAACACTGTCTCATGTATGAATTTGTTATTTGATTTATGTATCAACACTGTCTCATGTATTACTCTGAAATAAGCTACAATAATTCACAAACTTACCAAGATAGATAAATAGTAATGTATCACGCTCATTTTCTTGCAAGTTACTGCTAAATATCCATTCTTTTGTAATGATACATTCATACAAAATTAATTTACATGTATCCGCTACCTAATAAGGACTACACGTTAATGCATAGATCTAAAAGGAAACACAATTCGGGTAACCTTTACTTCTATAATGTATCTGGTAGGATTATAGTACATAGCAATTTACTAAATATTTTAAGAATAGTAATGTATCATGAGTAATATATCCAAATCGAAAACACAAATTAAAAAAATCTTTGGCCATGATACATTCATAAAAGTTAACACTACATGTATTTGATACGTAATAACTATTGTACAGTAATGTATTGATTTAAAAACAAACACCTTATGAGCAAACTTTACTAACTAATACATGCATCTTGAGATCACAAATCAAAGCAATGTATCTCTCCAGCCTTTTTGTCTGTTGTATCAATGTATAGTGCATACATTGCAGATCCATGCTCATGTTTCTTCACCTCCACATACAGTTTTTCTCCATGTCGTTCCTAAATAATCATTGGTTATGCAACAATCTATCAACATTAAAAAAGCTAGTGATACATTCCATAAAAAAGTTATTTCTATGTATCAATCACAAACAATCAGACAACTAATTTATGCTTAATATCATATACAAAATATAAATATAATTTGATACATACCCTCATTCTCGAACATTTTGATGTGTTTACAACAAATTACATGTATAATGTATCATATATAAAATACAGTATTTCACAAACACAACAAGATACACAAATAGTAATGTATCATACTAAACATTTTGGTTATAATACAATAATTCAAATTAATATTACATGAATCTAATACATAATAATTATCACACGGTAATGTGTCGAACTCTAAGCAAACATTGCAACATTTACTTATTTAATGTATTTAATAGGAATACAATATCACAATTATCATGGAGTGGTCCAAAGTGGAATCTCGTTACCCACTTGCAAGCAAAGGTTTGTGACAATCAGTAATGCCTTTGATTGAGGACTGTGGTTATTCAAGTCCCTGAGTGTGATCAGGTACATCCCCCTTATTTATATGGTAAGCCAACCACAAACTAATTGAACGAAAAAGTGTCATTCTTTTATTTTTACTACTTGTATTAAACTATAATGTTTGGGACCAGTAATAGATATAACCTCTTGTGCAAATCGAAAGGTAGACCATACAGCTTTACTTCTTTAATCAATTACAAGATATATAAATACTAATGTATCACGATTAATCTAGCCATCTCGAAAACACAAATCAAAAATTGAATTAACAACACGATATATATAATTCCATACCTCTTATTCTCATATCCCCACGAAATAGATATATCCATCATGTATCAACTATTGTTTTAGACTTTTTTGAATCTATTACGATTTTGGTGAGAATTGAGAGAAGAAAATTTGAATTGTTTGAAGTTGGGTGGATTTGGGAGAGAATTAAGAGAAGAAGATTTGAATTTTGAATTGATTGAATATGTTATGATTTGGGAGAGATTGACATCAACTTGATTAGCGTGATTTGGGGAACTTACATTCAATTTTACGTTTCCTTTCCTTTTAAATTGCAACTGAATTTACTTTAATGTATCAAATATAATGTATCTGGCTTGTTTGCTATGTATCCGGATAGCACTGATTTTTAGGGATTTTTGTAAAATAGAAAAGAGTAGGGATAGGATGTAATTTAGGTTTTACACTATGTGATTTATGTAAGTTATACTTTATAGAATATGATTTTCCCATTCATTTTTTCACCAAATCAGCTCACTGAAAAAATACACGATAGAAAACAAATTATCACTGAAATAGTAAAAAACTTCCTTATTTTTCTATATAAAAATTATTACTCCGCTATTTTTTTTCTTTTTTCATCAATTCAATCAAATTATATATCAATAAAAATAGCTACTGAAATTTTTTAAATTTAAAAATAATGACTTGTTAGTAATAAATACAAAAATATGGAAGATAGCCTACTATGTTTCACTTGGCAAGTAAGATGATAATGTGACGGTGCGGGTGTGGGTTTAGGGCTTTAGGCCTATGTGGGTGCTTGGCAATTGCTTTTTTATAGAAAAAGAAGTTTTGTGGTGGGTTCGGGTACAATGTTTAAATATTTTTATGTTTATTTTATTTTATTTTATTTTATGTTGAAAAAACTGACTAGATGGGCTTGATATTTTTCAAAATATTTTTTAATTTAAAAATTAACTATATTGACTTCATGAGGTTCATGAGGTCGCAATTGTGATTTATTTTTTAATTAATTACTTTTAAAAGCATATCGATCCCATGAGGTTGTTATATTTTCTCAATATTTAATTGTATTAGTCTTTTTCAAATTTTTTTAATTATCTAAACAATTTCATGATGTATGTTTTTTTTTTAAATATGGAGGAGTCGACCTAGCTATTTACTTAGATTGGTTTTAGCATTTTTTTTAGTATTGAGCTAAGCAGGTGGATTTATATGGAGCGAGTTTTTATATGGGACAGCGCAGATGTGAGATAAGTTAAAGTGTTTGTGAATTTTTTTCGTAACTGTATTGCATCGGACTGCTCGATTAATTGTCTTATCTATTGGCAAGAGTGATTGTTCAGAAGTTTAAATGTATGAATCTGAATTATAACACTAAAGTATATTTTAATATATTATAGTATTAAGTAGATTATTCTTTAGGTTATAAATCCACCTTTTATCGACAATTATTGTAACTAATTTTTAGGTGAACTAGTCTTGTATAATATTTTTTTGTAACACTATTGTTTTAGTATGTATAAAAATGTAACTAATATTAAAGGGAGTCATACAATACTTGTGAGTTGTGATACATGATGCAATTACTTCCAAATTATCATGTGATTCTGATGTTCCTTTGGTCCCATCTATCTCTTTCGATTTTCCGTTATTCCTACGTCAAATTGCACTAATCAAAGCTCCTTTTACGCGCTACGTTAGTCTCAAGGACAAATATCATCATCAGAGATGAGTGGATGAATAAATACTTTTAAAGTAAATACAAAAATAAAAATTATTTTCTCTCTAAAGTTAAATTTAGACATTTTTTTATTCTAACTTTTTTACTTGTAAAGATACGTCATAAAAGCTTAACTCAATTTCAAAAATTAGTTTATGAATAAATGATTTGTTGAGTTTATATAAGTAGATTGTCAGTCCATTTTTCAATCAATGTGGGACTCCAAATTCACTCTAACACCTCCTTCATGCAAAGACACAATTGGAGCGTAAACCAGTAGCTCAAATAAGGATGGTAATTCTGATACCATGTAAAAATATGACACATGCATCTAACTCAACCCAAAAAAATTGTTCAGGAGTAAAATTGCAGTTTATAATGTGTAGGATTGCACTCTTCAGTTTAATTTCGAAATGCATCATTAAATCTTATTTCACTTCCTATGTTATGATTACAAATGCCAGTCAATTAAAATAAATTTCTGACAAGTTAAATCATTGACTAATTTAATCTTTTATACTTGCATTTAACTTATTTCATGTGATGGATACAAAATTCACCTGCAATGTTTTCACATGAAAATTTATAATCACGATAAAGGGGTATCATCAATCTCAAGGTCGAGACATGAATTCTATCAACTGATTATTATTTCACAAATTTTATTTGTTAACATCCAACCTACTAGATATATAATGACTCACAATAAATAATAAGCATCCTTTGATAAGTCAAGATGATAAACAAATCGTATTGATTGTAACAATTAGGAGTGTTCGTGGTTCGGTTTGGATCGGTTATTGGCTAAAACCAAAATCAAACTAATTTAGTCGATTTTAAATTTCTAAAACCAAACCAAACGAAAAAAATAACCATATGTTTGGTTATTGTCGGTTTGGTTCAGTTTTTTTTATTTTTTCGATTTGAAAGTAATAAATTTTTTGAGGACATAAATATTTTGATAGACACCTAGTACATGAACAATCCACAAGAAAGCTATTGTAGATTCAATTAAGCAGTACTAGAATTATTATTATTACATGAACAAAGAGATTTAATTAAGAGAAAGTGTAACTATCTTATGTGAGGTAGGGTAAGTAAAGACTAAAGTAATGGATTTTGATGGACTTGGACTTAGAATTGTAATAGTTGGGCTAAAATTTAAGTGTTGGGCTTGAGAAAATAGTAAAGTTAAAGACTTAAGTTAATTAAAATTTAACAAAGTATTTATATTTTATTTATGAATAATATATAAATAATTATAAAATTTATATATCTAATTTCTCGGTTCGATTCGGTTATTTTTGCGGATTTTTTTTTTGTAAAATCAAAACCAAACCAAATAGTATCGATTTTTCAAAATTTAAAATCAAATCTAACCAAACCAAACCAGCTGTCAATTTTTTTAATCGATTTGATTCGGATTGTGGTTCGATTTGATTTTTTAACCATAATCATGAATAGCCCTAATAACAATTATATCAAGATAAAAAGTATAAGTTAATTTAATAATTTAGAGAAGTTGTTTTATATATTCAGCGCAAAAACAATAATTTCTACTCAGTTTGTTCAATGTACAGAAAACGTATTAGTATAACAAATCAAAATTATATCATTTCCACAATCATGATAAATTATATTTAATTTTGTATTATTATCATACTGATAACTTTTTCCAATTTTCATCTTAGATTGGACATATAAACTTTATACTTGTAAGAACGGATGAATTAATCTTTCATGTATAAACTAAGTTATATACGTGAATTCATCTACTATATGAGTAAACAAACACAGACGAATATCTTTCACGAGGCACCTTGGTTTGTTGGCCGATAAGTGGGCCTCGTGGTCATCCAGTATATAGGGGTGGCTCAATGGAACCCCCTTCGACTACTTCGTGTGTCTATTTCTTCAAATTTTGAACCCCCTTATTGAAAATTCTGGCTCCGCCACTGGTCCTTACCTTTTAAAACACTTTTCCAACAACCCCTCATTAATCATGATGTTGGCCGATTGGAAGAGCGTTTTTTTTATGATTGAAAATTACGCCATCTTGAATATTCCACCAAACGTTATCCATCAAAATTATTTAACGTCTTCGTTATTACGCCATATATATAGGTGCACTAATTGACTGACTTGTGGTTTTTCTTTTAACGAAAGACACCCTGGCTTTCTACCAAATGATACTACATCCGTTTTTATTTATTTGTCTGATTTTAAAATAGCACGAAATATAAAAAGTAAAGAAGATTTTTAAATCTTGTGGTCTTACACTCTGAACTCAAAAAAAAATAAAAATAGTTTAAGTGTGTTTTCAACACTTTATCATTCAAAAAAAAAGTTTATTTATTCTTAACATGTTAAAAGTAATAAATAAAAGGAAATTTATTTTCGATAGTGGACAAGTAAAATTGAACGTAGAAAGTATAAGAAAGTGATATTTTTTTAAAAAGAAATAAATAATTGGAACGTTTGAAGTTAAACTAAGGATACTAGTAATACATCATGTATTGTTTTTCCCAAGTTAGGTGGTTTAGCATTTCAACAATAAAGAAAAAACTACTTAAATAGAGACGTTAATCGCTTTTTCCTAATTAGGTGGTTTTTAGGTAAAGACGTAAAATTAATGAGTTCAATAATCAAACGTCTATATTCGTAGGCATTCGTCATTTTGCTTACCGCATTTTCCACTACGTCAATATAATGACATCATTACATATTGATTAATTACTTAGTCAACTACCAAAAATTCCACTATATAAACAACATAAAAAAAACTCCTCCAAATAATCAACCTCTAAAAATTCCAATTTGGAAATTTCATAGTCATTTACATATTTTCTCCAAAAAAATTTGTATGATGGAGGTGCAAAAGAGGAAAAGAATAAATGATGATAATGAAGCGATTGATAATAAAGAGGTGAAAGTTACGAAAGAGGACGAAGAAAATAATAAGGGGACGATGGTGAATGATGATGAAGTGGAAGAATTTTTCGCGATCCTAAAGAGGATACGCGTGGCTATGAAGTATTTTGATGAAAAAGCTAAAATCGTTGGTGGTGATGGTGGTGGTGGGGAGAAGTTGATGGCCGCGGAGAAGCCGTGGAATCCGGCTTTGTTGCCGGAAGATTTTGAAGGACAAGAATGTGTGGAGGATAATGGATCTTAAGCCTTCCTCTCCATCTTTGATTTTAATTTCCATTTCTAAGTATAATGAATGTTCATGAGCAAGATGTTTAAGGAAGAGATGAATGATAGCTATTCTGTTTCAATTTATTTGACATAATTAACGTTGAAGGAAAAAAATACTTTGGTAATTTGAGATCTTAAATATCTTATCGATCACTAGATTTATGTTGCTATAAAAAGATGATATTGATTAAATTAAGGATAAAATGAACTATTGAACGCTAAATTGGCTTAAAATAAAAAAATATGACATTTTCTTAAAATGGCATAAGGAAATAGTGTCACTAAAAATTAAATAAAGGAATAGTAATTATAATTAATTTAGTACGAGGATGTGAAATAAAGGAATAGTAATATGATAGCTGAGAATAATTTTTTGAATCCATTTCTTTAAAAATTGGTAAGGGTCTTGGAATTTGATCCATCCTATAGTGAATCTAGTTGACACATTTCATGAATTTGGCCTTAAAATGATCCACCTCCTTGACACAACCATCACCATTTGTAGAAGTTGGGTCATCATCTAGTTATGTTGTGAAATTAGATTTATTATACGTGATACCTAGAGTTTTATCGCGATCTCAAAATTAACTCATATCTATGACTTTGGTTAGTATAATTGTCTTCTTCATAATTGTCCATATCTTCAAGGGTTCGACTTCTAGCAATTTGTTGGTTATATCCACCCCTATGGATGGGAGATATGTCCCTCTCTTATTTTTCGGGTTTGCTCACGAGTTGATGGCTCTCCACCGAAGTCGGTTGACACTCAGACCTCTTCACTGTTAGAAGGTGAATCATGATTGCCATCCAGTTGAACATTTCTTTTGTCATGAGATATGAGATGAATTTTCTTGCGAAACATATTAAAGTAAATTAATAGAGAATTAACAAGTCAAAATAGTACTATAATTGCCAATTAGATTGGATGTTAAGTCAAAAGAATCACTTTAACAACCTTAAATATATATTTTCGTGTGATATTATAACTTAGATATAAATAGAGATTTTGAACGATTAATTTCTTTTGATATCGATTGCATGAATCATGTGAGTTTAAAAATCAAAGACATTATTTACGTAGGCATATGATATCACATGTTGATTCCTTTACTAAGTCCCAAAATTCCACTATAAAAGCAACACGCGTAAAATGACTCCATAATAATCAATCTCTAAAAATTCCAAAATTTGGAAATTTCATAGTCATTTACACATTTTTTCCACTTTTCGATAATTCCCTTGCAAGAGCAAAAGAAGACAATTTGAAAAATTAACTCGAGTCATATCTAAGACTTTGGTTAGTACAATTGTCGTCTTCATAATTGTCCATATCTTCAAGGGTTCGACTTCTAGCAATTTGTTGGTTATATCCACCCCTATGGATGGGAGATATGTCCCTCTCTTATTTTTCGGGTTTGCTCACGAGTTGATGGCTCTCCACCGAAGTCGGTTGACACTCAGACCTCTTCACTGTTAGAAGGTGAATCATGATTGCCATCCAGTTGAACATTTCTTTTGTCATGAGATATGAGATGAATTTTCTTGCGAAACATATTAAAGTAAATTAATAGAGAATTAACAAGTCAAAATAGTACTATAATTGCCAATTAGATTGGATGTTAAGTCAAAAGAATCACTTTAACAGCCTTAAATATATTTTTTCGTGTGATATTATAACTTAGATATAAATAGAGATTTTGAACGATTAATTTCTTTTGATATTGATTGCGTGAATCTTGTGAGTTTAAAAATCAAAAACATTATTTACGTAGGCATATGATATCACATGTTGATTCCCTTTACTAAGTCCCAAAATTCCACTATAAAAGCTACACGCGTGAAATGACTCCATAATAATCAATCTCTAAAAATTCCAAAATTTGAAAATTTCATAGTTATTTACAGATTTTTTTCCACTTTTCGATAATTCCCTTGCAAGAGCAAAAGAAGACAATTTGAAAAATTAAATCGCACAAAAAAGTCTAGTTTTAAATTTTAAAAATCGATATATAACTTGATTTGGTTTTGATTTTAATTTTAAGCGAAAAATAATCGAAAAACTTGAACCAAACCGATTATATAAATACATATTTAAAAATTATAATTACAAAATATTTTATATAAATTTATTTAAATTTTATGTACAATACATATAAATCTCGAAGGGAAAATTTGGTTATCATGATTAATTTAGTTAATAAACGTTACTATGAAAAATGTGGAAAAAAAAATTCAAAAGACAGTGAATTAAACGGATATAATTACTCTGATTATAAACACCGTCCATTTCTACGTACGATTTTGGTTATAAACACCGTCTTCATTTCTGTATTAATGTATATGCGCTTTCACTAATGTATCCTGATTGTTGTATTAATGTATCCGCGCTTTCACTAATGTATCCTGATTGTTGTATTAATGTATCCGCGCTTTCACTAATGTATCCGGATTGGAAAATTCCTTATTTTAATAATGTATCTGTATTAATGTATCCGCGCTTTCATTAATGTCTCCGGATTTGGTTAATTTTAAGGGATTATTGTAATTAGAAAAAAAGTAGGAATATATAGTAATTTCATCTTTACGATTTATGTAACTTATACAAAAAGATATTTGTTTACTTCACCCAAAAAAAAAACTGTGTTGCTGTTAAAGCCCAAGTATTAGACATGGGCCAAACCTCCTCTGAGAAGTGAATTGCTGAGCCCAATGAATATGCCTAAGCAATTGTCCATAGTATTAATAAGGAAAATTAAAGAATTTTATATTCATTGATGTGTTGTAAAAATTGACACAACAAATCATCTATATTTATCTAAAATGAAAGTAATCTTAAAAAATCACATAATATAGCAATAGTTTGAGATTTTATAGCAGATACATAGATACAGAGATTATATAGCAAATACATAGATACTTATTAAGTTATCTATTAAAACATATTATATATGCGTGAATACACTTATTAAGTGTGTAGATACAATATATTTCGCTACAGAGATATTGTTTATATGCAGAAACACTTTTTCTAAACATGGATACAATGTATTTAACTGTTATTATACATGTGAATATAATGTATTTTTCGTAACGTTCTAAAACCAGAATGATGCGACATTTCATAACTAAGTAAAATCTTGCTATTTTCATAAACCTAAATACAAATAACACTATTTACAAAATTTTCTCTATTATATATTGTATTTTATTTACCAAAAATACATGAAGATCTTAATGGAGAAGTGTCATAGGAGATCCAAGCCCTAACGTGTACACATAAAACTCAAAAATTTCAAAGTAATTTTCTAGGAGAATACGTCATTTTTGTTTTATTTTGTACATATTCCTAATCAAAAGGGACAGAGTTTCACATTGACATAAGAATATTCATAGAATTAAACTCTTTTTATACATTTGCTTAATGTGTTACGTTCCTTAGAGTTCAAGGAATGTGGAACATTCCATTGATATTATAGTTGATAGTTTTTTAGTTGCTTCGTATAATATTCACTTGGGTGTTTGGTAATCATTTTACAATTCTACATGATTAAAACGTGTACAAGTTATGAGTCAATTCATGCACTATTATGTACATAAATAACTAATCTCTACCTTACTGATATCAATAGTATATCGGAATAACTCTAACGAGTCACCAAACAACTCTTTTACTTCTTGGTTTGTGTGCCACTATCATTGTTTCAATATTTTCAATTTTGTTATTAATTCCACAGGCAACTTTTTTGGACCAAATATATATGGTATTATTCTTCATAAACACCTTTCATGGGCAATTCTTGACTTGCGCTAGTCAATATTACTTGTCTTTGATGCTTTAAATAAAGAAAAATAGAAGAAGTTTAATATTGACAAAAGCTAATGGAACATTGAGAAGACTATTGGGTCGCTTTGCGTTATACAAATAGCGTTTATTGATCACTTTTAATATTGACCAAAGCGGATAGAACATTGTGAGATTATTAAGAGGGTGTTTATATTGACTTATTTCAAATAGTTTTTGACTTTTAAGCTTTTTATTTATTTTTTGAAGTGTTTCGAAACGACAAAAAGTGTCTTTTTAAACATCTGCTTTTAGATTAAAAAATACAAAAAAAAGTTAAAAGTCAAAGTTAAGTATGACCGACTTATTAATTTTAGATTTTAGCTTATAAGTTATTGTATTTGACAAATCTTTTTCAAAAAATGTCTTTAAAAGTCAAATCACGGAAAGACCAATTTCGAGGTCAAAAGTAAAATTTCATCGTCAAATCAGCTTACTCATATTACTAGTGTTTGATAAACGGATTGTGTTTGACATATTTATTGCAGTACCATATTCATATTACTTGCACATTTGCCCCATAATTGGAATATAAATGTGAAAACCTAAAATAAGTTGGATGGCCTAACAACCACCCCCACCCCCACTCCCACGCTCCCAACTAAATTAACATAAATACTCATCAAAATAATAACTGATAAATATTTTTTATATATAAAATATACATATTTTATATATAATTAGTATGTATTTATCTAGCAATTATAATTATTTTCTACCAAGTGACCACATGCGTTTAAAGGCACCATAAATAATATTGATGGGTACCTAGCAACAAATCCTACGTGAAAATATTAATTAAGCTAATGAAAAAAAAAACAGATTGATATAAATCAATTGGTGGTGTACAAGACATAAAGATGCAAATGCAACCAACACTCGTATTTCGTTTTGATTTGTTTGTCTGGTTTTAACTTGATATAAAATTTTAAAATAGATAATTATTATAAATCTTATGATCTTAAACGAAAAATATATAGAATATACCGTAAATATTCTTTAATCTTGTTACCTTAAACATGTTACGTGAAAAGTTAAAATTACAGAATTGTCAACAAAGAAAAAAAAGATAATATTTTTTGAAATGAAGGGAGTATAGAAACATCACATGAATAGACAAGTTGAGACTTGCTTGAAGAACAAGAATTTTGATACTTTTCTTGAATTTTGATACTTTTCTTGAAAACTATAAAATAAAATTAAAAAAAGAGCATAGATTTCTTTTCAACAAAATTAATAAGCAATTTGTTGAAGAGCAAGAAGAAGAAGAAGAAGAAAAAGTCATTCAAAGAAAAGTTATTCAAATTTGTTAGAATATTGTTCATGATGTCCACATAAGATGGCAAAATATGATTGGTTTGCTACATAATAATCTTGACGAATATAATTTCAAAAAACTTGACACTTTCTTCTACACGTCAAAGTTTTTTTTTTTTTTTGAACCACCACTATGATATTTCATTTGTCAATTTTATTTATTTCGTGTTGACTAAAATTATATATACTACGTATAGAGGTTTGTTTGTTAGACCAATCTTATTGAAAGTGGCTACTAGAAGTAGAGCCCGTTTGGATGGGTTTTTAAGTTGGTCAAACTAACTTTTAAATCAATTTTTGACTTATTATAGTGTTTGGCAATTATAAGAATAACTTAAAATAAATTAAAAATTAAAAGTAGGGTGCCCCCTACTTATTTTTTAAAACTTATAAATCATTCTACTTTGACCAAATATATTACTTTTTTACCCTTAATTCTTTTATAATGTTAACAACTTTAAGGGTATTTCAGACATTTTGATAAAAAAAAAAGTGACTTTCAACATTTTTTTGTCAAACACATTAATAAACACATAACTACTTATTTTTAAAGTTACTTATTTTAAGCCAATCCAAACGGGCTTATAGTTATGAAGAAGAACGAGGAAGAAGTATAAAACAGAACTGTCAAATGAGCAATTTGAAAATAACTTTAGCTAATAAATAGACGAATCAATAATCTATTCAAAAGTAATTTGAAATGAAATGAATTAATTTGAAATGAGCTAAAAAAAAAAGTAAATCATAACTCATATCGATCAATACTTATTGAATTTTTAATTTCTTTATTTATTCTTTTATAGCTTTTAGTACGTAATAAATTTAATTATTATTATTATGACTATATAACATGTTAAATTAATTTTTATATATAACTCATTACTTTAAACATAAAGGCCTTAAATATCCAATTCATAAAGCTTAAACCGATTTAAATTCGGCAACCTAAAGAAATAGCTAGAAGAACTCACGTGATTGTGGATAGGATAGTTGATATTCCTTCGCCCTTAATTAAAGGTTTCGAAATCAAATCCTCATAAATGGAAAAAAAAAATCTAGTTAAAACATCACTTTTCAAAATAATATTATAATGTGTGAATTTAAATTTAATCAAATCCTAATATAAATATCGGACATCAAATTTTTTTTAAAAAAAATATGTGGAAAGTCTTAAGTAAGAGCTAAAAATGTTGACTAGACCCTTATCTTCTCAATTTTTTTTTAAAAAAATGAATGGTGAGGATGTCTGACCAACAAACCTATAATTTCCACCACTAATTCTTTCCTATTAGCCGGCTGTATTTATCAATTTCTTTTAATTGAATTTTATTTAAGAAAAATATTTCTGCTGTCTCAATTTATGTGACAGTATTTTATTAGATATAAAATTTAAATATATATATATATATATTTTAAAGTTTCCTATTTAAAATAAATTTTAGATATTTTATGACTGACTATAAATTATGTCCTCTATGTCAATTTATGTGACATGATTTAGATTTAAGAATCAAACTTTATTATTTTGCTCGTGAGTTCGAACATACAATCTCTAATTTTTTTGAATTTTTTTTACATATTTATAAATTACCTAAAAATTACTAAAAATTACGATAATTAATAATTTTAAATATTTAAATGACATATAAACTAATAAAAAATATGCCACGTAAATTAAGAAATAAGAAGTAAAAAATACAATGAGTCGAAGAAAGCCAAACTACTACCCCTACATATATCATCAAAGTTGAGAAGAGAAAGTATATCTTCACATTTTTTTTATTTATTTAAATATATTAGTCAACAAATTAGATGTATTATCTTCGATTCTCTAGAAGTGACTATCAAGTAGTAAATTTTTAATATTTTTTTAGCCGGATTTTAAACTATATTGGGATATTTATTTTAATTATATCAATGTTTAGCGGATTAATTGTCCACCTCACTATAGCGGATTCGTTTGGTGAACAAGTTATTTCAAGATTAATTATTTTGGAATTAGTTATTTTGAGATAACTTATCTCATCACTATGGTATAAATGGTAGGATAAGTTATTTCAAATTTGACAACCAAACTAGATACTAAAATTTTATTCCAGAACTATTTTTTTTATCCTAGGACTAATTATTTCTATCCCTCACACCAAACGATCCCTAAGAAAATTAAGCAAAAAGTACTAATTATTGTATATCATACATTATTATTTTAATGAATACAATATTTGAAATGATTGTATTATTCTCTGTCGTTACATAATGTCACTCATCGATAATTTGAATGATAAACCCACAAAAAAAAAATAGGATATGGGATATAGATGCTGTGAAAATGTAGGGTGAAAAATCAAATTGAATTATTAAGTAATAAGTAAAGACAGAATGAGAAAAAAATATATTAAGATAATGAAACAATCATATAAAATTAATCATTTACGTAAAAATAATTTTAAATAATACGATACAATTAAATTTAAATAACAATTAAAATAAACATTATATATATAAACTAACAATACAATATAATACAATAGAACGGAAACGACCCACCAAACAAGATGTGATCAAAGAAAAGACTATAATGGAATGGGACCATTTTATCAATTACGACATGGCATGGTTCATACACCATAAAAAATTTCGTATAAATTAGTGATTTTTTTATAAAGTAAGATCATCAATTGAATTTAGACCAAAAAAAATATAATAAAAAAAATCATCAATTTAAAGTCATTATGTGTACCATGCTTTTTCTTTTAAACGTGGCCATAATTTTCCGACCCTAGAAATAGGCCCTCCATGTCTACCAAAGTGGAAATTAACCCAATTAGGCATTTTTCTATATGTTTCTTTTTTTTGGGGTCAGAATAAAAAAAAAAACAAAAATACGTGTGTCCCTACTTTGATAATGTTATAATCATTTTGTCATTAAATAAATATTATATTAAATTTTACACACTACACAATAATTCAAAGTAGTCCATCTGATTTCAAATCATGATATCAAAAATTGCATAATCAAACAAACATAGAATCAACATAAAAGAGCCACTTTTCTCCCTCGACTTTCTCCTTAATGGCTCGAGCATGACAAACAATTTTAGTTCTCACTGACACTAATTATATACTTATTATATATTTTCTTCGTTTTAAATTATATGTGTGATTTTATTGTTTTAGAGAGCCTATGATTAAGTGGTTTGTATGCTTACTTTAACTACTTGACGAAAGAGAAAAAAACAACATTTCATATTTGAGTTTATAAAGTTTAAAATAAAATTAATTAGTTTTTTCTCATTTTATCTTTAGCTATAAATAATAATTGTTTTTAAATATAAACACCTCAATAAAGTAAATATTTAACAAACAAAAATTATATATTAAAATATAAATAAAAATAAATAATGAAAAAAGTCCCCTAATCAATAATTTTTTAAGTGGCATGTAAAATTAAAATGCGATGAATAACTTGAGATAGAAAAAGCACTTGGTACACATTTGTTATATAGTAAATATACACTTGCGCCGGACAATGTGTTTTAAATTCCCTTAAATATTTGTAGATTTGGTTAGGTTTGATGCTTATAGAGTTAGTTAATTCCTAACTTTTACTTCTATTTTTTTCTCACTCAGTATTTAGAGTCCGCATAGAAGTCCTAATTAAATTCGAATCACGCATTGTAGGGCGAGTTTTCAACATGATTTTCTCCATATACTATAAAATTCGAACCCAAGATCTCTGGTTAAGAGTGGAACAATTCCACCACTGCAACATAATCCATGTTGACGTTAATTTCTACCTTTCACACAACTAATGGCTTTGAAATTGTTGCTTAAAATAATTGTCATTTTTTTATTCATATGAATCAAATAAATTTCTCTTTTGACTAATACCTTGCAAAACATTTTTTATTCATTGTAAAGGATAAATTACATCTTTTGTACGTTTTGTATATTGTATACCAAAAAAAGGAAGACAAAGTCCACATATTATGCGTAGTATCTTGGCACCTAACAACAAAGAGAAATTAAATATGATAAAAAATTTCGATGATTTTCCAATTTCTATTTTTGTTACATAAAAATTATCTCATAAAATTAATTATTATTTGTTACACAAAAGTTATTTTTCATACAACTTTGGTTGAATAACTTAAAAGTAAATTTCATCTGAATTTTTATATTTTATATTGAAAATTAGTTAAACACTAATCACTTTTAAAATAAAAGATTATACCTTCTTTGATTTTTCTTTATTCTCTTTACTTTCTTTATCAAAATTCTAATAATTCCTTCAATCATAAAAGTTGGGAATAAAATAGTAACGATGATATATGTCGATATCTACTCAAATAAATAATAAAATTCATCTAATGTGACTAGTAGTTTTAATAATTGTACAACTCCATATCCACCCCTAATTAACTCATGCCATATGGAACCCCCAATAATAACAACCAACTTCTTCCTCAACTTGATAAATACTCTTTCTGTTCATGTTTATCTATTCATATTTGATTCGAACATATTCATTAAAAGTAATAAAAAGATAATTATATTATATTATTTTTAATTAAATAAATTATGTATTTATTTTTTAATTTAAATATTTATTTATAAAAATGAACGAACGAAATAAATGGTTAGTTCTTAATTTCCACAATGTAAGAAGAAAAAAAATATTGTGGTTGAACGAATCCACTATGGTCGACTATATGAATGGGAGGGTCAACTATTGGGATTGACAAATTAGGTTTGCTAGATTGACTAAGTTTCCTTGATTGAGTTTGAGCTGTATAAATTGTTAGTCTAATTTTTTTATTATATAGTTATTATAATCATTAAAGGATAATATATAAATATTTTTTAAAATATGAAGAAAAAAAATCACATTGATTAAGTATCTTCTACACGCCACATTTCCACCACTATTCCCATAATCCTTATCCATATCATCAACAATAATAAAATATTCCATGAAATTCTCTTGATATTGCAACATGAGTAAAATACACTCTTAAATTCTCGTCAAATTTAGGGGAGTTTTGAATACTTCTCTCGATTTTTTATTAAGAGTATCATGTTTCTATAAAAGTTTGAGATCACTTGTTATGTCATGTGGCAGATCGAGGTATATTGGAGGTGTATCTAAGTTTAGTTAATCAAGTAAATTGATGTTTTAAGACTGTCAATAGTTTGGAAACGAAACTAATAATTCACGTCTAGTTCAAGAACGTTTTTAATACTTCTCTCCTAATAGAGCAGAGTGCAAGCAGTCCATATATACTTCTACCTCACGAAAATAAGAAAACTGTTTTCAGAGAACTCTCGACTTTGAGTACAATATCCTCGTCCATATCATCCCACACCTTAATTTCCTCACCTTTATCTCTCATATTTGTTAAAATTATTATATATAAATTTTTTTTCGAATAATGACTTTTACTTATCTATCGAATTAAAAAAATATATTTATCTTAAAAATATTTTTCAAGATTTGTGTTGACCACAACCAAAATGTAATTCAAACAACTTTTGGAGGGTGGAATAGACATTACAAGAATTGATATTTTTCTGGAAATTACCATGTATGGGACCCACCAAGATATGTTTTGGTTTGTGAAAAGTCACCAGCTAAGCTATCATAAAACTTGGATTTGGTCTCATAAACTATCAAAATAAAAAAAATCATATTTGAAAATCGAATGACATTTATTTATATGCTAAATAAAAATTAAGAACTTGTGGCACTTTTGTTTTTTTAATTTTTTTATTTATGATTGAGATGTTCAGGCTAGCTTTTGTGTATCTTAACTAATTTTACGGAATATTTGTCACCTTCCATCATCTACAAGTACCAGATAATTATATCCACCAAAGCTAGACTAGATGAAAAGAATCACCTAGTAATTTTTACACTTAAATCGATAGTATTTTAAAAATAATCTCTCTATCTCTATGAAGATGATTTTGCACTTAAATCAATAATATTTTAAAAACAATCTCTTTATCTCTATAAAATACTGATAAAACTCTACGTACATTCTATCCTTTCTGACCTTACGTGAAATGAAAAAGATGGAGTTTGTCCTTCCCAAATACTCATCATATTCATGAGTAACATGCTTATGTGGGTCCTCTGAATTCTCCCCACAATAAGATGTTCCCTTTAATTTCCTCTCTCTCTCATATTTTCTAAACCTTTATTTCCGGGTACTCACTACTCACAATAATTCTAATTTTAAAAATATATTGGCAACAAATAATATACAACAAAATCAATGACAGATCATTTATTTTAATATTTTATTGAATTATTATAACAAAATATTGCAAAAACTATATAATATCACATAACATGAAAAAATTAATTCCCCCAACAAAATGAAAGTTGATTATGATAATAAGATACTTTCTTCGTCGTTTCAATTTATTTGACTCACTTTCTTTTTTAATCTATTTAAAAAAGAACGACTCTTTCATTTCTTAACAATTATTTAATTCCAACTTTCTTTGACATTTTATGACTACAGATTAAATGATAATTCGATACATTTGATATATCTTTTATTTAAGATCACAATTCACATGATTTAGAAGACTTTTTTATTTTCTTAAAATTTGTATCAAGTTAAAATAGATCAAACAAATTGAAACAAACGAGTATTATTATAAATGATAATTATAGTATGAAAATGTAATCTTTTATGGACATGGGCAATCATAGCTTAAAATGTAGATTATCACAAATCAGAAATGAACTTAAAAAGGAAACAAGATCCAATCTAATTGATCAAATATAGAAAAACAAAATACGAAGCAAAGTAATCTGATTTTGTCGGTAACATACCAAACATGAAAGAGTATTAATTGACTAATTAATTTTTATAATATAGTTTCTCATCTCCAAGAACAAAGAAATGAGCTGGCCATCAAATTAATGCTTAGCATCTAAGCATTAACCTTATTGTAGTTTATAGTAATTTAAATTGTTGTTATTTGTCCCTTTCTTCCTTGCCCATTTCATTACACAAGGTGCCCATAATGAATTATATATATTGAAGACTGAAACGAATTTAAGATTTAAAATTTATGGATTTTTGCAGTCAGTGGCATAGCCACATAGGTGTCAGGGTGTCCAATTGGACATCATTCGTCGGAAAAAAATATTGTATATACAAGTAAAATAACGAACGAAATGATTAAATAACATATTTTGGACATCCTCAATACAACAAGTTGTTACAGCCTACTGGTTTCAAACGCTTGGAATAAGGTATATAGCTCGGGCGAAAATTAAGTAATGAATTGAAATGATAATATACACTGATTATATATTGTTTACCTAATAAAAATATATGTAAATGACATATTTTTATATTTATTTCTCTAATATAAATTTGGGCATGATAATTTTCACTTTTTTGGAATTTTGTATGCCTTATGGCTCATATTATTATTATTATTATTTTTAACTTTTTCCACTCCAACTTTATCAAACATTGTCCAAGTTGTCCGTTAGTACAATTCCTAATGTTTTTTTCCTTTGAAAGAAGCTTTTCATACCTAAAATCTTTTTCTTTTTTTGATTTTTCATCCGGCGTTTGATATTTGCATTGGAATCTGACTAATTTGAATTCACGCAGCTAAGACCCTATTCGAGAGAAATGCTCCCTACCAAGAATATTTATAGACATAGGGCTCAAATAAGAAATATTTAATTAAGAGAGGAACATTGTCATTCACTGCACCACATCGTTCGGTAATTTTCATACCCAAAATTCTCTTGTAAGTTGCGTTTAGAATTTGGAATTTTGGTCCATATCTTGCCGAACTAGGCCACAAAGAATAATACCAAAAGAATGTATTATTTGTCTTGGATTTTGTTTTTTCCCACCAATTTATGCAAATATTCCCTTTTAGATTTTGGAAATTTCCAAGTATTTTACTTTTAGGGAAAATACATATTTTCTTCGTTTCATATTTACTTGATTCTAAGGTTAACACACCTTTTGAGAAAACTTTAATATTATTGAATATAGGGATTAAGTAAAAATAAAACAAATATATATATATATCCTTCCCAGACTTCATTAATTGGAATTATCTTGAGTATGTTATTGTTAACTAAAAACTCCTTCAAATTTATTCTTTTTCACTAGGATCTTAAACTTTTAGGGGCTATTATTATCTCCTAAACAATTTTCAAGAGAGTACTAGGATATTCATATTAAGCTTAAGGTCGTTTTGAAAAAATAGGACAAACTTTCATGTTTACTTGTTCACTATATTAAAAACATATTACTATTTTTATTCATTCAAATTGAAAAATCAAGACATAATTTATTATTTCTTAAGAATATGTCAAGTTAAACATGGACGGAGGGAATATATAATATCCCTTTACTTTTATGTTCTTTAATTCAGATAAAGACTAAAGTTGAAGAAAAATACCTATTCTACTCTGGTTCACTATTTATGGAAGGAAAAGTGGAATGCATGAAAATTTTATTATAATACCCTTTAGCTTTCCCCACGATTTTATGCAAAAATATTCTTTTTTTTATTTGGAAATCACTTTCCGTAATCTGGTTCGATATTTACATATTTTTTTTTGGAAAAGTGGAATGCACGAAATTAAGTTAAACGTAATTTTGTCAGAACAATAATAAAAGAAATCTTTGAATTGGTAAACGTATTATTATGTATAGTTTAAATAATTTTAAAATATATATATCTTAGCATTGGGGAAGTTTTTGTCTAGCATGTTGAATAAACGCTAGATTTATGCTAATACATAGAATTTTTTTTATATAAAAAATTGGGCAAATCTAATGGAACCTAATTTTATTTTGTCAACAACCTTAATTAGCAAGAGATGAATAAATTTGACTTTAAGAAATGTTTTAATGTCAGCTCTGTTAGGTAAGGAAAATACATATGGATTACGGAATACTTTAACCAAAACAAATATGCTAAATTTAGTTGATTAAAATACAATCATAATTCAGATGACAAACAAATTTAAGATGTTTTTAAAGTCTACCATGTTGTCAACTGTACTATATGGTTTGTTAAAGTATTACATTGTGCAAATTGAAAAAAAAAGAAGTAAGATGTTATATAAAAACATTATATTGTGGATGTATAAGTATTTTTACAATTTCTTGAAGAAGCTTGCAAACAATTTTTTGAAAACTTTGCACCAGTTTTATCAGATTTGCATGCAATCAAATAGACAACTTACAAGTAGCTTTAACAGGACGTTTGTAAACAACTAGTCTTGCAACAGTTTTCTCATATGTGCAATCCCGATAACTTACAAGTAGCTTAATATGACATTTTCTTGAAATGTCTTGCACCACTTGTCTCAGACTTGCAATCAAATATACAACTCGCAAGTTGCTCAAGACTTGTAAGAAGCTTCATGAAAAGTCTTGTAGAGTTTTCCAAGCTAGCAATCAAGCTAGAAAACTTGCAAGCAATTCAAGAAGGTAGCTTATCATCAGCTTCTTAAAAAGTCTCGTAGTAAAAAGCTAAATAAATTCATTTGTACCTCAATTTGAAAAATAATAAAATATCCCTCTCCTTTAACTTCTTTGGCTATACATATCTCTTATTGCCTATTATTATTAATTAATATATATATATATAACACAAGAAGTATTTTCATCTCTATAAATTATTAAACCTTCTTAATGTAATAGTATAGTGATAAATATGGCTCGATCAACATTACCAAATATGGTGGTGGTGGTTGTTAGTTGTTATACTAATTAGAACTTCAAATATAAAATTTCACTTATTTACATAAAGATGCCATTAGTATCAAACTAAGTAAGATTTGTTTTGAAACCTATAACCTTATAATTAATACGAAAATTTTATCAATTACGTCAAAACTCTTCTTTAATAAAGAATTTTCAACATATGGTCTTTTTAAAAAAGGAATTAGCATCAAAATATTTACTTTAAATATTTTTAAAGTCATAATAGTTTTTAAGGTGCTTTATACTGTTTGGATTTTTAAATTAAATTAAAATAACAATAACAAATCAAAATCACGAATTAAAATTAAAATTTATTATAGTGATAAATATGGCTCGATCAACATTACCAAATATGGTGGTGGTGGTTGTTAGCTGTTATACGAATTAGAACTTCAAATATGAAATTTCACTTATTTACATAAAGATGCCATTAGTATCAAACTATGTTAGATTTGTTTTGAAACCTATAACCTCATAATTAATACGAAAATTTTATCAATTACGTCAAAACTCTTCTTTAATAAAGAATTTTCAACATATGGTCTTTTTAAAAAAGGAATTAGCGTCAAAATATATCTGAATGACGTAGAACTTACTTTAAATATTTTTAAAGTCATAATAGTTTTTAAGGTGCTTTATACTCTTTGGATTTTTAAATTAAATTAAAATAACAATAACAAATCAAAATCACGAATTAAAATTAAAATTTATGATTTTTGACTGGTAAGTCATAAGTTATATCCCATTCGACTATACTTTTAGGGATCGTTTGATAGTTGATTTAGAGGTGAGTTATGTAGGTATTAAATTATGCATAATTAATATACGCTTGGTAGCTAATTATGAGATAAATTATTCATATATAAATTTTATTTGCTATTTAGAAATCCGCATAACTGACATAGTAGAGTATATAAGTTATGAGGAAATTCATGCATGGTTTAACTTGTGATAGAAGGTGAAATCACTAATACATTTATAAGTAAATTACTCCCTCCGTCCAACAATAGTTGTCCACAGGGGCGGACCCAGAGCCACTCCAGGGGGTTCACTCGAACCCCCTCGGCAAAAAATTACGTTATATATTTAAGGTATTTTAAAGAATTTTTATGTTTATATATTGATTTTGAACCTCCTAAATGTAAGATTAGAGGTTTTCCGAACCCCCTTAATTGAAATTCTGTATCCGCCACTGGTTATCCACTATACTATTTTGGGATGTCCAACAATACTTGTCCACTTAATGAAATCAATGGATAATTTTACACTTAGTTCCTAATTTACCCTTATCATTAATTATAGTTATTTCTCTATTACATTTTTCAAGACATTGTATTTATTATATTCAAAGGGTGATATAGTAAATTTACCTCCTATCTATAGTTTCTTACGAAGTGTGCAAAGTCAATAGTGGACAAGTATTGTTGAGCAGAAAGAGTAATACATAAATAACTAATATAAATTTCCTCACCTTTGGGTACACACACGGTAAAACTCCCGTGTCTACACAATATCTCACAAACCCCACACACAGAAGAAGTAGCTCACACTTAGCAAGTTCGGTGCAACGAGCTCAACTCTAAAGGTAAACTCTTTGCTTTTGCTGGTTTCAATATGAAAGTTCCAAATTCAAACCAATGGATCACCTGGAAGGTAATCCCTACACCGCTATCAAATGACCCCCTTAATTGACTAACCCAAGTAGACCCCTTCTATGACACATTCCGTATTCCAAGTCTGAAATCAAAATCAGCTAATCACGGAATATTATTATATTACTACTATTCTCAAAATCCCCCCACCCCACTACTTTACAAAAAGGAAAAAAAAAAAACTTCTAAAACACACCACCAACACGTTTAAACATAACGTTTCTAAATTAATTAAAAATAATAATTTCTTTTTTTTTAATATTAAAAAATAAAAATCTAGAGACGACCATAACTGCCCTCCAAATAATATCCCACCCACGCGCCGACATCACATCATTTACTCCACTTTCTCTCTCCTCTTTGTCTCCACTATATAAACCAACCGTTATCTTCCCTCTCTCCTCACCCAAACTTTTCAAATTCTCAATTCAAAGCACGTGTATTACACGCATTCTACAAATCGCTATGGAAAACATGAGTAGAAAGAAGAGAGTCCGAGTTGAATCGGAAGAATCAGAATATAACTCACCGGAAGTGAAGAAACTCAGGGAGAATCTCTTATACGATCTCACCGACGACTATGATAACTCCGAGTTTTGCACCACGAGTCACGATTTCGATTCGTTCATGAAGAGCTTTGAAGAAGAAATTACAGCTTCGCCGTCACCGGCGAAGGAGACGGAAGTGGTGGATTTGACGGCGGATTCAGATGAATCTCAGCCGGAGTTAGGTTACCTTCTGGAAGCGTCGGATGATGAGCTCGGACTTCCTCCGGCGACGGCGGTGGAGAGTGAATTGGAGATTGAGTTGATCGGAGTTTCGTCGGATTCAATATGGGAACTGGAGGAGAGAATTCCGAATTACGATTCGTTCGAATTGGGGATCGCAGATTTGGTGGATTATAACGCTGGTGTTTGTGAATACGTAGCACTAGATGGATTATTTGATCATTCGGATCTTGGGTTCGGGTCACCCGATTTTCTATGGAGACCCGAGACCTTACCGGCAAATTAGGAAATGCAATTTTTTTTTAAAATCTTCTTTTAATTATTATTATTATTTAATTTAAATATTAAAAAGCAAGAACAGAGTATACAAATTTGATGAATATTAAATTTTGAAGCAAAAGAGAAGTTAGCAATATTGTGGAATATTATGTTTATGTTCATGATTGGATGTTGTACCTTCAGTTTGGTGGATTTCATGGATATTAGGGTTAAACAAAAATTGAATCGATCGATAAATTGAATCGAAAAAATGTTATTGATTTATTGTTATTGGGTTAATAAATTTTTAATGATCTTATAAAATAAATTATTAAATTATCAATTCAATTTTAAGTTTTTAAATATTGAATTATTAAAATACAATAGAGCGAGAATCTTGAATTGAAAATCCTTTCTTCTGTCTTCGTCACTTCTTTCACCGACCCTATCTACCGGTGTTGCTGATCCTCCTAATAGTAAGTAAAGCTTAGGGAGGTGAAAATTGGAAGAGAAAGATCAGACCTAAAAGAATATAAAGGCCGCTAAAGAAGGCCTTCCAAACATAATGCCTTTATGGATGGGCGGTGTGCTCCATTCTTAGCATTGTACAATCAGTCTCGCATGAGTAGAGGCACGCAGGCAAGCGAATAGAAAAGTAGTCTTTCTTCGCCGTAAACATATTTTAGTATTGAACAGCCCGAGTAGTAGGCTTTTCGATGCTAAACTCTATTTCTTAGGCTTGGAGGTTCATAGGTTCGTAGGAGAAGTCTTATGTCGTAGGCCCTTCTTTCTAGAAAAGTGGAGTTTTGACTGACTCTCTGTGCCTTGGGTGAAAACGAGTATGTGAATAAATCATCTTTCAAACATCGAGATGAAATAAGTCGGGGGACCGACAAACGGAACTAAGAGCTGCTCAAGGCATCACAAGTCCTTGATACAACTATTAGATCAAGCAAAGCCATATTATTTTCAATTCATTTTTTTCTTATGTGGTGCAAATACAATTTCATCGAGGTCCTAAAATAAGTACCACAAAAATAAAAAGAAATCTAACATTACCAGATTTGCTAGACTCTTTACCTGAATATATGTATCAAGTTAACCTTTCAATTATCAGTATGGTATAACTAACTAACCATATTTAAAAAGTTAGGCATCCCTTCTTGATCATTCTTTAAAAATTGTAGTTATTAGATGTTTAGGCATTTAAAACTAGGGGGAAATTAAGCTTTATGTCAATTAAGAGAAAATATTTATGCCACATAACTAAATATCAAATATTATATAACATCAAATTGGATTTAGCTCATATTTGTATTTGTGTATAAAAACCCATCATGTATAATAATTTGCATAGTGTATTTTGAGTTATGTGGAGTAATATTTTATATTGAGCCCTATTATTTTTTTTCTTCCAAAAACCTTCCTCTGGAGGTTGTTTTTTGCTGTTTTATTTTTTTTAAAAATAAACTACCTATAAATTTAAAGAGTATAAAAATTAACCTCCTAATATCGATTTTCTAGGTGGTTTTTAACATTTTTTAGGAGTGTCAAGTTAAGGTTGGGTCTTGATTCCCGATTTAGGCGATTTAGGGACAGGACTTGGGGCTCGAGTCTCATGTTTTGAGTGTCGGATCAATCCTCGATTCCTAGGGTCTCGGTTCAGGATTAAGTGGACTATTTTAAAATATTTTTTATTCATGGTCAAGGTGGACAATTTAAGAAAATTGGATCAAGTTAAGAGGGTCATGACCCAACCCATTTAAAACCAGTTTTAGCCCAACCAAATAGCTTTTGAGCTAATCTTAGTCCAATCCATTTATTTTCTTGAAGATTCATTGTGGATGGGCCTTTTCAATTTATTTCCATAAAAATAACAACTCCACATACCTGTTAAATAATGTTTGAAGGAGTGGAGGTTATACATGGACAATTCTTAAGAAAGTTTGGTGAAGAAAAAAAAAAGTCAATTCCTCTTGATCCAAAATTTTTACTTAGCTATGATGAAAACTCTTGATTAATATGTAGATAACAATCACATTCAAACCAAAACTTGAAGGCTACTATTCAATTTCAAGTATGTCAAAAAAAAGAGTTGAAACATGAGTGCATGTATTTTAAAAGGGAAAAATATATATGAGAATAATGATAAATAACTTTGTCATTCATTTTCTTAAATAATTATTGGAATATTGCAATACTAGATTATATTGTGCAATATATGTATCCACCATGTAATCAATTGTGCAATATATGTATGTTAGTATATGTATACATAATACACTAAAGATATATTGATTATATGTTTATAATAGACATATTTATACAAAAACATGAGTGTGAAAGATTACAATGGCTATGGTTAGTACTGACAAAAATGTATATATGTACATCTATCTATTCTGTATGTAACACATACACTATTTATAGCTACTATGTATATAAAATATGTATATAGTGTATAATGTATATACACATAGTGCATATATAACTTAAAACATGTATATAAAATAATTAATTAATAGCACTACAAAAATAGCACAACTATATCTCCATCGATACTTCATAAATTTCATTTATTCACTAAAGCAACACCGCTATATGTTTTTAAGCCCTAAAGTTGAAAGAAAATAATAAATGTGTTGAAAAAGTATAACAAAAGATAAATATAACTTATTTATAAGAGTATAAAAGTGGATATAATCATTTTATTAATGTAATACCTTGAAATATAAATTATGATATACTTATTTAGTAAGATGGTAAAGAGTTAGAAATGTATAGTAAGTTTTGAGAGAAATATTGAAAATACGATAAATTCTAAAACTCGACGCGAATTATATATAATATGTCATAAATATAAGAGAAAATAGCTAAATGCCTCCCTAATCTATTAGTCAATTCTCAACTACACACTTATACTTCACGGGAGTCCTATTACCCTCCTAAACATTTTAAAAGTAGAATATATACCCCCTTAAAAAGTCATACCCAAACTTGTGCTATGCAGTGATCTGCACGCACAACCACGTAATATTTTTTTTTTAAAAATAAAAATATTATTATTTTTCTTTATTTTATTTCTCTTTTTATATTGTTTTTACTTTTCTTTTTTAACTTTTTTCTTATTTTCTTTGACATTTGAAAGGCTTTCTACAATTAAATTTCAAGTTTCATGGGTGACTTCATAAATTTCACTTTTCTCATCTTGAGTTGAATTATCTTTTTCGGCAATTTTCAACTTTCTTATACAATTTTTTCAATCTGGGTTGAGTATATTGTTTTGAGTCTTGAGTATATTGTTTTTGGCTTAAAACAATCTGGGTTGTTTATGTTGAAGAATTTGACGTTGATGTGTTTATATAATAATCAATTTTCAGATCTGATTTGAATGTGAGTTTCTTCAACTTTGTGCCTTTTTGCTTATTGTGGTCCAAATATTAAAAAATTAATTGTTAAAGGTGCTAATTTTTAGCTTGATGCTTTGTTACTTTCATTTTCTCAACTGGGTTTCTCTATATTATTTCTTTTGTGTTCTTTCCTTGAACTTATGAACATTTAGCTATGAAAAAGTATTGATTTTTAATTTGATTCCATATCACTTGTAATTTTTGCAAATGAAGTCGATTTTTTTTGAAAAAAAAAGATGAAGAAAATAGCGTTAGTGGTAACTGAATAGTGGGCTGAGTACATGCTATTTTCCGGCAACTTAATTCCGGTAAAATGTTGAAGAGAAGAAGAAATAAGGTAAAATAAAAAAGATAAATAAAAGCCAAAGGTGACATAAATAAATTCAGAAAATCAGAAAATTAAAAAGAAAAAAGAAATACTATAAAGTTAAAGTTTTAATTTTAAAAAAATGCCTCTCACTCTCTTTGGGAGAGTGAATCACACTTTCTTTGCCACCTTAGCATTCAGGGAGCAAATAATTTCACCACAAAATAGTTCAAGGGAGTAATAAGATACTTATAAAGTATAAGTGTATAGTTGAGAATTGGCTAATAGGCTGGAGAGGTATTTGGCTATTTACATAAAGTGTATGTATCACAAAAATCTAGCTGGCTGATCCTTTCCTTCCTACACTCATCAACACCTACTCCCGACCTTTCTCCTTCACCTTTCACCACACGCGCTATCCGAACTACCCAAATCCCCATCGCGTGTCTCACACTCACTTATCATACGCGTGTAACTCTGAAACTCTGTCTCCTCAGTTATTAGATATACAAAAGGCCTTTACTCCTTTAACCCTTTACTTGCACCTTACGGTCCTTTCTACATTATTCTTCCTTCCCCGTTGGGCTCTCCGTCGTCCTCTCCCTCTCGTCGGTCGGCGATCAAACTTCCCGGTGACGGAAAACAGATATGAAGATTTTTGTGAAAACCCTCAAAGGCTCGCACTTTGAAATCGAAGTCAAACCTGAAGATACGGTACGTTTTTTTCAACTCTTTATTTGATTATATATGAGCTGATGATATTAGCGATGTTGTTTGAATTCACTTTGTTTTTACCTTTTTGTTCGAAATGGAGGTTTGTTTTGATTTGCTGACGTGCTTTGTGATGCATAGATGTGACTGACTGTCAGTAATGAGTGATTCAGTCTGTTTCTGCTCTGATTTGTTGATTAGATTCCGAGTTAGGCGATGTTGACGTTTGAATTGAAGCGGTTTTGGTTTTGATTTGAGTTTTGAGGAGTTTCGGATTGTGTTTAATTGGGCATAATTAGTGGATTCTTTTTAAGTGTTTTGAGATTGTGCTACAGTGTTGGTGTTGCTTGGTTATTTGTTTCTTCAAGGAGGCTATTTTGTTGTTGGTAGATGCATCTATGGAAATTTAAAGTACTTCCTCTGTCGATGTACTCTTGGAAACACTTCCTGTACGAGCTTGGGCTGCTTGCCAAGGTATAGCTAGTTTTAAGCCTGGATTAAGGAAGAGCATACAATACAATGAAGGAAGATAGTTAAATTAACCATTATTTGAATACTAAATATTAGAGAGGACGGTTGCAGAGGGTCCGTGTAGGGGCAGTTGGTTTTGGATTCAAGTGTGGTTGGATTGAGTTCATATACTTCTATGGGTCTACCTCGCCACCGCTCGCCTTTTTGAAGTGCGGCGCCAATTAATACCAAAAAATTAAAATATTTAATTGCATATATAAATAATAAAAATCTCTATAGCAATAACATATTAGCAAATATTTTAATTCAAAAACCGAAAATAGAAAGTAGGTACTAAAAGTCTAGAACTTGAATAAGAAAAAAAAGAACAAAAGTCAAAACAGTGAGGAAAAAACAGAGGTAGAAGTAACTCTGAAGTCTGAAGAAGGAAAAAGAAATAGAGGAAGAAGAAATCTGAAGAAGAAAAGAAGAAGAAATTAGAAGAAGAAAAGAAGAACTATGTATTGGTTGGACTTTGGAGTCGCCGGAACAGTATGGTTGGTCGCTGGAGAAGTCTAATTGAGTCATCTGGTTGGAGTCGCAGTCGTAGTTTAAGAGTACAACTAGGGCTGCGTATCGGTCGGTTCGGTTCGGTTTTGAAGTTTATCGGTTTGACTTATTGGTTATCGGTTTGTAGAGATGCTAAACCGTTAAAGAACCATTAAGATATTGACTTATCGGTATTGGTTTATCGGTTATTGATCGTTATCGGTTCGGTTATCGGTTTAACCGTTAAGATTTGACACAAAAAAAAGTCATTAAAAATCACGTAGAAACAAGGTGACAAACCAAATGAACCATGCACATGAGTTCACAAATAACATCTTGCTAAAAAGCAAACACTTTTACATTGTAGAATACCCAAAAGTTTGAGACAGCCAAAAATAAAAGTAGGAAACTAAACTCTAAGTCAAGGACTTTATATACAAAATGATAAAAATATAATTATTTAATTTACTATCGGGTTATCGGTTAATCCGTTAAGAAAAAATCTCAAACCGTTAAGAACCGATAACCCGATAACAAAAAAAATTAAAACCATTATCAAAACCGCTAAACCAATAATCCATTACTGATAAACCAATAACTTTTTTTCGATTCGGGTTATCGGTTTCGATTCGGTTTTGAACAGCCCTAAGTACAACTATGCAAATTTGGAAAGAAAATACTGAAGTTACCTTTTAACTTTTAGAACCCTAAATTGGTTGCCTTTTTTAAGAAAATACAAAAGTTGACACCTTTCTTGCCTTTGTCGCTATGGCGTCGCCTTTTGAAGATTGCCTTGCCACAGAGCTAATAGGCGATGAAGGGTTACCTCACCTCACCTCCCGCCATTGACGACAAGGCGATCGCCTTTTACAACACTGCTTAGATGAATCCTCTGAACATTGTTGAATAGAACGGATGGATATTTTACTTTAAAAAAGAAAATAATAGAATAGGTAGATATATAGAATTTAAATATAGCTGGCTCCAATTGGTTTGGAATTAAGTTGTTGAGCTGGTGTACTCTTGGAAACAAATGACTGAAATGGAAGGGATGATTTCATCTGTGGGGAGATTGAAATTGCATGACATCCGGATGAAGTTGTGAAGTTTGGAACTGTTTTTTGCTAATAGGGTTGAAGCTGCATGAGATCCCTTTGTAGAAATTGGAACAATTTGGAAAACTAGCCTTCTATAGCTTTTGTTGTGTGTACTTTTTGACTAGTTTCTCACTTTTTAAGTTGGTGGAGAAATATTGGTATATTTTCATTATTGTCTAATTTTTAACCTTTAGCTATTAGTATAGAAACTTGTATGTAGCTCATGGTTGTCCCCTTTTCTGTCTATTGACTTTATAGATTATTAGAAACACCAGGTGGTTTCTTCCCATTTGTCTGAGCCTTGGATACAGTTACTCGGATCTTGTGCTAGTGGGAGGTAGGTACCCTTGGAATTAATCGAGGTGCGCACAATCTAAGCCTGGACACCATGATTATAAACACTTTTGTGGGAATATATACTAAGAGAGCATTCGTTAGAATTGATCCTTTTTTGGGTAGTTCTTATCCTTTGTGAAGTTGTGAGATGGTCATGACGTGCTTCCATCATCGTAACCCAATGATGTTGGTGTTTAAAGCTTGATAATGAAACCACAACATCTGTATAATCTCTCAAATATCTGCGGAGTAGAAATAACTTTAGTGCGATAAACGTCAAAACAAATCAATACCCACAAATTAAGTCAAGGAGTATCTAAAGGATTTTGAGGGAAGTTTGGGACACAACTTGAAAATAGAGCATAGAGATACGATCATCAAAAATAGAGCATAAAGATAATGCTTAAATGAAGTCACCACCATGAATAGATGTGGTTGGCTCACCTCTGCTGGAACTCAGTGAATGCCACAAACAAGATCAGACTGGACCCGTGTCAGTGCTAGTAGGATCTGTGTAGTGGAGTAAATGGTGAGCCACAAGGACCAGTAAGAGCATTGACCTACTGTAAGACATCGATAAGCATAAACATCATCCATCTCATGCACACGAGGGCCTTGTGGTGAAACCGCTAGACCAACTCATGGGCCCTCGTAGGTAGGGCTACTAGACCAGGAAGTATAAGCCATCGTCGATAGTACGGCTAGATGCTAGTCCAAACGTAGGCCCTCACAGACTTTCTGCTAGACAATCAATCACGATATGGGTACCAACATAGCAACATCAAGCACATAGGATTGCAAATCATCATCGTTTGATACATAACAGTTCTCCAACTCCCTATTTGTCTGAAACAACCTTGGGCTTCTCCAGTCTCAACCAGAACCATGCCAACAAATGATAAGTAGTTGCAAAAAATGATAATACTTTCTCAAAACACAACTTGGAATGAAGCTTCACTTTTTTTATCTAAAAAAAAAAAAACAACTTGGAAGAGAATTCTCAAAACGAGAGGTCGGGTTGGTGTAGTTGTTCAGCTTCTCAGTGATATATTGATGAGTGTGGTTACCCTTTTTCCCAAAAAAGAAAAGAAAAATGGATAAAAAACAGTACGTGCGGCAAAGAAACACAGTTGCTGGTTACAAATCAGAGTTCTGATAGTTGGCGTCAAACTGGAGCTGTCAGCCATAGTTGCTCTCGATGCCCAACCGATAATAAGGCGTTTGGACTAATTCTGTAGGCTCAACATAAAAGTGTTCTCAGTAATCAAGTGCAATTAGTAGGATACATTTCGATATATAGATTCAGCAAGCAGAACAATTTACAAGTTTCTATGTAACTATGAGGCCCACAAATAAGGTACAGAATTAAATCAAAAGGTATGATAACAAAAGCAGAATGAGCAAATAAGCACAACTATTCAAGGCTGTGACATATCAGAGATCATACTATTGCCTGGCTTTGGCATATGATCCTCAATTATATTTGGTCTCACTCAAAAGCCATTGTTTGGTAACTTAAGCAATGTACCTTTGCGTAGTGAGGTGTTACTATTTCAAGGGTGAACTCATGCGCTTCGGAGAAGTGTGTTCATCAAATGATGGCGGACAAAGTGATCTGAACCAATCATCCATTCTTTGTACCTCCACTTTTAGGAGTAGGATTAGATTGACATTGACAATGTTATATGTTGGATGCAGTAGTTGGTTATTTTAATTCCAAGTTGATTTTATATTACTAAAATCATATACATGTGGTACTTTCGGATTTAATAAATTGTATGCTTCACTGCTAAGAAGCATGTGCTTCATATCTTGCTTTTGCTTCAAGCCTCATGGACCTAGCCCCCCTTTTTTGCATTTTTCACTTTTAGTAACCCTGATCGCTCTCTCTCGACCAAACTTTTGGACAAGGATGTCTAGCTGGATTGAGCTTATCTTAGAGATTTTAGCTCTTGTAATCTTTTCACAATGAAACTTCAGATCATGCAGTACATTAAATTCAAGGCTTGAATTTTCTGTATTTTTTAGGTTGCCGATGTGAAGAAGAACATAGAAACAGTTCAGGGTTCAGATGTTTATCCTGCTGCCCAGCAGATGCTTATCCACCAGGGGAAGGTACTTAAAGATGGGACAACACTCCAAGAAAATAAAGTTGCTGAAAGCAACTTTATTGTAATCATGCTAACGAAGGTAATTATGAATCGTTTTCTTTTTTCTTCTAATTTTCAGTGCTATTGGTATAGTTAACTGCATGAACATAGGCATCATGTTGGATCTAAGTTTTACACCATGTACAGGGGTTTTCTTGGGGGATAGAGCGGGATAAAAAGAATCGATTCACACCAATTTTTCTATTTTTTTTTATAGAAAAAATACGGACTCGTCATTGATCATTTGATGTAGTTTCAGTATGCTTGTATATATGTTTATTCTTGTTCTTTTTAAAAGGTCTTATGTGAAGATTCCTCTACCAAACTCTTTTAACTCCATATATTAGAATAGCAACCATCGAGTCTTTGCACCTGTCCTTTATTTTTCTGAACCTTTGTTATCAGAGATGTGTATTTGGTTGAGGATTGCCCGTTTTTGTTAATTCCATGTGTTAATGTTAATAGCTAATACTAATGTATTTGGAGGATGAACTATTGCACCTGTCAAATAGTGTGTTTTATAAACCATGATATGTTTAAGTTGTTTGTTTGTTGGACTTATATAATGTATTGTGCATATAAGGGTTCATAAAGGTCTTGAGTGATGGTAATTGCTGCACATACTAAAATTATCAAAAACAGCGTATATCTACCCTGTTTTGGATGCATACCTGTAAACATGTCCATGTATCACGATTTTTTAAATAAATGTCTCATGGTGTACCTATCAAAATTTATCGAATAATGTTATGACATTCTGAGGATTACTATATCTGTTTTTATTTATAATTGTCACTTTAGTTTGTTATCTTCTGTTACATGGAATTTCAGAGTAAGAGCTCATCTGGAGAAGGTTCAGCAACGTCAACTGCAGCAACAGCTAAGGTTTGCAGTGTGATAGCATTTTCGTTGTTCAATTGAATTAGTTGGTCTTGCATTTGTCCTGAGTTTTCATCCAAGGTTGGTAAAGATCAAATCTAACACTTTGGGATCATATTGATAGTGGTAGGGACAAAATCTGGATTAGTTCCATACTGTGAGGAGCTGAGTGTTTAATCCTAAAAAGACACTGCCCACTAGAAAAGCTTTTACTCCTAAAATTTTCTTTTGATCTGTTTTCTCAGAGACATTCTCCCTCCATGGCGTGTTTGATGTTTTGCTACCAAGGTTTTATGTATAATAGATGAGGATTACTGGATTGCCGAACTAGGATTGACTATTGAGTAAATCATCATTTATTCTTACTTTTGAACTAGGTTAAAATTTTGCACGGGAACCAAACAATACATTTCTAGAAAGTGTACTGGCAGTTACAACTAGTTTTGTTTTTCTCTTGGGGAGTGGGGGGGGGGGGGAGTTCTCCTCACTAATTCTGTGATTTAATGTCTGGTGCATTGTGCAGATATTTGATCACTGACCGATTATGCATGAGCTGCATGGTCATAGTTTGTGACAGTAAACAGACCTACCTGTACAGATCCTACTTTTTTCAGTGTGGTAGTGACGATTTGGTGGTAATGCTTTGTTCATGTGAAGCCTGCCGTGCGAGATTTTGCCTGTTATGCCTATAGAAGCTTATATATTCACTTAGGTGTAGACTATGTACATATCACTGCAGCAAGTTATTCCTTCTCAAAATGAATGTGATTGTAGTACTTGCTGCTTGGGACTTAACTTTTTTAGTTTTATTGTGAAAATTAGTTCTAGTAGTTGACAGATTTAGCTGTTGGGGAATCTCTTATCAGGATGCGTAGTGGTTCCTAGTGAGTTACTTGAATATTTAGACATGATGTTTGTAGCTGATCAGTATCGTCATTTTTGGGATGATGAGCCTGTTTTGTGAATATAAAGTTACCTTTCTCTCTCTCAAAAAAAGTTGCTGATGGTTATAATTATTTAGGGTCATTATAAAGCTAGTGAATTTCAGTATGATGACACTTGGTTTGTATGTGATTAGGGTCTTGCTTGTGTGTTTAGTGTGGAAGGAAATTCTTTTGGAAAATATTCTCCTGAAAGTAAGTTAATTTTTGAAAAATATATTTTTGGAAAAAGCAACAACATGAAATAAAGAGCTGAAATAGTTGTGGAAGGAAAATGATTTACGTTCCCAAGTAAGGAAAGTTATTTTCCTTAACCTCTTAGTGGAATGTTTTCTTTGAAAAATATTATCCAAGCAATCAAACATCAGAAAGTGGTTTATTTTCCCTCCTACCTACAAACTCTTAAGTCTATATTATTTTCTAAAGGTGATGAAGTACTTAAAATAGAACTCCAAATTCCTGTACGTTCAAAATCTATAATACAAAAGTCTAAAGTTAATTGAATTTACCCTTGCCGAATTGGTACGAAGATATCATTGTGTATAAAAATATGTTTCCTGAAAAATATTTTCTATGTATTTGGTAGAGTGTAAAAGTTGGTTGCTTTTGTAGTAAAAAGTGAATTGTTACTAAAAGAGATAGTTCACTTTATTTGCCAAGTGGGAGTAGTTACTTAAAACAGGCTACAAATCCAGAGCTAATTGGTGAACACAATTTACTGTAGGTAATTTTTATCTTTGAAGCTACTTAAGAGGATGTTTGGTGTCATGTAAAATACCTTTCATGAAAAGTATTTTTGTATGGAAAAGTGGAAGATGCGGCATAAGGGAAGCGCTTAGTTATGCACTCCAATTAGCAAAGATAGACAATAGTATTTATAAAGTAGTAAAGACCTGTTGGTATGAATCGTGAATCATGAATCATGATTGAGATGGTTGTTGGAGGAAATGATTTTGGCCTTAAGAGGCATAAGTTGTTTTCTTCCATTTGATGCAAATATTTTCCAAAGCCAACCAAATATTTGAAAATGATTTTGTGAAGGAACAATGGGAACATTTTATGTCATACCAACTATACCCTTGGGTCATTTCGATTAGAGGTTATGAAGGGATCAATAATGCAAGGGTTGTAATGCTGGAATAAGTAATGCATTGATTAGCTGTTCAAGGATTGTAATGCTGAGACTATATCTTATGGAGTCACATTGCTTGTGGAATGCTTAGTTTGACATATTACAAATTAATATACACTGTATAATATGAGATATAGGGTTACTTTTTTAACAATATGAAAATTGTCTATGAAGAGTATTTTTGTCATTTTAGTGTTTTTGATCCATGCAATTCTAGTACTTGCATTTGTATTCCACATTCTATTCATCATAATAATCCCTCCGTTTCAATTAAAGTGTGTCAGATCGTCTAGGCACGAAGCCCCTCTACTTTATCAAAATTAATAAGATTGATTAGGCACAACATTTTAAAGAAAAATAAGGGAGATTTTTGAGTCTTGTAAAGACCACAAGATTTGCGTTATGTACCAAAATGCCCTTTGAATCTTGTAGTTTCAAACAAGCGATGTAGAATGTTGGAATTAGAGATATTCCAAATAGAGAAAGAAGTTTTCTTTGTTAAACTAGTTAAAAAGGAAAGTAAGATGCTTAAATTGAAGCGGAGGGAGTACATAGATTTGGACCTAACTTATGTAGGTACATTTATGAGGAAAACAAAACTAGTAACCAAATATTGTATAAAATAACGCTCGATTTTATGTAGAGATTAAATCCCTTCAAACCCCCGACCAAGTATCACCTTAGTAGTTAGCATTATGTGAGTGAAAAGTAGTTTCTCCTTTCCATTATTCGTACCATGAAATAAGCCCTTTGAATCAAGACAATCGATGTAGAATGTTGGAATTAGAGTATTCCAAATAGAGAAAGAAGTTTTCTTTGTTAAACTAGTTAAAAAGGAAAGTAAGATGCTTAAATTGAAGCGGAGGGAGTACATAGATTTGGACCTAACTTATGTAGGTACATTTATGAGGAAAACAAAACTAGTAACCAAATATTGTATAAAATAACGCTCGATTTTATGTAGAGATTAAATCCCTTCAAACCCCCGACCAAGTATCACCTTAGTAGTTAGCATTATGTGAGTGAAAAGTAGTTTCTCCTTTATTTTCCATGGCTGAGCAATTCGACTATTCAGGTTTTATAAGTCAGAAATGAGTTCAATTTTGTAAGTACGAAAGGATACTTTGACTTTGATGAGCAAGATGAATCTAGCCCGTTTTGGATTATGGTGAATGTCGACATCATTGTCGCAAATGTTCTCAAGAATAGTATAATCTGCAAGGAAGTGTGAAGTTTCCCGCCTTCTGCAGCATGTGCCCATGTGTTTACTATAATGCTGTTCCTTCTCTAACAAGTTCACTTCAGTTAAAATGATATTTGATTTGGACTTGTAGACACCACAGTCAAGTACCGCAGCACCTAGTTCAACTCCTGCATCTACAGCTGCTCAAGTCCCAGTTGCATCGTGAGTTTTCCTTCTTCAATATCATATTTTCTCAAACATTTTTGTCCACTTCTGCATCATTTTTATTTGGCCGTGCAATTTGGGGGTTTTCCCTATATTCCGGTTAACAGTAACGCTGTGATGTATTATTTTGTTCCATTGAGATATGATTGCTAGCTATTTTTCAGGCCTGCAGCAGCTCCCTCCCCAGTGCCAGCCCCAGCCCCAGCCCCAGCCCCAGCCCCTGCCCCAGCCCCTGCTCCTGCTCCTGCATCAACTGTTGTGTAAGTATATTCTTCAAGAAACACGTTCTCCTTGCCTTTTCTGCTAAATTGTAAGAGACTTTTTATGTAAATGATCTATTTGTATGCCAGGTCGGGATCTGATGTCTATGGCCAAGCTGCTTCAAGCTTGATTGCTGGTAACAACCTTGATGGAGCAATTCAGCAGATTCTTGACATGGGTGGTGGAACGTGGGATAGGGAGACAGTTGTTCGAGCCCTACGGGCAGCTTTTAACAATCCCGAGAGGGCTGTTGAATACTTGTACTCTGTAAGTTTGTTAGTCCTTGTTCACGTACTAGTGTCTGTCAATTTTTCTTTTTCTTTTTACTGATATGAAATTTATTGGTTATAATTCTATGACAGAATAATTCAAATCCCACAAATAATAATAGCTACATTTTACTTATTTCTGTGAATGTTTCCATTTTTTATGTTACTTGTCTTGATATATATTTAATATTAAGACTTACGATATAGTTAACGGAAGAATGTAACTCCTAAATGTTGGCTCTTTTTTTTTAAGCATGCATCCTTTTTCTCTCCATGCCTTTTGACTAAATCCCGTTTTCTTCTCCCAACCAAAAGAATGTAAAAGCCGCTCTTCCCTTCCGAGCTTTGGCTCCTTCATCCTCTCTCTTCTCGGTCCCCCAACCTCCCCTCTCTGGATCAGCAAGTTGCTGATGCTAAATCTTCTTTCCGTCTCCCATTATCTGATTTCTGAAAGTTATTTCTGTCGTACCGGTGATTCGTTGGATGCTGGTGCCATGATGGCTTTTACCATTTTGGGTGTGATGGTATTTTTTAACTTGGGCATTAAATGTGGGAAAATGAACCACTGGTTGTCTGCTGATCTGTCTTTCAACTGCATTCTTGCCTGAGTCACTCGTGTGGCGTTAGTGCCCTTCTGGATTGGCTTAAAAGTTGGTCAAACCTGCTTTTAAGTCAGTTTTAGCTTTAGGGAATGTTTGGCAAATTTAAAGA